>JAOWBL010000023.1:720284-779023 GCA_028564865.1 Zenarchopterus dispar
TCGTAATTGCTCTTGTGTTAATACATGCAAATGAGAGTTCGGGATACATTTACAGGAACTTGTGCACCCCACCTCCAAACACACACACACACACACACACACACACACACACACACACACACACACACACACACACACACACCATTTCTCCAATGTGAATTAACATCAATATTTATCTTAGTTCTATTATCCAATTCTTACCTCATTCACATGCTAATTGCTACAATTACCATTAAATAAGGGCCCCAGTTCAGAGGAAATAACCTGCTGCGGAGCACTGGAATCACAGACTCGTCACCTGTGCGCACAAACACACACCTCCACACACAGCGGCGGCGGCGGAGAGAAGAAACAGCAGGTATGTTAACGTCTGCATCGTTGTGGATTTTTAAGTCTCATAACAGCAAGCCAGGACTACGCTGCAGCCACGAGCGGCTACATATTTTTGGAAGCCTCTCCTGTCAGGGGCATCACTGCCGCTTCCCTGAAACGAGACGACAGCAAAAATAACTGATTTGAAGAGCAGCCCAAATTGAGAATGAGCGCTCATGTTTAATGATTGGATGGAACCCGGGGAGGGTTAACATGAAAGCCCGGCAGAGTGCCAGCCCCGGTTACCTGCAGAGCCGCAGCCGACGTGCTCTGCCTTCACCTGCTTTATTGGAGACGACGCAGGCATGTCAGTGACAGCGAATGTCCAAGTTGAGTGCGAGTAGATTAGATTAACTCCCCTGTGAAAGAGCCTTGTCTGCTTCCATTGTGCATCCTGTCTAGTTAAAACGACACAGGTATGCCATGGCAATAAGCAGGTGTGCTGACATCAGATTCGTGTTGGGAATACTGGCGCTGATTGGAAGCCCTACAGAGTATTCCACAAACACAAACACACCACTCACATGCAGCTCCTACCCCCCCTCGAGTGACTGGTTTACATCAAGATCAAGTGAGTGATTCCTCAGTGCCACTGGGGCACAGACTGTACTTTACTACACCCACCGGACTCCACGCTCGCTCCCTGAAGGCGGGCTTCTCCCTGCGAAGACATCCATTTTGTAACTCGACATGGTGGAAGACGGCAGGACGGCGTTATTGAAAAAGGCCACGTGAGCGTTAAAGGCTAGAGGCACTGCCGCCGCCAAAATAAAGGCCTGAAACCTAAACAGGACAGACACGCAGAGGCCAGTGCTAACCGAGTTGTAAACTTGGTTTCCCCGAGGGGCCGCAGTCATACTCTGCTCATCGGATCAGTCTGTAACATTAGAGAGGGAATTCAGACCCAGACAAGAAAACTAAATAAAAGCAGGAAGACACAGTACACACCATGGATCCGGGGAGTGGCCACACTCATAAAAAAATTATATTCCTATGTCACGTTTTACGACAGACAATTCACTCTCACATTTCGGTTCATTTTCTTTCATTTATTCATTTAGCTCATTTGTGCAGCATTTGTTCAGAGTCAGTAGACCAGGCTCTGCCCCTCTTAAAAAACAACATACTGCAGAAAAAAATTATATACATAAAAAATCAGAGCTTAAAATTTGGAATTTGGGTATGTGAAGTGGGAATGGAGTAAAAATTCTTTGTTAGGAGCTGACCAGGCCTGATTTTGTTGTACCGTAAAAAAATAAAAATAAAAGAGGCACACTGAATGGAGGGGAGGGCGGAGTCAAGCTGCCTGTCTGACTCCGCCCCCTAAAACTGGCATGTCTCTGAGTTCCTCTGAAGACCTCACCCACCCCCCCACTATAAAAAAAAAAAAAAAAAGTCATCGTTTACACTTGATTCGGTTTAGTGTGAATCAGGAGCATGAAGAGGTTTCTGTTCTCACCGCTCTGACCGGAGAAAGTGCCGAGGAAAGAACCAACAACACAACACATGGCACCAAGAGTCAGCGACAGCAGTTAAACGTAAATAAAATTAAACTGTCACCACAAACAAAGCATTCTTTATTCAAGCTCACGTTTCATGAGCAGAGGAGTCACAATAATTGTTTAAAGTTAGCAGCATGGTGTGTAAAGCACTATTCAAGTGTGGGCCCGCTGGACTTGCAAAAAAAAAAAAAAAAAAAAACAATTTACAAAATACGAACTGAGGAAGAACACACAACCAGCCACGGTCTGTTCACTCTTAAGATATTACACTTTCTTATTTTATCCATGAGCGTGATTCGAGCAAAAATAGTATAAATGTAATTCTGCAGCACTAAAAAGAGGTGAAAGATGATTTCCTGACATGCAAACAGATTCACTGTCTGTGTGCACGTTTGGCCAGAAACAAGCATCCCCGTACATGCACGTCACAACCCCTGGCACACAAGTTCAGTTCCAGTTAAATGTGTTGATGTTCATGCTCTGTGGATATCTGTGGCCTTCAGGTGCACTGACGTCTGCTAACAGGCTCTGAAGTATGCAGAAAGAGAATATTAAAAAAGAAAAGTTAAGAAAATGCAACTTTCCTTCCCAGCACAATATCATGTTTTCAGGGGAAACACTAAAACTATCTGAGAAAATATAAAAAATAAAATAAAATCAAAGAGTCTTTAGCATCTGATCTCAGCTGGATTACTGGCTAAAAGTCTTCAAGTTTAGTACACACAAAGAGCTCAAACAGAAATATGCATGAGGAATGATTACTAATCTCAGAGCCCTGGTGCCTTTTGGCCTGCCCTCGTGCACGTACCTCACAATCAGGGGAGCTGATGACCTTTGCTGATGGCAGAATATCTCACAGTGAAGGCCTCTCCTTCGTAAAGTAGTAGACACTGCCTGCAAGATCTATTAGTTTGCTCTTTTATCTGCAATAATCCTGACAGAACAGATAATTCCCAGGCACAGTCGGAGCAAAAAAATAAAAGGTGAGGAAAAAAAAAATTATCATAATCATTCAAAGTGATGCTTTGGGAATGAAAGGAATGAATGTGAAAATAAATTCGATGGATTGACTGCTGTTGCGAGGCTGAAGTGAATGGAGGCTGTGGAGTGGATGGATACCGTGCAGCACTGTCTGTCTTACGCACACAAACCTCCCTCGTAAATTATCTTGAGCGATGTAGAATTTATGAGGCAGAGATATCTCACTGCCGGCCTATCATTTCCATGGCTCTGTCACCGTAATTCTTTCCCGAACTGCCCGAACCCATAGATAAAAATGGCCACTGCAGCTGCAGATGAAAAAGTGCAAAGAGGCAAAAACGGACAACGAGGGAGTCTGGATGAGGAGACGGCGGCCTTTTTCTCGCGTAGCAGCGCCGGACTTCCACAGAAGTGTGACAATTAGAATTTTCTCTGTTTACGTTGCGTGAAATCAAGTGTCGGAGGAATTGGGTGAATGGGAAGACGAGTGAAAACGGCGGGCGTGCACCGGCTTCCATCTTCACCTCAGCCGCCGCCGCCGCCGCTCCTCAGCCTGACAACAGCTCTTACCTTTTTTTGAAATACGCGTTTGTGTTTGTGTGTGTCGGTGGGAGTGTTCCTGAGTGTGTGTGAGGAGATTTGGGGGAGCTTTTAGAGCGCTATCATAGAGTAGGTGGAGGACGGTGGAGTGTATCAGAGAGGGCAGTCCGCACATGCTGTCCTGTGAGATTGGATTCTCACCCATGAAATGTAAGCACACAGAAAAGCGCTCTGCAGCAACAACCTCCAATTTACACAGCAATTTTCCACTCGCTCACGACAGAACTAAATCGCATTTGTCTCCCCGCCGTTGATACCACGCTGCCCAGGAATTTCATTCATATCCAGTTAATTAGCACTTTGTCGCCCGGCCCCCAGAAAGAGCAATCATTGGACGAAATGTGCAGAGTAATTTATTACAGTTTATTACAGTTCATTGAGGAAGCCAGAATGTGTTGGATATTAGAATGATTACTTGTGTTTGCGCTGATAGCAGAAGAAAAAAAGTTATTTACCAAAAACAGCTGGACGGATAAATTAGGCCCTTTCTCTACATGACAGTATCTCCCCCGACTGCACTGTTTCAACATTTCTGGGTGAAAAGCGACGTCTCTCAAGCTTTACTCCCTCCTTTGAAAACGTTAATTGCTATTCATTACTCGCTATTGCTGAATGATAACAATGTTGGAGTTACAATTCTGAGTCATTAAATTAGAAGGAAAGGGATGAATGGAAGGGGTGGGCAATGGAAAATCCTCCTCCTTGTCGAGCCTCAACTGTGTGTAATGGTTTAAAGAGGCGCCTCATCCAAAGTCAAATTAATAAGACTTTTTTTTTTTTTTTTTGTATCTATCCACACAGATACTTGTGATAGAGATGGACTCAGTCGGGCTTGAAAGAAACTGCACAGAATTTTAAACAGAAAACACTTCCTTTAACGTGTTTGTTAAATTCATAATTGCAGCGGCTCAGAGGACGTTTTATTTAATTCAACTCAAATATCACGACAAGTGGCTTTCTGCACGCTTCTCTAGCATCATCCAGACTCTGCTGCTGCGTAGTTTAAAATGAGGCCGTCGGAGGAAACATTTCATTTCCTTCTACGAATTTTGCACCACTCGTGCTTCTTTGTTGTTTTGAAGCCGGAGAGAAAGAAAGATTGCTGCAGTGTCAGTTAAAGAAAAAAAAAAAAAAAGAAAATACTGTTGCTCAACATTTGTCAGCTCCGACTCTCAGAAGATCTGCTTCGTTTGGTGCATTGCTAAGTTATAGAAAGAAGTAAACAAAGGAAAGCTCAGCACTGCAAATGACAGCAGAAAAGGCGGCGTATCGCCACCTAACGCTCGGCCGCCTAATCGCAGAGAAACGACACGCTTAAACGTTTATTCCCGGAGTTATTCCACCCAGCTTTCTGAGAAGTGTTTTAAAACTTTATGTGCTGTAGTCGTGATGGGCGGACGACCCCACTGATCGAGTAAAATCAACCAACTGCATCTGCATTAACGTTTGCTTGTTTTAAGCACAATCACGGCTTTAAAATTATACGCCGACTTCTGGAATTTATTATCAGCATGTAAAGAAGTTCTGTAGTGATAAAGCACTGACGACTGGTGTGTTAACCATTTACACGTCATTTTCTACATAAAAAAATGCAAAAAGTGAAAAGGTACTTTTCTTCAACTCCAGGTCAAATATTTTTGCAGCATCGTCCGGACCTTACGGGCAGATCCTTTCAAGAGCAGGTCGTCCCTGATTTAAGGAACGAAAGTTCACACGGGTCAGAACCTGCTTTTGTTCAAACCATTTTCAAAGTTACTCTCACAAACTGTTTTGTAGATGAAGATGTTTTAATGGGGCATCTGAATGTGCTGATTAACACGTGTAAATGTGTCGAGAGAGTTTTAGTTACCTTCTTTATCATCTTGAACTTACTTTAGTGAACTGACTTTAGTGGGTACTAAAGAAACACACGCACTTTAAGTTAATGTTCTGCAGATAAGCTAAGATAAAAAAAAAAAAAACATCAATGGGTTTTAAAAGCTCATTTTAAATATTTAAGTATGTTAAAATGTAATCCAAACAAGTTCAATTTTCTTTGAGCACATGTTTGCAGTTACAATTTTTGAAAAATTCATTAGGTTTTGTGAAAAAAAAAATGAAAAGGAACGTGAAAGATTTCCACAGTTTTTCCCTTTTTACCTGTAATTCGAATGAGCCGACTCATTAAGAGCAAACACGCCGGCCTGACAGCTGACGGTGACCCCCACCCCTGCACCCCCACCTCCGAGCAGCCGCTGCAAAACACCTTCCTTCATTTACTGGCCGCACTTGTCTGAACACACAAACACACACTGGGGGTGGATGCACGGGCCTGTGGAGGCTGTAATGTGTAATTTGTAAGTTCCATTTGTTTTTAACACACACCAAAGCAGTGGTCCTGTGGGACCTAATAAAACCTCATAAGCACACGGAGAGGAAGCCCGAGGCGCTGCTCTTTCCCACAGATCTCACCTTGATAGATGATTTTAGAAAAACACAGAGGCGTGCTCCACTAACAAACTGCTGCGAGAAAAAGCAGTGATATTTAGACTCTCCATCTGAGCAGAGGGAAAGTGGGGAGGAGGGAGGGGGGGCGGTTCGGGCGGAGGAGGTGGGGGGACTCTGATTTGAGCTAAATTACATGAGCTCCTCTCCTTTCTTAGCCATTACACAAAGAGAAGCAGAGTAATCAGGAGGATACCTGTTTGGCTGCCCGCGAGGACAAAGAGGAAGAAGTCGGAGTTTCACTGGGTTTTATTTGCTATTGTTCATGCAACACGGAGCTGAGATTAACTACAACCGAGGGCCCATTTTTTATTTTGAAGTCCATCTCCTACTCATTTGTTTCAGTTTTAAAGGGAGCAGCCAGCGGAGATGTGCAGGGAATCGCAGCCATTACTTTCTATTACTCCGGGTCTCTAAAACCAAACATGCCATAACTGGACATTTTGGTCCCCCCAATTCCGGGTTTTCAGCAGCCCCGTACTCAGCAGTTTTGAAATAATAATAAAAATAATAACAAGAATAAAAGGGCTCATTTAATTTGTGGAAACAAAAACAATTATGACACTGCCTGGATGGAGGTCATCTTCGCCCTGCGGAACCACTTCGCCTCTCGATTTCATTTCACAATACCTGTAGACGCTTTCTTTTTTTCAAGGAGAATTTAAAATCAATTTCAAGCCCCATTTAATTTTATACAGCCGTACATGCTGACCCACAACAGCAGAGTTCAAATATTGATCTTCAACAGCAGGTGACCCAGGGTGCCTCTTAGTAGTCAAACACAGTATAAAGTTGCATCCTGTTAAAAATAAAAAATAATAAAAAGAAAAAAAAAGAAATGCTAAGATCAAGAGCAGGTGGGGGGAAGGAAGTTATTGGGCTGTTTTGATATGAGGAATTATTTCCTCACTCTCGGTTTCCACGCGACGCGCCTGCTGCTCTGATGAAGACAGATAATGACCTTTTGAAAAACAAAACTTCAGTGTTAGCCTGAAGATCTATTTGTCAGCAGCAGCAGGAGCAGCATGCCTTCTGCTGGTGGAGAAAGTGGGCTTGCAACTGTAATAATGCTTTGCTGTTCACCGCTGCCATTAAGCCGCCGGTGATAAAAAGGTGCAGTGCTTTTAATGGCTTGCGATGGCTTTTTTCTGCTTTCACTTGTATGGCCACTCTGTTAACTCAGCACACAGGGTAATACGTCTCATTTGAGAGGATCCCGCCGCGAGGAGAATGCTTGAAGGACAGTATGAGAGTGACACTACATTATAAACATAATAATCACAGCTGGCTGAGATACCGCAGTAAAGAAATAATTGGACTCAAGCTGGTCGAGCTGCTTATGCATTTTAAGGTGCCATCGAAAGAAATGGAAAAGCTCAGGTCAGATTAGCGTCTGGGAGGAGAAGGTGACCAGGAATCTCTGCTGCCTGCCAGGCTGTCCTCCTCTCCTGCCGTGTTTTCCAGTCCGGCCTGAAGGAGCAGCTGAGTGGGGGACGAGGCCGACGTGGACGGCGGAGCGGCGGGTGTCCACTAGCCTCTCCGACCTGCAGTTTTCGTGTCAAAGCAAAGATCCTGTTCCACTAAACAAAGTTGAGGCAACTTTCAAATAACAGGACTTCAACTACTTAAACAAATTAGCACGTAAGTATCTCCTGTGGTGTCATATTTCCTCCTCCCTGTGAGGAGTGCAACAGTTAACGATCAACACTGATGTTAATTAAAAGCTTCATTAGATATCTGCCACCCACACCCCCACACCCCCCAAAAAAGAGTTGGTAATTATTGCAACGTGAGGCCATCTGCAACCACAGCTTCGTTCTCCAGAAGTGGAGTATATTAGCATCAGCAGTACTGTGAATGTTAATTCACTGACACTACAGGTCCAGAAAATAGACAGGAGCTCTCCGAGCTCACGCTCACCATTAATGACTGCAGGATATTTAGCATTATTGGCAAAATGTAAACACACATCTATTGATGCAGCGCACAGCGGCGTGCATGCTAAAACCTGCAAGCATCAACCTATGGATGATAAGAATTCCTCCCAGGTAGACACATGAATACAGATACGTCAGCTCAAATATATATGCACGCATTAAAAATCCAGTCAGCCCCCCCCGAGCAGGAAAAAAAAAAAAATCCTTTGTTGGTGAGTAAACCTATTGCACCATTTGTGCCATTCTTCTATACAGAGAACAAATTTAATTTTGTTCCATTTACAAAGGTCTAGTGGAGTAAGACGGTGGGTAGCCTTAAGAAAAACGCACACACACACACACACACACACATACACACACACACACACTGTGAAGCCCGACTGTGAAGTCTCTGTGAAGAACAAGGCAGCACTCGCTCACACACCAAATGAAATTTCAAAATAAACGACTGAGCTGTGATTTACAATTCTCCTCCGGGGCAGAGAAAAGTGAGAAAACATTTCAATCAGTCCCTCCGCCTTTGTTATGCTGCTATGAATCAGCTGTTTAAGGGACAAAACAGCTGAACGGCGGGCGGGAGAAAGACTCTGAATGATTTCACACCAAAACATAGAACATATTGAGAGGTATATTCTGGAGCCCATGAAATTGGGTTTAAAGTTTTTTTGATTTGTGCCTGATTGAATCTGAGTGAATTGCGCTTGACTAAACTGACTGAAAAACAACAAAGCTGGCGTTTGCTGCATGATACAATAGAAATATTTATCTGTAACAACACAACAAAAAAGAAATGGCTTGTGAAAACACATGTAAATAAATACGTAATCATAAGATCTGGCTTCCACTTGCAACCGGCTCAGGAATGAAGGTGCTGTTTTTCAATAGTTTTCTTATTTTTTTGGCAATTTTCCTCAAAGATCAAAACCATGTTTGTTCACTTTGCTGAACATTTTGCTGAACTTGTGTGTGTTTTGTTGACCTGGAGGCCCGTTCTCACTCCTGAACATGACTCACAAATCTATTTTGGCCGTTTGGGAATATTTTAATGATTATTTTTTTAACCTCCAGCAGGAGGGCGTGCCAGGTTGACTGAAAGTAAAACATGGATCTGTTAAAGGAGGGATGTGTCAGTGATTTAAAAGGAGTTTTAATGGTTTATTTATTTTAAAACAACATGACTATGCTTTTTTTCGGCCACACATGCAACACTTCATCAGTTCTTATTTTATGTCTTTATTTTTGGGCAAAATTTCCAACATCAGCAGCTTTACCCACCAGGAGAGGCTGGTGTTGCCAGGGTGGTAATCTCTCTCGGTTCTATTGGAGATCCAAACTCCAGTGCACCCACATGGGCCGAATGAGAGCCCATGCAGGGACCCAAACCCATTAAGTTATAGAAAGCATCTCCATTTGCAGCTGTCAATGCTTCGGCTGGGCTCACAATAATTATCCCCCAGGAAGGGGTCATCTCTGCAGGGTTCGCATTAGTTGGTCCCCAGGAGGCCGCCAACCTGACTCCTTCGATATCTAAAGTCCCTCTGAATAGCACCGCTTTGGGAGGCAAGATTAAGGCTCGAACCGAAGGGGAAGTATGTCAAGAGTATTCCCAGTAGTCTCCTCCCTGCAATCCCTCGCCTTTACCCAGATCTATCAGCGTCTATGTGTGTGTGTGTGTGTGTGTGTGTGAGGGAGTTGTAGAAAAGAGATCAGCACAAGTAGGAAGAGGAGGAGGTGAAACCAGAGAGCCAGGGCATTTCCTCTCAGGATCCACCGACATGAAAGGATCGCCCCGTCTCGGTGACCTAACCACTTAGGACAACACCAAAGCCGTGTAAGGATGGAGGAGGGGAGGGAATTCAAACCAGCCTGACCAAAAAAGCCACAAAAAAGAAATCAATTGATGCAACAATAACAATAGACATCAGCAGAGTGGAATGCCATGATAGGAAATCCAATTACAAATCAAAGGAAGGCAATTTGAGAAAACGGGAGATCTCAGGATAAGTCTGAGGCAAAGACGGAGAAGGATGCTGCTTCCTCCTCTTTAGACATAAGTAACACCATGCTTCCCACCCAACAGCCCCGTCTTAGATAATAGAACCACGTTTATGAGCGTTGCCATATGCCCACCCAGTGCCTGGTAAATAGAAAATCCATGAGATGCCATGTTTTTATGACTGTGAAGACAGCTACTAACTACCATGAGCAAACCCGAGTTACCCCGTCAGCTTTAGCTCGCACCATAAATAAATTTGTACTTTAATACGGGCCTACAGCAGTGAGCATTGCATCCCATAAAAGCCTAACCACACTGTAATTCATAACTCCCTCAATAGCCAGCACCATAACTCACAAAATGAGCCCCTACAATACAAATTGAGGGGAGAAGAAAAGTGACATCATCCTGCGGAAGGAAGGAAGGAAAGATGAGGCCGGCTCCCCCTGTGGTGGAGAAGCTGTCGAGGAGAGGACCGGCCCTTCGGCGGCGGTGCGGTGCTGACATTTTTTTGGGCGTTCAGAAGCCCGCAGTTCCTCCACCACGCGGCGGGGAGCCTCTCCTTGTGTTAATGAAAACAAACATTTAGTCCGGGTTTGTTCGCACTGCAGCCAACTACAAAGAGCATCAAAGCAAAGCGCCTGGGAACACACACCCAAACGCCGCTGCTCACCAATAAAGCCAAGGTATGCTTTGCTAATCTTTTATGTAATAAACTCCTGTCTTACTGTGATATCATGCAGCGCCATGTTCGCACATAATAAGCAAAGCTGTACAGAGCCCCACTTAATACAGTGTCTTATTTGAAATGCAAACAAACTGTGAGGCAGAGGCTATCACCTCAATCTATTCCCCTTCTGTTCACTGGCTGTCATCTTACATGAGCCGCTGCTGCAGTCCTGCACTGTGGCGAGGGGGGAGGGGGAGGCGGGGAACACGGGCAGCGTGCTGTGGGAGGAGAGGGATGGTGGGGGAGAGGGACACCGGCCACAGTGTGAATCAGAGGGATGTTTCCCCTCGCAGCGCTGCAGGGCGAGAATTTACCGGAAAGAAGCAGAAAAGACAGAAAGGAGAAGAAGAAGAAGAAAAGCTGCTGAGACATTCAAGCGGTTTGAAACAGAAAAGAAAAAAAAAGACGTTTCATGAAAATAGCACACAGGAAGTTTCAATTTCAGCTGGTCTCGGACTTTAAAAGGATGAAAAGTCTCACGCAGGCACACAAACACTGACTCCAGAGGCTTCCTGCTCATGCTGAGGATAACAGGGATGAAGTGGAAGGTAAACCCACCTAAACTCACAGTTTACAGACATTTCACAGGTGGGAAGGAGCTCACGGAGCAAAAAAAAAAAAAAAAAGACAGCAGCCTGAACCCAAATGATCAGGAACTATTTTTGAATTTGCTTTCACTAAATTATGCTTCCTGACATGACAGACCATCTCCCTTTCCCTCCTAATGGAGGAAACTCAAATCTGCAGTGACGAATAAATCTTGAAGTATTATTTTATCGTGAGGCGATGAGTTTGTGGAGATGGCTTTGGCTCCTCTACAGTTGGTGGCACCTGGTCGTCCAAATGCCCCATTCCCACCAGGCCTGTGGGGGTGTGCCCACTCTGGACAGATGGGTGGGAGGGGGGTGAAGGCCATTACCATGATGCTGGGGGGAGTGTGTTTCAAAATGAGGAACGCAGCATCCTCACTGTTATTTCCCCCCCTCAATCACCGCAGTAACACTCTGTTTATTACAGCACATGCGGCCGGTAGTAAAAGCAGAATTGGACGCCGGACCCCCGAACAGCCGCCCACCCATCATCCCGCCACGAGAAGCACTCCCGTCCCCCCAACAGGCCGAATTAAAACATGTGAATAATTCAGCAGACAGACAGACGGGCTCTGAGGAGTCACCTTGTTGTTGATTTTTTCACCTGCCTTCAGAAAATTGCAGCCTTCGGGTTTCGCAAAACAGGGGGATCAGTGACAGAATCAATTTCCAAAGCAGGGGGACAAAAAAGAAGGGAAAAATCAATGTTCATTTGCAGAGATAGATATAATTATTCAGAGCGCTCTCACTCGGTGGGGATTACCGTTCCTGCGACAACATTCAACTATTCTCAAAATTAATCAAGTTTCACATCACTCCACAAGTCCGAGTGTGTGTGTCTTCAGCAAATAATTTATTTTCATTTCTTTTTTCTTTTTTTTTTGGAAACTTTGAGAATAAGATGGCCAAAACAAATGACTGAATTGACTTAGTTTGTGCTTTTTCACAGGAAATCTAAAAACAAGGAATAAAATTGTTGACATGTCAGCAGGCCTGGCAGGTCTAGATGAAGAGATTTATCTTCAAAATAGGGAGGAGGGTTTGGGGGTAACTTTGATCCAGTCACCTCACAAGTAGTATCAGATTTAGACACATTTTGTAATTTCTCTGTTTAAAATAAAAAAACAACAACAAACGGTGGCATCTATTTGAAATAAAAACAAAAGTCAAGTTAAAGAAGCATCTAAGAAAATGTTTCATATTATCAACAAACTATAAAACGGCTTGATGTGAGCAGCTGAGAAGTGACAGAGCACAACAAACTGACCGAGAAAACATTTCCCAGCACAGTGAGTCATGAAAGGAGCGATGTACACAAACACGGCGTGATCCCACGTCACAGTAATTGACTGCTTTAATTTCACTGGAAACGGAGGAAGAGGAGGAGGATGGAGTTAAACACCCGCCGTCCTCCCTTCTCCCTCCACAAAGGCAGGGCGAGGGTCAGGGGTGAGACGGGGAGATAGTGATAAGGAGGAGGGAGGGGAGGGGGGGGGGGGGGTACAAAACACTCTGGGCTACACGGCACAAAGCGAGCGTGATACAATCACGTGCCGCCGAGGAGCGCACAGAGGAATGAAAGGGATGGATGGAGAGTAGGGAGAGGAGGAGGAGGAGGAGGAGGGGGGCGGGCTTCATTCAGTCTTACCTCGGGCAGGTAGAGGAAAGCGGGGGGACACTGGAGCGAGTGAGGCAGCATCCCGGAGCCGGAGAGCAGCAGACAGCCGGAGTTGGCCATGGAGCTCAGCGTGGGGTGACGGGACGCTTTGCGCATTTAGCAGGGAGATCCTTTCGCTCTTCTCTCTTTCTTCTTGTGGATCGCGCTCTCTCTCTCTCCCGCTCGCTCTCTCTCTCTCTCTCTCTCTGCTGTCTCTCCTCGGATCACTTCCTCTCCTCTGCCTGCTCTTCGCCTTTTAAATTTCCCTTTTTTTTGTTGGCTTTTGTGTCTCTACTGAAGATGTAGCAGGGAGGCGAGCGGCGCGCAGACAATGTGCATGTTCCACCTTTATCGCTGTTGCACTCTCTCTCCCTCTCTCTCTCTCTCTCTCTCTCTCTCTCTCTCTCTCTGCGCCTCTCTTTCTCACTGTCCCTGCCGCGACTCTGTTTACTTTGTGTGCGATAAAAGCCAACATAAGCATTCAGACACAGAAGGGGAGGTTCTGTGCAAGCTGAGGAGGAGGAGGAGGAGGGGTTGTAGAGCCGACAAGGGGTTGGGTAGGTTAGGGTGGGGGTTTAAGAGGGGTGGCAGTGATGGTGGTACCAAAAGAGGGAGGGGGGTTGCTGATGAACTCCCGGGTGGATTCATACATCAAACGTGCTGAGGGGATGTGAATGACACTAGAACAGCTGATCCTGGGCATTAGCATCTCCTGGGACACATACTGCCTTTTAATTGCACCCCCCCCCCCCACCCCCACCCCATCACCAAAAGAAAAGGAAAAAAAAATGCACAAACACCCACAACCAAGGACAGATATATCTGTGACGGCAGGGGAAAACGCGCTAAAACAAAAACAGGCTGTTATTAGGCCCAGTCGTGACATCCCCGTTCTCCATCGCCTCGGAGCTGTAAACACGCATCCAGCCAAGCATGTACCGGAGAGCACGCTAAACTGTACAAGAAAAAAAAGAACCCCCAGTTTCCTTTTCATGTTTCATTCTGATTCATTCCGTTTGATACGGCTTTAAAAGCAGCAGATAAAGAGAATGCACAAGAAGGCTTGGTGATGTCACGCGCTTCGGTCGGGTTCGGACGCACAAGTCGTGGGAGTAACGGAGGAACACTATCCTGAATCCCGTCCAAGCCGGTCTCCCAAACGTGATGGCTCAGCAGAGATCGGAGGAACATGGGTCATCACCGGGGCACGGCAAGGTATGGCTCCTCTTGAGCTTGTAATTCTTGTTAATACAGTCAAGTCGAGATATGTTTTATTCATCAAGGCCAAAATCACAAATTTGTCCCTGAGGGCGTTAGAATATGCACATTGTACAACTCTCTCTCTCTATCTTTAGATCCAAAAACCGACGGGAGGAATTAAAGGGATGGATGCAGAGCGAGCCAGCAAGACGATCAAACCCGGTTCTCACAGGATGATTTCTATCTTTTGGATATTTTTAGCCCGGTTTCAGGCCTCTGATTCACTGTCCACAGCTTTTTTTTTTTTGTCCCTGCAATTCAAATAAGTCTGGTGTTGTGTCGTTCTCCCCGGTTGAAAAAGACAACAAAGACAATCTGAGCTCTGTAGGCAGGATTAAGAAAAGGGATGTTATCTTCATGTGCCAGAGCAAGAATAATGGCGTCGCGAAAAATACCACAAAATAGGCGACAAGTGTGGATGAGATTGATGCGTCTGTACAGGCTTTGTGAGTCAACTCCAACATGCTTCTGTGCGCCGGATGTTGGGTGAATGCTTATGCAGGCCTGTCAAAATCATTTGTGCGGCTGGTTCTGTTACAGCTGCATGAAATTCAAATCTGCAGCTTTTACTTGCATGTTGGCGAGACTCTGACATCACCTGAACTCTGTGATGGCTGCGGTGACAATAATGATGGGGGTCCTCCAGTGGGAGACATCGGCACCACCGAGGAAGAAGTGACTGTCTCCGGGACACTCCCTTTGCAGTTTAAATAAGCAGGCAGCGGGGGGTGGGGGGAGGCTGGCCTGTAATTACACATTCATTCTTGTATTTCATGATCTCCGAAGAGAGAAGCTGAATAATAAAACATCATTAATTCCAAGAGAAGCTCACCTCACCAGCAGCCATCGTGCAAGTCTACATTCTGGTGGGGAATAATTGGCCTGACTGTTTGATGCAAAAGATCAGTCGTCACAGATATCAGATGTGGTTTAGGCTGCTAAAGACGGGAATCCGTCTTCCTGCCCGTCCGTCCATGTGTTTTTCTGTCTCGCGCTCATTTGCTCTCTTTTTCCCCCCCGTTAATTCTGTCTGTCTCACCCAGTTAATAATTCAAATGAGCGCTGCCAGATCACTCCCTTCAAAGGGAGTTGCTGGAATGTTCTCAACGGTGCCTTTTCTTTTTGTCATGTGAAATCAAAGCCCTCAAACGCAGCAGAGATATCCTCAGTTAACTCCCCACACTGCAGCTCTGCCAATTAAAGAAAGATCAACAACCGCTGCCAACGGCTCACAGTTGATCACCAAAAGGAAAAAAAGTGATCTTAATCATCGTCATCACTTTTGTCACTCTCGCCCTTTGTCTTCTTCTGTTTCTTCTCGCCGAGCAATCACCGCGTCCCCGTGGCAGCCCCGTGATAATCAGCAGAATCATTATTACCACAATCACCATCATCATCACTGTCAGCGGCGACTGTCACGTCTGTCTCCCGTGCACGTTACTGAACAGGGCTTACCCCCCCAGGGGCAGGACACGTGTGCACGTGGGCAGGTGTGTACACATTTGTGTTGGAGGCGTGGCGAGTTCTTAAATCTGGGTTTAATCTCTTCTCACCACCGTCCACTTCCACGCCGGTCTGTGTACACTCGACGCAGCTTTGGCGAATCAGGAGGTGGAGTTACTTTAATGTTGGCAAAAAAAAAAAAAAAAAAAAAGAGGATTGAAGGTGGCAGCTCCAGCGGTGAGGAGCCATCACATGTACTCGGTGCTCAGTCAGCAATAATCAAAGCAGATGTAAGCGGCGACTAATGGGGCCCAAACGATTCCAGTCCTCCACTGTTTATCGTACGACCGCTGATCAATACAGCACACTGGCACTAATCATCATCAGAGATGACTGTTTATTTCCCTTAACTCCCATCACTCTGACCGAGTCTTCAACTACTTCACTTAACAGCATCAATAAATGTAAAATAATCAGCTAAAGCCAAAGTTTTAGTGTTGAACAGAGGGTTACGTTATTAAATACAATACATTATTATGTTTAACTGTTGTTGTTGGCTTAATTCAGCTCATTAATGTTCATTACAATAATAAATTCTCTGAAAACACTTGACTTTTCCGTCTTAAAATGCACGTTAATAACCTGCGCTGAAACTTTGGATCAGCGTGACTCACTCAGCTCTAACTGCTGTCAGGAGGAATAACTTCTCTTTGCGTTTTATTACGTTTCACTGACATTTTACATTTTTTGCTCCAACTTCTGAAATGTGCAGGTGAACATATAATTTTATGTGCGCTTGTTCTTAGTTTTTAATTACTTTGCTTTACTCTTTTTATGTCTTGAACGTTATCTTCATCAGAGAGGCCCAGCCGAGGCGGCGCTGGACTTCTCGAGCGTAGAGATGCAAATAAACCCGTGGCGTTCAGATCATAACACGCCACTGTTACGGATATTTCACGTCACTTAGTTAACATTAACGTTTGGTGTGAGGAGCGCTGGTTTCTCAGCCCGGTGATCTCTGCTTTGATGCCCCGAATCGCTCCGGATCTTAAGAAAAACACGGAAGTGTGGGGAATTCATTTGTCCACGTTGATGTGATGGAGCTCAGGTCAGAAAAGCCCTCGCGTTACATCACACGCTTGTCCAGCGTCCTCTTACCGTCCACTGCCTTCAGACACAAAACACCTCTTTTACATTCAGAAACTGCAGGAGGTTCTGACCAGTTCTGGTTGGCGTGATACTAGCAGAGGTCAGCGGGTCGTGAACCGGGCCTCGGACTCATTAAGGTAGACCAAATCAGTGGTTCCGTCCCCTGGAGGCGTGAAACAGTAATGTTATTGTGGGATGCAGCTCATCAAAGCAGCATCTGGATTTCTCTTTGTAAATTAAACTCAGGATTTCATGAACTTTTTGACACTGTGAGAAAAGTTGACTCAAGCTAATTTAACTTTATCCAAATTTATTCAAAAAAAAAAAATTCCTTTAAAGCAGCTCTTAAAAGCCTTTGTGACCACAACAGTCAGGAAGAGGAACATGATACTGCACCGTATACAAACAATTCAAATAACAAAAATGAGATGTCTTTGAATTCTCCAATTATAAAATTCCAGCAAATCATCTTTTCTTTTGTTTGTTTGAACTGCAGGAAACAGTTGTCATATGTGTTGGCCTGAACTGTTCTTGTTTTACTTTAACCTCACAGTCACTGACATGCTTCTAGACAGGTGTTTATTTCTGTTTTATTTAGGTTGTAATTAAGCCAGATGTTGTGAAAACCAGCCCCCAACTCTTTAGTAATTTTCAAGTGTATAAAAATTAAATTTTCCTGATAAGTATGTTGTATTCTGTGTAATAACTGCATAATTGGCCTCTGGTGAAGGAAAAAGTGCTGTATGCAGATGTTACATGTGATGGAGGAGCAGCAGAGTTTGGCAAGTGTCTGAAGATTTCTCCCGTTACTCGGCACCGACACAGTCTTTACTTCAACATGGACACAGCTCCCCCATCAGGACGAGCGCCGGAGTTTGAGCAGTACGAGCAGGTCAGGCTGGAGATGCTGCTGCATCATGCTTCAGATCCACACACACAGAAGGAAATGTGGGACCCTTTTACCGTCTGTCTCACTGCAGGGTGTACACGCCGAGACCAGCCGAAGCTGCTGACGTGATCAGTGTGGTCGAGTGTTGCGGGGGTTGGGTGGGAGCAGCCCACCCTGCTGGACACACAGCTCAGACCTCTGCAAACACATGCTCAGGAAAACAAAGCAGCCGCGGCTGGTGATGGTGGATTTTGTTAAGAAGGACCGAGGCCTTTGCAGGGGCACCCTTGAAGTGCCCCTCTGACAGACTTCCTCATTATCTGGCATCTCCAGAGTGCCAGCCAGCCCCGGTGTAGGAGGGGGCATGACGATGCCTCCATCAGCCTGACCCCAGGGTACCCAGAGAGTCCAGGGTTGTGCTCTCGCTAAAGGTCCGCTGATTATATCTCAGGCCCAGAACTTCAGGGATCCCCACTAATTAAAGGTTGTGTCATATCTGTTAGAGATAACAAACCTATGTTGCTCATCTTTTTCCCTTGTTTAAAATCCTCCCCTCCAATATCTGCTCTTCACAGCATCATGTCAGGTTGCATGCATTCAAGGCTGAGCAGCTTTTCAGACCCGGAGGAGAGGGTTTGTGTTTAACCTGCCCTCACCCATCTCTGTGTGCCAGTGGTGTTCTGGAGGCATCAGGGATCCTTTGTCTGGAGGCATAATTAAAGCCCTCGTTCATTATTTCTTCACTTTGAGCGCAGATCTGAGTAATTAGGAGGCAGTCCACAGGGGATGCTGGAGCTTTCATGGAAACACGTACAAACACAAAGAAAAGTAGCACACAATCACATATGTGATCCACATAACGGGAACTCTCTTCCTGATTCTCAGCACCAAATGAGCCGCATTCATCTCTCACCTATCTCTGGATGCCAATACCTGGCACCGAGTGAAATATGCTTTTTCACCCTTCGAAGCTGTCATGTACTAATGCATTGATTAAAAATTTTGATTAAATGGACAGTTAAAGGAGGAACTGCAGGAGTGATCTGTAATCCATTGCTTGAATTGTACTGGAGGAGAGGATGCAGGGCCCTGGCTTTTGCTGCGTTTGGAGTTGAGGCACTTGCCTGTCTAATGGATTTTGAAACAGAGCTCGGCTTTTATATGGTTTCATTCATCCTCATATGTTTTCGCCTACTGCGTCTCACAATCACGGCTTCTTTATGGCGATCTAATGCACCCAGTGCTAAGATCAGCAGGTTGGCTCTGGCTATCGTTCACCCAGCTTGGGCCAGATATTAGGACATTTCAAAAGCTTCTGTCGGAGAAGGGAGAGTAGAAGCTGAGGGGTACTGACTCTGCTTCCCACACAGTCATATATCAACCCTCTGTGCCACGCTGTCTACAGCCGAAACACACACACACACACACACACACACACACACACACACACACACACACACACACACACACACACACACACACACATACAGCCACATCTGCTGTATCTGCTTTGACAAGGCAGCAAAGGAGGGGGTTGATGGAACTCTACGGCAGCGGACAGTCCGTGTCAATACATCGAGCATTTTACCACCCTCTTATCCAAAGGTCTAGCATGCTCGCGGCAACAAAGCACCCAGGCCAAAGCGTTTGTGATCGCCCGAGGTGGTGGGTGGAAGACAGGGAAGAGTTCTGTTGAGGCATGGTGGGGAGAAAACAAATGGGGGCGTCAGCTCACGCCCCGTTAGCCCTCCAGGCCAGGAGAGGCTGTGATCGAGAGAGAGCTGACAGGGCAGAGAGACGGCCAAGCATGGAAATCACATCAGATCAATGATGAAAAATTCAGTGGCAGCAAGAGTCGCTCTTAGGGATGATATCACATGGTGCATGTAAGCGTGTGACTCCTGGATGTACATGGAGAGTCTAATGTGTCAGCCAGAAAAAAATGCATTCGCCCATTTTGTCTTCAGAAGACGGGGAGCAGCCGATGAGCTTAACAGCAGAGACAGAAGGAAGACAAGTGAAACAAAAAGCTAACAGAGCGATGCTTGCATATGTATAATTCTTTCCGTACTTAATATCACAAGATTGTCAGTGGTTCTTCAGGGTCTTTACAAGATGTATTATCTTGTATCTTTAAAAATTATAGACTGCATGTAAAGAGATGGAGCGACTTCACCAACGGATCTGTCAACTGCTAATTTAAAACGTTGCTGTCCTGGTCTTTTTGCAGCCAAGAAGCGATCATTTTTGGAGAAAATGGTGGAGCTACAGAGTAATACTTCAAATTACGAATATCAATTTAATTAAGGAATTACATTCAGAATCACAAGCATCCCATTGATCAGGAGGCAATCGAGCTACTCACTCATAGCTAAGTCATATTGACTAAGTATTCCCCATGAGAAGCCTTTTCAGCAGCAGACTACAGAGATTGGCGGTACACATCAGTGTGCAGTGAATTGTGAAGAAGCGCCGCCATATTGCAATGCCACAGCTAATAACAACAGCACCAACATGCTATGCTTTTCCTTGTTCTGCTTCAGCTAAACTTTTTAAGAGGGTAGTTTAATATTCATACAAGCCATATAAACATTCGTGGATTGAACAAAGCCAAGCTTCCACCAGACACAAGGAAACAAACAAGCATTTATGGAAGCCCTGATCCAGACAGGAAAGCTGGAGGGAGAACGTCCATTGAAGTTGCACCCTGTGGCCATTGTTGGTATTGCACTCTTGATCACTGGCCTCACTTCTCACATCGGATTGTTTGATCCATCTTTTACATACACTAAAGTCTAAAAACAAAAAACACCTAGAGTAAAATGCAGGAACCAAGGATACATCCACTTGACACCCACTGACATGACAGAGTCACAGCTAACACCAGAGCACGAGCAGGCAAACCCCGAGATACTGATGATAGT
Organism: Zenarchopterus dispar; assembly: GCA_028564865.1. NCBI lineage: Eukaryota > Metazoa > Chordata > Actinopteri > Beloniformes > Zenarchopteridae > Zenarchopterus > Zenarchopterus dispar. The sequence goes on from JAOWBL010000023.1 coordinate 740,799, forward strand.
TTTGGCAATTTTTCCAACCAAATGATCTCGTGTGTATTTCTTGTAGTCCTAGATTGAGTTTAGGATTTAGGCCGTTGTGTTTAATGTACCACAATATGCAGCTCCCCCTTTAATATCCCTGCTTGGGCAGTATTAGACTGTTAAGAGCGAGGTAATATTAGATTCCTGGAATTCTTGCTTGGTGGGGTGAAAAAAAAGAGGTTTCACAAATGACCAAAGATACGGTATTTTGAAAATATCCAAATTAAATACATAATACTTAAATGTTTGAAATCACAAAGCCACATGCTGTGATTATTGTTTTCAAAATCTACACAGCTATTCTGTAAAGTAAGGATCATAGTTTTTGTACACCAACATAGAGTATTTTATTTTAACTTCCTTACAGTCCTGGATACTCCACTAACCACAAAGTATCTAATTTGGGAGTGAATAGTCTCATATAACTTTATTTTGGAGAATTTTGTTCATTTTTATAACCCAGAGCTGCAGGAGCACACACACACACACACACGCGCACCCACACACACACACCAACCAAGCAGTACTGTAATCATGCCATAGCTAAGTTTAGTACCAATCAATAAGTCAGACCAATGTTCTCAAATCCAATCCTTAGGGTCCAGAGAGCTGCAGCTTCCCTCTTCTGTCAGCAAGTTAATTGCATTCACCTGTTGTCCCAGGCCTAAATCAGTCCCCGATTCGGCAGCTAGATTGAATCCTCCCAGGGAGCCGTACAAAGCAGCGGTGCTTCGGATCCTGAGCGTGGAGACACCAGACAGGTTGTGCTGTCAAGCACATTACACACATCAGACGTTCTTCATCGCCAAAATGTCCCACAATTCAAATGTGCTCAAAGCAATCCTTCTCAGAATCTACCGTCATTATACATGTCAGTCTTCACTGCAAATGTGTGAAGAAAAAAATTAAAAAACAAAACAAAAACTCAACCATAATGTCTTCATCCAAACGCCAAGTCAATTACATAGATTGGTGCAGTGACATAAAGTGTATTCCATTTGGGAGCAGATTGGTCATGCCCGGTAATGTTCCCTTCCAGCAGGCATACCTTTGACCATTACTCTAAACAGGCATTTAGGGAACCAGAGACCTATTTCCCACAACTGTGAATGCTGGTGAGTCTCCCAGCGGGGTCAGGGGTTCACGCTGCAGCTACCATGCTCTCATATTTAGCAGCGGCAGGTGAAAAATGGTACATCAATACTGTCAGACGCACTGGGCCACAGCGGCCTCCTGCACACACATATCATATTAGAAAGGAGCGTAACAAACCACAGGCGGGCCGCGAGGTGTGAGGGAATGTGTGAACATGTGCGTGTCTGTAACTGTGCGAGGAAGAAGCATCTGACATGCCTCCACTGCTCATGTTAAACGTGTATTTGTTGGAATTTTAAACCACGCCGGTGCAGCTTTCACCGTGAACTGAAGAGCTTGTAAAAATCATCGAAGGGGATCATCGGAGGGACGACTTGTAGCTTCAAATTCAAGCTGTTGAGCTTTGTGTTTCTCCAGATGAAGAAAAGATTCTCACTTGTACTTGTTGCCAAAAGGATAATTCTTTTTGTCTTTGTGCTCACTAGTTTTCTGCACATTGGTTTTACCTTTGATGTAACTTCTGAACAGGAATGTGTTTGAACTGACATCGGCCCATTAAGACTTTTTTTTTTAGGTTTCTGTGTAAAGAATTTTATATTTTGTGTTTTTTGAATTGTTGGTCTGCCAAACTGTAGCGTCTGCGGTTTTCAAGAAGAAACTGAAGAAAAAAGCTTGCTGCAATAAAAGGAAAGTCTCTGACCAAACAATGTCTTTGGAGCCGAAGCAGACAACACTTCTGGGTGAAAAAAAAAGGAAAAAAGGCATGAAATGGCTGCTCTTCGAGTTTCAGAAACCCTAACCAGTCTCCCGTTTATGAGTCAACACCGCTGAAATCAAAAATTAAAAACAGTGTTAACATTTGACACAAAATGAAAAAAGAAACACCCCTGAGTGCTGCATAAGTCTTCAATATGGAAATCACACATTTTTATTGCTGGAAACTGATGAAACAAAAACTGATGTTTAGTTGATGTATTGTGCAAGACAGATCAAAATAAAACGCTATGATGTGATATTAGTAGGACTTTAAACGGGTCAAATGAGGCTTTTTTCCCTCCTTTTTCCTTCAGCTCATTATAAGATTTTGTTCTTGCAAAGGTTTTTCTTAGCTACAAAGCTCAAAACTGACACCAAAGGGAATGATCTACAAAAACACACTACTCATGACATGTCCTCCAATATTTCCTTGACACTATGGCATCATCATCAAGCTCATTTGCATAAAGTTAGCATCAGTCATCATTTTTTTTCCCATCACTTTTGGGCAGTCAGTGGGCCAATCAGAGCAGAGTAGGTCTTAAGGAGGCGTTTCTTAAAGAGACAGAGACCCAACCGGCGAGGCGATTACAGACGCTGTACAAATAAGTACGACAAAGATTCTCTTATTATTTTATTGTTGTATTAATACACTTCAAACCAAATTTAAAACTGGAAAATCAGAAAAATATGGGGTTTATTTAACTCAGAAAGAGTCTAGAGATTGTGGATGTCACAGTGGTTAAATCAATTTTCTCTTTAAAACTGCCTCTTAAACACCTTTTTTACCTGAAAGTCTTCTCATAAATGGCTGTTGAATGTGTTATGTAGCATTTTTCTTCTTCTTTTTTTTTTTTGCATTTGGTAAGCTCCAGTGTTTTGAGAAGTGGAACTTAAATAGAAGCTCTAAATATAAAGTTTGTGTGGGTGTGTGCCTCTGCCTGAGTCCCAACGTGTTTCCCTCAGCGTTTTTATATGTGCTGCTGCGTCTCTGGCTGTAGGTGTTTTCTGTGCGTGGAAACCTCTCCGGGCACAAAACCCTCCTCTGTAGGAAGACTTGCCGGGGGTGTCTGCTGGTGTTACCTAAGATCCGACCCTGCCCTCTGACCACATCACGGACAGCGCACATAAATTGACCCCACCATCTCCTGCTTCCCTGCCAACGCACAGCCATCACGCCGTAGCTACAGGGATTCTCAGTTTCATATGGATTTTCCTCGGACATCTGCCCCAGAACGATGGCGGCTGGAAGAGAAAAGGGTTGGAGAAAATCTGCCCAAAGGAGGTGGATGAAATGTGGGTGCAATATCTCTGAGCGGGAGTCATGAATGGAATATTATGCTGAAACCATAAATGCTGTGATTTCTGCTTAATATTTGAAAAGATATCTGGTTTTCATGCTGCCCTGTTGAGCCCATAATATCAATAGTTCAGTGGCAGACGTTAAAGTGTCAAACTCAGCAAGGAGCATATCTGCGAGGGAGAAAATTACAAGCACACGTATAAACACAGGAAGGTTTGATGCAGGTAAATGTTGAGGCGCAGCACCTTTGCTGAGACGGACTGTTTTTCCTGGTCAAGCGTGTCTGTTGTGATCAGTCATTCTCATGTTTCTGTATTACTTCCTGTGACGCTCACTCACTCTTTCCCTAATGCTTCTTTTTCTCCATTCTCCAAATGCTATCTGTCAGTAGGTGTTGCAGGACTGATAGAGGCTTGTCTTTTGCTTTTCTCATTACAGCGGGGGGAGACTAAACCCAGCGAGTGCAGTAACCTTTCACAGAGACAGAAGGAGGGAGGCATCCACACAGAGCCAGCACCTCCGTCTACTTGACATAACCCTATTACCGCTTCCTTAATTTGTCCCCCCGTGACAACTCGCAGCCAAAGAAACGGTTAAAAGAATGAGTGAACAAAAGCTGCACTGCATTATGGGAGTGGAAGAGCGAGGGAGGGGGTTTGTTCAGGGTGGAAAACAATGGGGAGGCTGAGCTGATGCATCAGCCATATTGGATCATTTCTAAACCGCCACACATTATCCGGAGGTGGGCCTCGATATACTGCACTTAACTGATAGCTCTCAGTTTCAGCTCAGGAGCTCATGTTCATTACTTTTACTTCTCCGGCTGAACAGTGCAAGCATAAAACCAGCATCCAAGCTCATCAACTCCCACTTAATCAAAAGAGATGCTAAATGCTTTGCATGAGCCAAAAGCTCCAAAACACTGATATTTTATTCCTTTTAGCTGCCTTTTCCCACAAGAACATCTACTTTTGCTAAACATAATAACACTTTTGCCTTCATTTAATATTTACAAATGACACTGTTCTGAGGAAACCCCGAGCATTTCTCCTTTGTTTGCTAAATCTGTTTGCACAAAGCATGATCAAAGCGTCACGCAGAGCACCTCAACGGGGAAATGACAACGCCTCAAAAATAACTAAATGACTGGCAAAACGAGTAGCAGCTTCAAAATGGCTGATAATAAGAGCAGCTGAAGTACGAGCGCGCTGGAAGTGCCAGACGCTCACGCGAATGTGACACTAAATCCTGCATTTGGCACATCCTAAGTAAACAAAAGTGTTGATAAAAGGAAGCCACAGGACTCTTCTCCTGTTTGTTAAATTTTGGGGAATTTTGTTCCATGAAAGTCTGAAAGACAGTCAAAGAAAACCAAACAGCAAGAATCTGTATCACAAACCCATCGAACAAAACACAGAATTAACCTAAATACAACACGAGAAATAAACTGCTGCAAACACTAAAGTGCTGCTCATGAACTTTGCTTTTTTTTTCCTTTTTTTTTTTTACAACTCGGTTTTCATCCAGCCACCAGTACAAATGTTTCAGTTAACTGGACTAACCAAAACAGATGGTACCTTTTAATGATATACAATAAAATAACAATGCAACACTTTCTCCTCATCCATCTTAAAATAACCAGCAATCAAAGTGTAGTAAAATGTTAAGGAGAAAGGTGGGAGTGATAAAAATGAAAATGTCAGTTTATTCATTAGCGCACACTGTAGTTAACAGCGAATTAGTTTCCGGTGGATCGGCTCCAACATTCACGGAAAGATCAAAATGCATCAGAACAACTGATCCAAGTGAGAGCGTATACTTTCTGGCCAAAAAAAAAAAAGTCATGCTCTCTAATATTTTGTTGGAACACTTTTAACTCTGATTATATTCACAGTGGTATAGTTTTGATCAGCTTTTGCAATCTCACAACTATTATTTCTGTCCAGAGTTGCATGAATATTTAACCAAAATCAAGTATTGATGATTGGGGAGTCGGACCGCTGCCTGAATTCTTCTCCAACGCAACCCAAAGATTATCAATGGGACGAACGCCTGAACGCTGCAGCGGTCAATCCAAACGTGAAAAACGTGATGTCTTCGACTCCCAGAACCGCTGTCAAAGTTGGCCGTGATGAATCTCGGGCTTCACCATCTTAGATTTTCTTTTCATCATCTTAGAGCCTGTGCTCATTCAGTAAACTGAAGCAGTCGGCTTCAGCAACCCCAGACCATGATACTGCCCCCACACGCTTGCATGCCAGACTCTGGACATGTCCATCACTTCATCTCCACTCAGACCACATGACCTTTTATTTTTTCATTGATCAAGAGGTAAATCTTTATCCTCCCGAGTAAATCGGAGTTGTTGTTTTTTTTCAATTAGCGTCAGCGGTAAGTGGTTTCCCTAAGGCTACGCAGCTGTTCAATCTTATTCACATTGTTTGTGAGGAAATGCTTTTACTTTCACTATTAAACATTGCTGGGAGTTCTGTTCCTGATTTTCTTTGATTAGATTTCACCAAATGTTTTACCCTCAAAACGTGGAAGATGAGTCTGAAATAGTTATTTGAGTTGCTCTAATTAACAAAAAAAAACCCCCCACAGAAATGACTGAAGTCAATAATGGATGTTCCTTGATGGCTTAAAGTTCCCATGAAAGAGACCGTGGAGGGATTTTTACTTCCACGTATTTCCGTGTGAATGTGGAAACGGGCGTCACAGGCTGGAGCAGGCAAGCACCACCCACCGCTCCATATCAGCTCAAATTCAAAATAAAAGCCCTCCACTGAATACAAAATTAGCACACCCCCGGTGCAGGATGACTCATCAACGGGTTTAATTGCTTTCCAGGAAATGAAACCTCCAAAATAGCATAAATAATACCTTGAAAACACCTTTGGAAATTTGATTTCATGGGGATTTTAAGTTTTCTCTGCTTCCAGGCCAAGACCATTCACTGTAACTGAGTAAGCACATATTCAAAAGCAGACAAACATTTTATTTTGTCTACTTTCACTCCCTGCATTGAGTTCAAAAGGAGGAAACGGTGCATTTACTGGTGACTATTTTCAGCAACATTAATCCCGATTTGGTGCTGAATTCAGTATTTGGGTTAGCGGGACGGGTGTTGAAGGAACCGAGTCATCGTTGGAGCTCACTGGCACATCTGGAGCTCTTCAGATGTTTTTGTATGATTGCATAGTTAAAACTATATCAGAGACTTGTTGTTGTTTTAATTAAAACATATGAGAACAAATATATGTGCAGGACATTGACTTGTTCTGTGCGTCTGAGTGGGGGTGTTTTGTAAAATTAAGAGGAACATCACAGCGGGCTGAATAGTAGCAGCAACAGGAGTCTATTTCAGTCTCTACAGTATGTGAAGGCAAAACAAACACAGATGGTAGTGGAACAAGTGATAATAGCCTCCAACAGACAGAAAAGGTTTCTTCACACCACAGAGTGCTTTTTTTTCTCTCTTTTTTTTGTGAGCACCGGTTTCTGAATGTTTGGGAGAGGCATTAAGTAGGAGCACGCTCTGCAGTTTAGAGGCGCCTCGAGTTTGTGTCTCCTGCAGTCAACATGTCCCCATCAGGGGCCAGAGCCCCCCCGGCGGCCAGGCTGATGGCTCTGGCTCTGCCCGGCCTCTGATCCGGGCTGCAGCGGTGGCAGCCATGGGTGTGGGTTCAACGCCTGAGCGCAGAAGCTGTCTATGTAGAGAGATTAAAGGGCTGTATCGATCCACAAGCGCTCATGAATTTTGCATGAGGGAGACATTGTCAAAGAGGCATCTCAGATTTTTAAAAAAAAAGAAAAAAAAACTAGTGGAAGGAGAGTTCTGGAAAATCTGCTGAATACTGTGAAAAATCTTGATGTTGAGGTGTTATGCATGTAAACTTGCTTTTATGTATTGGATTGTCCATGAACTCTCATCGACCTGAGATATTGCTCATTTTTCATTTCTTCCCATCCTCACACCCGACAACACCGTCCTCTTCTTCCTCTCCTTTTCCTCCATGACCAGGATGCAAGTCAGAATGTTGGGAAAAAAGAAAGAAGGAAGGAAAGAAAGAAAGAAAAACTGGCAGCCAGAGTGTGTCTAATGGCGGCAGTAAGTTCGTTGGAGAATTCTCAAGCAGAGTGTGAATTATTTAGGATGTGTGGCTAGTGTGCAGAGCATGAAGCTTCCCCGCCTGGCAACCGGCAAGCAGAGTGGCCGAGAAAATTCAGCGTGCAACAAACACTCGCCCGCCTGAGATCTCTATTTCTTCTTCTCTGCTTCAGTTTGGCGGAGTGAAAGACCGAGGGTGGATAAACACAGGAGTGGATTTCAAGGGCAGAGCAACATTTAAAGGATTTCTTTTCTTTTTGAACGTCTACGGCACAAACAATTAATTTGCCTTCCTGCAGATCTGCCAAAACAAAGTGAGGCACAAAGACGTGGTCCTGACCTATTTACAGCCCCCATGATGCTGCTGATTATTCATCATCAACAATTCATGCAGGTCATCATGCATGTTTAAAAACACGCCACCCCACTGTACTGAGGACCCCCCACCCCCCGCCCCCTCCACACACAGCCCGAGAGCCCTTCAGAGCCTCCTTATCCTGCGAGCATGTGTCAATCTCACCTAAACGACCCCGATAACAAGACAAAAGCAATCAATCTCTGATATTGGCCGGGCAGGAGAGTCGGGGATAACACTGACGCTATCAGGCAACGCCAACAAAGAGCGAGGTTTTCTGCGTGAGGATGATTAGGAACACGGCGGCTGTGACACGCTGATCTGCGGCGGTTAAACTGAGGCGGCTGTCATCGCTGGCAAATGACGCCGCCGAGCGCTGATAGAGGAGATGGGATCTCAGCGTGGGTGTGAGAAGGCTTTGTGCACACACAGTGAGGCAGGTTCACACACTCACACACACACGTGTGTGTACGCCGCTGGTTCAGATATTAGCAAATATATGGATATTAAAAAACTGTTAAAACTTCACTGTTGAGTAACATTTAGCAGCTTTTTAGGTGAAGGAGAAAGTCTTGAGCTTCATTACTTTAAAATAGTGAACTATTAAATATAAAGTCATAAAATGAAAGCTTTCCAGCTCTGATGGGATCTCTGATAAGCATTCCTCGTGCTGATCAGGGTTATCAGTACACTTGAACAACGATGTTGGCGGGCGTGAGGAAGCAGCGACCCGACTGCCGCCGCGGTCGCTTCTGCAGCAGATTTACCCGACTCAGCGGCTGCTTCCTGGTTACCAGAGAAAAAATGACTCAGCAAAGAGAAAAGAGAGAAGCTTTCAGTTTTCAAGCTAACGTTTTGGTGTAAAATAATTAACTAATGCAGCCCAGTTATTCCCCTAATACTGTATTTTTTTTTCAAATCTCACATTTTTTTGTTCACTCTTAAAACGGATCATTTTATGCATTTATTATCTCCTAAACAGAGAGGAGGGGAGGATGTGACTTATGATCAGACTTCAGTCAACAAGTGGTGCATTAACTTCCTGTTTCTATGATTCTGAGGGAAAAAATGGCCGACTCCGTGGCGATGAGGATCGTGTTTTTTTAATTTGGCGGGCTGTATATCTGCAGACATTCACTCTGGATGGAACAAAGCGCTCTGTCTCTGCGAGATGACTGTGTGCTCATCAGGAGCTGCTGACCAGCTTGTTTCTCCACGTTTGGATGTGCACGGCAGGAAACCCTCCACTTTCATCACAGTCGTCTATCGCCAGCTTTACCCTTCCTAATATCATAACATGAATAACGACTCCACAAAGACCAAACATTTTTCTGTTTTCTTATAGTCGTCATCTGATAAAAAGTCAAGCAAATGTTGCACCATTCAGATAAAAGGCTCCACAGAGGCGAAGGAAAAGAGGCATTAGAAAGATGTTAATTCTGCATTGAAAAGACAATAAAACAAAACAAAACAAGCTGTTAAAACATTAAAAAGGCTTTTCTCTTTAAAGTGGTGATTTATAACACCATCTTCTATCCGAACGCACCAGAACAAATGGGGGGTTCAGTGTCATGATCAATAAAAGCTTCCACACAATTTGTCAAATGAAACCCAGATTCAAACCTTCAACCTCCAGACTTAATCAAGTAGCAGCGCCGACAGCGGAGCGCCACGCCACGCCACGCCACGCCACGCTCTCACACCGTGACTGGATTTACAGCTAATCAAGTTAAAAAAAGAAAAAAATGGTGGGAGAAGACTGGAAAGCGTCGGAGAAGAAAAAGCCAGAACAATTAAAACTGGGAGCAGAAATTAAGCGAGCCGCTTTTCCCGATGCATGCTGGGTAATTTCCCAACACGCAACGTGAACTTATAAAAGGAGGAGAAATGGACACTTTGAATCCGTTGTAAACTAAAGTCAGCACAAGTGAAGCGGAGGAAATGAGAGGATCTGCTGCGGGATCAGAAAGTGCTCTGCAGTCGGCGGTTCTGCTGGAATTATGATACTGTCAATCAAAAAAGCTGCTATTGATTAATTCCCCATGCCTCATTTAATCAACTAATCATTTCAGCAGTAATCCAAAATATAATGAAATAATATCCGAGGAGCCCTAACAGCTATGCGCGCACGCTCACGTACACAGCTGCGCCCTGACTGTACACGCGGCGTGCGGAAGGGAAGTTTTCCAACATCAAAAATCAAAGCATTTAAGTAGATTGTACACAAGCATGTCTGGGAAGCTTGATCTTACTAATCTACAAATGGCTTCTTGTTATTAAACTGCTAATTCAGAGGATTAAAGGATCCACAAGAACACAATCCCCTTTACTTCCTTTCCTGGGTGTGCTGAAGGTGGCTTAAATATTAATTAGGCACGCACACATGTCGGTCCATATGCGTGCACGCACGGCTACGTGGAAGCTGAGGAGCGAGTCTGGATATCAGGAACGTTCTTCACCGCTTCGCCTCCTTGTTTTCCTTCAGAAGTCGGGAGCTCGGAGGGCCTCGTCTCACCCGTTCACTCTCCTTCCTGTTTCCTCGAAGAACCCCCCAAACCTTCACCTGACTCAATCATCTCCAGCACTTTTCCCAGATGTCCGCCAGGAACACACCTGCGCGTCGCGGGCGGAGCCACAAATTAGTGGCTTGTATCAGGCTGGATCTCCAAAGTGCTGCATTTCAGATTTATGGAAGCATCTTCTGTGAATATTTTTCCCAATCTTAAGAATCATGAAATCATTTTTATTGTGGCACATCTCCAACAGAACAAATGTCTCCGGTGAAAAATATCCATTATGCTCCGTTAAAAAAGTACTGTAAATAGTTGAAGTTTCCTTCTTTCCTGATTAATATGGTGTTTCCACATTTTTCAACCGGCGGAGGACTCATTTTTGATTGAATCCATTATAGATAGCACATTATGCATTATATATCGTACATTAAGACTGACACTGATAATACATTTTGACATGCTTGCCTTGCTGAAGCGGCACAAACTGCTGATAATGTGGATTTACAAGGTGTATCACGGCGCCCACATTAAATGAAAAGTTAAATTATGAACCAATCTATTTCTGATTTTAACAGCATCCTCCAACGACACATTATTTTAAGTGTTCCTGTAAAAAAGCCATTATGCATGTAAAACACCTCAAATTATTGTAATATCCTGATGAAAAGGAAAAGTTCATCTCGCTCAGCCTCTGCCGGTCTTAAAACGAGACAGTAAATTGACATCAAGTGTCAAGCATGTAAAAGTCAAAGAGTCAAATCTGCACCATAAGCCATGCGAATATACCGGGGCCAGCATGAAAAACTACTCACGGCGGATCACATTCCCTGCCTTTTCCACTGAAATAAGCACTGTAATTTATCCTGACCTTTTTAGATTACTATGAATGTGCTGTCTGTGTAATTTTAACTGAAGTCCTCAGCAGCTTTGCTGGTCTGGAAACAGCGGCCATGAAACCGGAGGAGGCGGCCGCTGATGGGATCAGCGGTGGGATACAGCGGTGATACAACACCAAACAAATACTGGGGGAGCGCCTGACATTCGCTGCTGTTAACACACATCCAGGGGAAGGACCAGAGCCTCACCTTCACACTGTACTCCAGCTGAGACTGATGCCTTCCACTGACGGCTAATAACAAAAGTAGGAGCCTATTTTAGCTGTGACAAGTGTTTCAGGATTAGAATTTCATTCCTAATGAGTTCCCTGGAAACGCTTTAATTCACTACCTATGCGATATCAATTCCATTATAATCTCATTAAGCTATTGCACACTGAGGTGATTTCGAATGAATGTGAGACAGCCAACCGTACGCTCCCCTCTAATTGAGCAATACTTTTTATTCATTATTATTGCCCATTATTAAATTAATGAACTTAATGGACTTATTTTCCAAATTGCAAAAGACCCCTGGCAGCATGTTTTTTAATTCCATTAGCAGACAGAGAGCAAAAATAAAATGAAAAAAAAAAACCAAAACAAACCAAAAACAGCAAAGACAGAGAGATACATAGGTGTGTGGGTAATTAGCCTCCCACTGTGGCGGATCATCAGTGGCACAGTTTCCCTTCTCTCAGTGGCGGGAGTTTGTCCGTCTTGTCCTGAATCTCCGCTCGCAGCGCTCACCTTCACAGACTCGTGTTCAGCCTCTCTGCTCTGTTTCACACCTGACTCCTCGAATCTGTCACCGCCGCGCACCTGACCACATATTTAAACATTGGAAGCCGAGCTAAACATGAGCTGAATTATATATAAAATAGATTTTCTGAAATGAGATCTGCTCAGTAACCAGAGGCCGCCACGCAGAATTGCCCAGAAGATGAAAGCGGCAGATCTGCATAACTGAACGGCTGATCGATACTTCTCAAACTAAAATAGCAAGTCTTGATAAGGTTATTGAATTTTCTTTTTAATTAAAAAGCAAACTACCGGGCTCTCTGTCAAAGACTGCAGCGCCGCTGATGATGATGAGACGAGGAGAGGAGAGGCCTGTCCATGTTTATATGTTCATCACTATATGAAAAACACTGGCGAGACTGTCGGCACATCATCAATCAGATGAAATTTATTTTCTGTTTGTTGTTTCTTGGGATTAAGCTGTCAGAAAAGCCCTCAAATCCCAAACGATGACATTTATGTAGATATTAATTCTTATTACGTGTCATTCATCAGCTCATGCAGCGTCATTATTCATTCAGTGGCTTCTTTTTTTTTTTTTCCTCTTTACCAGCTGATATTTCCCTCAAAAAAACAGCAGATTCAACACTGATAGACTCATAAGGCCGGAGATTATGCAATACGGGAGACACTGCATCGTTTTTGTTCAATGTAAATGTCTGGAAGTGCACGTTCTTCTCGTGCATTCTGCTCTTTAAAATGCATAATTTAAAAGCGCCGAGGCCTCAGCAGTGCAGAGCGAGAGTGCTGCATCGAGCGTCAGCGGGTAGAAAACTCCTCTCCCCGGAGACAAGCGCCATTGCATTCAATCGTCCGCCGCTGGATCAAACTCGTTTCACTCCGCGCCGTGTCTGAATGGCTCCATACATTCTGCCGAGGCCGCAATGTGATAGCACAGCGTGTCAGGAGCACACTGAAGGGCTTTCAGAGCAGGTTAGAGCGCCGCACAAAAGCCACAGCACAAAAGCCAGCGAGCTGTGGGGCAGAACGGTGGAGGCTGTGTCGCCACAGCTGACCGTCCCCACGCAGCCTGGAGGACCCCGGGTAAACAAACAGCCCACTCTCCGGGAGGTCCAGGAACCAAGTTGTTAACAACAAGATAATGTCAGCTTCTATTTTTAGAAGAAAGAAAGCATCTTTGGGTGAAGAAAGCCTTTTACTTGAAACCATGAAATCCCATCTCTTTGCACATGAACAAAAGAGAGCGGTGATGTTTAGTTACGACTATTAACACTCGCTGCTTTTGCTTAGTTTGGATTTCTTCATGTGGAAGCTCATTTACAAATATTTTCAGAGCATGTTGGATATTCTCTTGGAGTGTGAGTAGTCTCCGGCTTTTTTTTTTTTAAATTTCTGAAAGACCAAACATTTTAAACTGGAAATTCAGTAGCCAGATAAAGAGCACAACTCCTTTAAAGTCTGTATGAAACTAGTGTTTTGGGTTTTTAAATATAATTTGTATTTACCAGTATGGCATTTGTACATCAGTGTCTGAGCTGACCACTGAGTCCTTTCATAGACTTGAGTTTGAAAACCTTTTAAAATGTTTAGGACAAATCCTGGATTCAGGAGCTTATTCTTCTGTCGCACCAAATCTAACACTTTTTTTTACATTTTTAAACTTCAGCAAAGCTGTTGGAGAATCATGAGGGATTATTGATCAGGCCACTGATGCTGACCAATCAGACAGGCATCCTCTCTAACGTCTGATTTTACAAAGGTTGTAAAAATCTGCAGATACAAGTACTGAAGCGCAAAAGATTTCTCTAGAAGACTGAACAAGGCGAACTGACTGTTTCTTTTCATAAAGGATGTTTTAATAATGTCAGTTATTAAACTGTTCAATATGGAGGTGTTGCACCATCACCTTGCACTCGTGTGCTTCCTTAACGTCAAAACTACAGACGTTCCACCTTAAAATGACCAGGTTAAACCTGCAAGCCTGACCTCAGCTCAGAAATGCTTAACAAGTCCTGCTTGAACAGTTTGATTTGCGGGAAGTTTTTTTTTGAGTAGCTTATTAAGTTCATTCACAAAATATTCCAAATAGTGTATGTGGGTTCACTTTCTTCTTCTTCTTTTATTTTAATGGAGTCAAACCTGCTGTGACCGGTCAACCCAGAGTACGCCACAGCTCGTTCGAACCCACCCGAACTGGAGGTGAGTAGCCGGCAGTCAGAGGCAGACGAATGTGATACAAAGCAGAAAGGATTTAGTGAATGCTGACTGAAAAATAAATCACTCTCCAGACTTGGGTCTGTGCCACATACTATGACTAAGCACTGTCAAGACGACGCACTTTAAAAAAAATCACTGAGAGCAAGATTACTGGTTTTTTTTCTCCCCCTCACCTACTGGGTTTCTTTTTCATGGCTTCTAAGACTTTTTAATTTTTATCTGTAGTTTTTCTAACGTGATATAAAATCAGATAATACTAATGAATCTCACGCTTCCTGTTTCCTCTGTAAAGATGCTACTCGCCCCGCACCCATGGCAAAGCCCCGCCCCCTCCCCTCCCTCTGTATTTGCTCAGGTGAGCTGCCTGGCCACCTGCAGCCTGACTGTGAGACACATTTCTTAACTGGCAGTTATGTGGAAGTGCAATCAAAACATAAACCATACAAATTAAATTTGTTAAATAAGTTAATGTGTTCTGTTGTGTGTAGTATTTTTGTCCATTATGTGTTACAGCACTTCTCCATAAGAGTAATGGACATTTTATTGTCCACCACTTGTAGTACCACTTTGACAGAATATTTTAGTAATCATCACAGTGGCGTAAGCTGCAACTTGCATCATGTCATCTCCGTGTGACATTAACAAAAGATCAGCAGAGACTTCGGAAAAAAAACAAACTAGAAATGATGCTTGATGCCTAGTTTGCTATAGCAAAGAGACAAACTTTGTCTCAAACCGATTTAAAAAAAAAAAAAAAGAGTTTGGGAGGTCAGGCATCAACTGGCAGCTGATGAGAATTTATTATTATTTCTGAAATAGGATGCAAAAGCACGGTCTAACCTGACACACCTCTGCTCAGCTGTTACTCTGATGACAATTTTAACTGTTTAGCTCATTAAAGGTAATACCATAAAAATCATCAAATATGTGCTACTTTACCATACCACAGGAAAAAACCAACAAACAAAACAAAAAAATATAAACGACAGCATCTCTGGTAGAAATTCAGCTATTTTTTTTTAAATATACAAGCAGAAATATTGACAGGAAAACTACTGGTGATACTGTTTAACATGAACTTGTATTATTTCCAGTGTTACACTGCTTATAGTAATATTCTAGTACTATTCTAGTACTAGACATTCATTGAACACAGCGATACTGACCGTCCATCACTCCTCTCTGAAAACACCAGGGGTATTATTTTTCAGCTACATTGTCCAGCTCTGCTCAGTTCTATTATTAACTGGATTACACTTGTATTTTGCCAAATGTGTATCATGAGGAGAGTTGAAGCCTTAGCTACAAGCAGGTCTCTGAACTCGCCGCGCTTGCTCGTCGTAGCTGCAGCACAACCAGCTGCAGGCTTCCACGTACCAGCTGCCTGTTGGCTGCAAGGGCCAAAAACATCAACCCAACAAAAATAAAAGGCCCACAGCGTTTGGACTCTTTGTCGTTTTATCCCCTCACCTGCATTCGGCGCTGCATACGTAGATATTTTTGGAATAAAATGACAACGGTGTCACATTATGCAGCGTTTTTCAGTGAGAATTATTTATCAGCAAGACTTCAGTCATCTTTATGGGCTGGCCGTTTTCATGCTGCTGAATATTTCTGTTTCTAGTCGGAGCTTAAGCAGAAGCTCTGACCATCTCTCCGAGGCGTGGAAACAGACACCGGTAGCTACAAATATACTGTACAGCAGGTTATATAATGATCATGAAAACTGCATGAGAGCGAACACTTCCCCTCTTCACAAACACACACACACACACTGACAGAAGTGGGCTCGCTTGTGTGGATGGATGCACATAAACACACACCAGCACACACACGCATACACACACACACACACACAAGCACCAGCTGACACGATGAGAGGCCAAGCCTGACATGAGGTGAGATGAAGTAGCGTTTCTCATCATCTGCCGAGCCTGCCCGTGTCTGACCTGGAGGATGGAGGTACGCCCGGGGCATGGCCTCCGGACCCGGGCAAAGAGAGCGAAAGGTGCCTCCGCCGAGACTTATAAAGTCCCAGTTACAATTTAGTGGGAAAGCTCAAATTGTGGTGTCCAGTGGCTGCATCACGACCCCGCTGTCAGCACCACTCTTATTTGCTTCACTCCCTTTGACACCGCCTCTCGATTAGGGTCATGAATTCCATGAAATCGGTCAATAACCTATAACACTAATGTCACTCTCCTGCCATTAATTTTACAGCCAGTGTGCCACACTGTTTCTTAACCCCCTTTTACGTGACAAGGGGGGGTTTATACTGGCTGGGATTGATTGAGAAGAGTATATAACAAGCTCTGAATAGAGCCTTTCCACCTGTAAAAATAAACACCGGTGGAAAAAGCAGATGGTTGGAGGCAGTCTACTTTAGCGACTTTTTGACTCATCAAACTACAGCTGAAACGTTGACACACTAAACATGACAGATCATGTCGTTTTGAAATTATACCTTTTCTCAAACAGCCCACAATGTTTAGTACCCTGAACCTGAAACCTGTGTTGTTGGAGTCATTTCCATCAGTTTTTTTTTTTATCTCAGCTGTTTCAACTTTTACCCATTTCGCTATATTTTTAAAAAAATTTATTTGTTTAATTAATTTGAATAAATTAATTTACTGGGTATGTCCTTATTGGAGACAAGTAAATTTCGATGTATCTGTGAAATATTGTTTAGATTCCATATTTTATTTTGCTAGTAATTTATTTATTTATTAAAATCTCAAATTAATTTACTTATAACTTTTCTTTATGGAGCCCTAGCTCACAAATTTGGAAAATTGAAAGTCATAGATCTTGTTTTATTTATTTATTGTTTTTTAAAAAGAATGCTTTCAAAATCCACTGGTGGGCTTTGGGACTCGGAGGATCCATTTGTAATTGTCAATAAGTACTTTTATTTTTTCCCCCTTTTTTTTTTTTTAAGTGTCCCAATTAAGTTCCCCTGTCCTTTCAAGACCACCACTATTTTAAAAGCATCATTCAGATTTTCCCTCTTTTTTGTTTGTTTTTATTTCGGGGTTTAATTGTGTTTTCCGAATGTTTTATTCCCCAATAAAATCTGCAAATGCAGTTAAAGCCTGAGCTCTGGCGATAAAATGACATTGCATGTAAAATAGTGGAATCAGCAAATCAATGTGTAACTATTACATTGTACTGTGGACTCAGTGGGCCCCCAACCCCCCCAAATTACCCTCAAAAAAAAGAACAACACTTACTTTATTTGTTTCATGAAGGATTGGGTGCTGGTGTTGAATCTAATTTGTCCTCACACAGATCCCACTAACATATGCTAATGTGTGCAAATGTGTATGCTTGCATGTAGAAAGGAGATATATAGAAACACAGCTGTGCACTGAGCAGTCGTGCTCAGTGCTGCAATGAGATTTTCATGAAGGTACCTGAGGACACGTTCCTCAGCTCAGATGAGAACGTGGTACACCTGCCGGAAAAGGAAAAACAACAGAAACTTCCTCCGACATTTCATTTCTGGATTCACCACAACATGAAGATTTTATTTGAACGAGTGGGTCTAAAACAGTGGAAAGCACTCAAATTACATTTGTTGCTGTGAGAGACAGGGCAGAGGAGGTTTTCTTATCATGCGTGGCAGGCTGCCAGTGGATATGCTGCTGCCATTCTCACAGGGGCCTCTCCTCCAATATTTTCCGTATGTGAGAGTTGACACTTCGGGGCATATCTATGGCACAGGCGTGTTAGCGATGCACACGCATCCTTGCTGCAACGCAGCCAAGAGGATGAAGGACTGCCGTGAGAGACTTCTGGAGCTCCTGACAGCGCAACAGGCCAACCGCAAAGACTAAAAGAAATAAATAAAGAAACCTGCAAAATTATAATTACCACTCTGTGACGTTTGGCTTAAACAGATACTTGTGTTGGTTTGGAGCTCAAAGACGAGAGGAGGGGGAACTTCTGAATGTGAATGAGTGCTGAGAGAAGCCTTTTCTTCCCTTAGATCAGCTGAAAGGGGACATTTTTAGGCCACGGCATCTAAATTGCCAAGAAAACTGTTTTTCTGTTCCATCCAAGCTAAATGACACATGCTGTGATCCTGAAACGTACTTGTTGTCCGACTGTGGATGCGCTCAGAACACTGATGCCTATTTTTAGGCTCAACTCTTGAAATTTGGGGCAAACATCTTTGAACTTTTGCTCCAGTTTCTTTGGCTCATCCTTTGTTAAAGAAGCCATAATATTAATATTTCATTTTCTGAGTCATTAAGATGAAAAATGTCTGCTTTGCTTTAGTTTAAAACATCACTCTGCATAATCAATTGCTGCACGCGATTCACTCAGTCAGAGGAGAAAAAACATATCATATCGCCCTGTTTTGGTAAGTTAGCGTGCACTGGCAACTTTCCATCTTTCAGCTCCTCCGTGCTTTGCCGCTGAAGCGTCTCCTGGCCCTTCAAACGATGCGCCTGCAGTTAATCAGGAAATCAGATTTTTATTTTTGCCTCCTCTGGTCGGAGTCGCATCGACATGGAGCCTCGACAGCGGCGAGGTAAAATGGCCGCTCGTAGTAACAGCTCACAAGCCCCTGGACAACCTGAGGCATGGCCATCCAATCCCACATCATTAAGGCTAGAGTCCTTTATTGTGTTGGAGGCATTAAATGGTGCGCTGGCTATAGCCCTGAAGTCACACTCCACTAGGAGAAAACAGCAGAAAAATAACGGCACAGCTGGATAATGACTTTTCCCTGGGAGGCTGACCATGTGTACAAAAGTGCTAATGATAGCAGGTGCAATAAGCGAGCGCAAGGCTTTTACTGCGGCCGGATTTATTTTCCTCTGCTAAACTCACCAGTGATTTCCCCCGTGTAGGTGTCTTTCTGTAGTTTAAGAACACCTACCACCTCCTTGCTCCCTCCTTCTCTCCCTCCTTTCCTGTATCTAATCTCTTCATCAGCTGTGCAGCTAATATCAAAGAGGACCGTGGTGTGAAAATCCTGCAAGTAAAACCTGCTGTCAGAGCCCTAATCACAATTAGCTGGGCTCCAGACCCATTAGCCCCAAGGGGAAAAGACCAAAAAGCTCTCAGAATTATTGTTAAAGCTGCTGATTGCAAATGATCCCGGAGAGAACAAAGGGTGTGGCCTCGCTTTCCAAAAAATGAATGGAAATAAAACTCTACTAGCCTCATTTTTCTGCATGAATTGATTTTCTATGGAGTCAGCATTGCGCTTGAAAAATATACAATTTCACAACTCAATGAAGTTGCAAGAATTTCATTGGTATTAGCAGTTAAAGAGATAACAGGTTTCCTGGATGTACTGACTCGGCTGCTTCCTCGGCTCAGCTTTGTAGCAGAGCTGTTACATCAGCTCCGCCACAAAAGCATGCGTGCCTTCCAGATTATAAAACATTAAACTGGAAGTTAATGACTGATTGCAACAGCCGTTACTCAAAACTTGCAAGAAAGGGAGAGCTACCACTCGCAGACAAAACAAGGCCACGTGACACCCTGAAGTAAATCTCCTGCAGTGCAAGCCTTTCAAAGGAGCTTCTCACGTTTGATGTTAAGCCCCCAAACTGTTCAGCCTGTCGGAGGTCTTGCCAGGAGATAGAAATGTCTGAAGTTATTACAGCAGTCAGGTAAAGTGTGTGGCAGCGCCGTCCTGTAATGGGGGTGGAGAGCCGGCCAGCAGCAGCTAATGAAGGCGTCTCGGGGAGTACTAAAGAGTCTACGTGACACTACTCCTGATTTGCCCGTCTGAGGACACAGATCAATTAATACATTAACAAACGATCGCGAGCACTTCATCTTGCAATATGAAACCGGCGGCCCGGACTGGCTGCTCTGCCGTCCAGAATGTCTGATCAGCTCTGCCTCTTTACGCCGTACGTCATGAATTCCAACATCCTGCGCCGGAGAGGCTGCAAACCTCTGCCTCAACACAACACATGCCGCACATGTATGCAGCACGAAAACAAAACCGCACGGGAAATCTTCAGCCTCTTCAAGGAAAGTACTCTGCAGTCAAGTGCACTACAGATGACCTAATCACTGCATCTCTGACTGAGCGTCTGCCTCCGCCAGTGATAATGGCCACATTTAAACCCTCTCCTTTTCAACCAAGCCTTTACATTCCTTCACGATAAATAAAAACAGAGCATTAATGCAGGCGAAACATGCCATGTGAGCAGCCTGCGGCACACTTGAGTGCATTGGTTGGGGGAGTCTAACGTAAAGCATCGCTCCTTGCCATGCCACATATATCCAGTCTCCCCATTACCACCATCTCTACTCGACAGCAAGGGCCCTGCATTGCTAAATTATTCATCACACTGAGGGGAGGACAGAAGCATGCTTGGTTTCTCCACTGCATGCCTCTTCCCTTTTTCTCCCTATCTCTAATTCAAAGGAACAGCCGGGTGGAGAGAATGATATACAGGCCATCTCTCCATCACTGTGCGGCCATCGCAGGAGATGTCGCCTCCACTTCCTCCAATTACCACAGAGGAGCTGAGGCTGGCTTTTTAGTTTGAACGCTGTGGAAGAGCAGACGGTGGCTGACTTGCCCGCGGTGCACATGTGGAAGGGGGAAAGGTAGGTGGCACCCAGGGGCCCCATGCATAACCTGGGACGTCTTTGTATACACATTCATCTATATCAGTGGGCAACAGGGAAATGTAAGCCAAAGGTAATTGCCCTGGATAAGAACATCTGCTTGGTGAATAAATATTCTAATGAGGGGAGTTTGCAAGTTCCCCAGACTGATGCACGGCTGACAGGCCTCCGGAGGGACCGCAGGTAATGCTCACCACCTGCAGTTCAAATGGAGACAGTCGTACCCTCCTCTTGCAGCTAAACGCTGGCCGCTAACGGGCACACTCAATCACAGTGGACACCAGGTACACACCACTAATGACTCACTAGTTGCTTTTCTCAGAAATGAGCTTTAAACAAGGTGAAAGCTGTATCCTTGATATTTTTCACTGTCTTTGGCGTGGCATGGCTCAACAGTCAAAGATTTCTGTCACTTCCTTTTTTCACTGATTGTTTTGCTTAAAAGAAGCCTATCACAAAAAGCTGACATCTGATGATTTTTTGTTTGTTTGTCTTACAAAGTTTCTATTCAGAGTAAAGAACAGGTCAAACTCTTGAGGAAGTATGCCAGTGCTTCCTTTCTTCACTACTCGAGCACTATAGCACAGTGACACTAGCACGCCTTTACTGTATTATTGCGATGCCATTTCTATCTGTAGGTCAGTGTTTACATAGTTCAGATCCAGTCTACGACAGACCTTCACATGC
This sequence comes from Zenarchopterus dispar, assembly GCA_028564865.1. Taxonomy (NCBI): domain Eukaryota; kingdom Metazoa; phylum Chordata; class Actinopteri; order Beloniformes; family Zenarchopteridae; genus Zenarchopterus; species Zenarchopterus dispar. Next base: position 762,100 of record JAOWBL010000023.1, read on the forward strand.
TCACATGCTCTGGTTTCATGGTCTGCTTCGTTTTCATTTACAAAGCCACTCTTGATTTACGAATTACTCTTAAATAGTATGACAGCTTTTGCTCCTGTTACATAATTATGTCTTTTATCCAGAACTGAAGCTCACGCTGAATCAGTGTGTCTTAATCATCTTAAGTTTTGATGTTAAAGTTTTTTTTATTCTTGGTGTGTGCCGTTTCAGCCACTGTTGCTAACCCAGACACAAGATATTTAAACTAATTAATTTAATATAATTAGTTCATCATTCATTTCTCTCTGACACCTGCTTCCAGCATGTTCAGAGTCATGGAGGTTCTGGAGACCATCCCAGGAGTCACCAAAAGAAGATGTCTGTTGACTGATTATAAGTATTTCTTTAATCTTAGGTCTTTTTTAACAATGATGAAAAGGAAAGATCGAATGAAATAGAAACAGTATATTACTTCTGTGACCAAAGACGAACATCATTTAGAGACTTTCTATTACATTTTAGAGTATTTTATTACCCATGAAACAAAGCGTTACAAAAGCACAGAATAAAGTATTTCATTTGTATTTTGCAGTCCAGGTTTGAATCAGCTGTGGTTCACCCACTGCAGAGGCACATCTCAGCCGGGTGGGAGTGCAGTCACATCAGCGGCGTCCTAACCGCCTCCCCTCCCTAGCTTTTCTTTTTTCACCAAGGAAACAAACATCAGGGCTAATTTTTTTTATGTTCAACTGTACTTCCTGAGTCCAGGGCTATGTCTTCAAATAACATGTTTTTTCCCCTGATGATAAATTAAAATTTTCCATGATAGAGAACTCAAACAGCCGCAGATCCTCACATGAGATCTTGAAAGGAATTCTTGTGTTTTTGTAGTGCGATTTTTCGGTGTGGAAAATTTGATTGTGCTTTCTTTTCACATTCAAAAGATCATCAAGAACACTTTTGGCTTGTGTGATCATTCCCAAGTCAGGTTCCTCAAAGCAGAACAGATCTAGTTGAAATAGGTCACGAGTTATGACACAACTTGAAAGAGCGAGGGTCCTCAAGAGAGAAACAAGTGAACAAAGTTAGACTTTAGTTTAGCATAAGGCTAATGGATCCCCTGATAAACAAAAGCAAACAATCACAGATGCGATCGCTCCCTCACTGATGAGATGAGAAGAAACCCACGACAGCGCGCCGGGCCCACTGTTCCACTGATGAGGCAGCAGGGCTGTAAACTGTCAGCATCACTGCTTCACCCCACTCAGCCGACATCTGTGTGTGGTCATCACTCTGCCTGGCTGGAGGGGGAATGTGTGATGAAACTGGAGGCGGAGAAAGGTGAGCTGCATGCTCACAGCACTCCCTCAAAGCGTTCAGGAGACGGTGATGAGGCTCTCACGATGAGCACCAGCACCCAGGGGACACTTCGAGTATCAACGGTGCCTCAGTGGGAACCAGGCCTCAAAGGTGGGCGACGCCACACGCTGGATTGGTTTCTTACAGTTGTGACATAATCTGGAAATCATACCCCCTCCTGTCACTTCCAGTCAACTTGGCAACAGAAAGAAAAGTTTCAAAATTCGAGCTCATTTCTCCACTTAGAGTAACTTTGGCCCCAAAACATCCTCTCTGCTCAGAAATCTGAGCTCCCAATCGATACCGAGTGCTGTTTCATTCATAGGATGCATAGCATAGAGTTATTCATGCTTTGTTTTTCACTTCCAAGTACAAGAAAGTGGTTCGAGTAGAAAGTCGTTTAGAATAGATTCATCCACGTGAAGTAACTCCCTCCTTCCCAAAAAAAGATGCTCTCCCCCCAGAAATCTGAACTCACGATCAATAGCTACACAAACACACACACACACAGCCTGCACAGACACATCTCTAACTGCATTACAGCTCAGACTGTTTACAGTCGCAACACTGGAAATATTCATTTACTTTTTATTTCTGTGAAGGTACAGAATCAAAGTTAGCGAAAGAACGGAGGATTAAAACGATCTGCAGTGTGCATTAGTCAGAAATGGAAAAAGGAAGAGCGCAAAAGCAGCGAGCACTGGGCGGGTATTGTTGTGGTGAGAATACAAACCGCCGTGGAGACAAAACCAATCTGACTAATCACACATGATCTCAAAGAGAATTAATCAGCAGCTCTGGTTAACAATCTGTAATCATCCTCATTCCACACTTAATGCCATTTAATTTATGAAATTCTGCCCGACTTGAATATACGGGCAACAAAAACAACAACATCAGGAAAACCAGTGCAGATGAGGGAACGTGTCCCCGAAAGACCCCGTGGAGGGATGCATGGCTGACATGCTGCATGCTGGGTAGTTTGACTGTCACTGGAAGTTGAATCACACCACGTATAAAGGTATTAGTGTTGGTTATAATCACACTCTGACATCCTCCCTCATTTAAAGGCTGAATAAATCTGACACGTAAACACAGGCCTCTATAGCTTCTGGCTGCAGCATCAATAAAACACATGGAAGTGGAAAAACCATCAGCTCAGCTCACTCATGTGGGAGGCACAGCACCCCACACACACACACACAAGCGCGTGCACACTGACAAACTCACACTGTTATATATTGTATGTTATACGTGCTAAAATACGCTCAGACGCATACGTCACACCTACACAGCAGCTCCCAGCCTTGTACCCACACTGCGCTCCGGTACTCACCCAGAAGTACATCATCATGTTGGAAGCGGGACAGGTGTGGGCAGGCGGGCGCAGGAGAGTGGGGCCGAGCAGTGGGACCAGTCCAGCCAGTGTGGGTGTCACAAGGAGTCCGAGCGTTTGGACAGAGAGCTTTACTGGTCCCTGTTCCACTGAGGCAGCCCTCCTTCTCAAATGTTCAATGGGGCTTGACTTGAGGTTTACCCCCCTCCTTCCTCTTCTTCTGCTCTTCCTTTTTTTTCTACAATCAGCTTATTCTTCAGATATTTTTTAGAAGCCCCCTTTTCTCTCTCTTCTTCCTCTTCTGAGCCAACACAAGAAAGAGGGGAGGCAGGCAGACGGGAGAAAGGAAAAAGAGCTGGGGAGGTGTTGTAACCTCTTTTTTCTTTTGACACTCTTCCACTCCACTTGCCTCTCCACACCGCTCACTTCAAGACTCTCCCTCCCTCCTTCTCTCTCTCTCTCTCAACCCCCTGTGCCGTCTCTTATTGGTGAATGTGAAATCAGTCGGTTCGGCGCCGAGGCTCAACTAGAGCAGCAGGAGCAGCAGCCTGCGCTTGACAGCTGCCTCCAGCGTTCCTCCACCGGAGCTGTGTTGCTCTGCATAGAGGAGTGCGCCCAACAATCCGGGATCCTGCAGACGGTACTGTAAAATTCAGCGTCCCGGGGAAGGGGAGGGAGGGTGAGAGAGGGAGGACTGGAGGTGTGTATGTGTGTGTGGGTGGGGGGGTGGGGGAGGCAGGAAGCTGGGAATCATGGTGGAAAGCTCTGCAGGGAGGAGGGGGAGAGGGGGACGACTTATGTTGAGGATGATGCTGGTGATTGTGGAGGACTAACAGATCTGTTTCTTCTTTTCACCGTCTGTGACTGAGATGAGTTGCATTGAAGTTGTGGCAGTTTTAGTGCACAGAAGAGAAGAGAAGAAGAAGAAGGCGATGCTGAGGGAGGGAAAAACAGGGGGATCACAGAGAAAACCTTAAAGACTGATAGAGGCATCTGGGAGGCAAAGCCTGTTTTCTACTTGTTTTCCACTTTTAGCTGCTGAGCTTCTTCATGTGTGCGCCTCTTTTCCTCACGGGTTAGTGACCAGGACTGTTTTTGGGTGGAAAAATGCCTTTTTTTTTTTTTTCTTCAGGTGACACGTTGTGGCAGATCAGAGGCCAGATGAAGTCGGTGTGAAATACCTTTGTGAGCCAAGCTATATTACATTACATGCTTTAGTGTGTTTTCCATCTGGCGGCTATAAAGGGGGGGGGCCGGGAGGGGTGGCGAGGGTGGGTGGGAGGTACAGGAATGGGGGGAGGTTTGGCTGTCTTCTAGACAGCACTGTAACAATGAGCCTGCCTCAGCAATTTTCCAAACATATCATCAATACACGAGCGGGAGCTCGCGCTTTTAAATATTAACCCTGTGGCGACCGGGGCAGGCTGCGGAGAGCTCGAGTGGTTTTGCGGCATCCTCTGGTGCAGGATCATCCAATAAAAGACATCCTGGGGGATGAGCTAATTTTCTGTAGGAGCCTAAAGAACATTTGCCTGCAACAGAGAACGTTGCCGTAATGAACAGAGCAGCTACAGTCAGGTTATGTTACCCATCAGTAATTGCCACATAAGGAGGCAGAGTTAGATTTGCAGCTGGCTTTGAGCGAATTGATACACAAGGGGCCTCATTCGTATGGCGTAACTGTCATCTTGAATTTATCACCCATTTTAGTTTTTCCTCCCTGTTCAGAAAATCACAGCCAAACATGTAAAAGGCAGTTAAAGAACTCCAATCAGTCATTTAGCTGCCAAATCTCTCATCTTTCACTTGACAGAAGAAGTAAAGCTGAATCACTCGGAACCGAGTCCGAGTTGCGATCACGTCACAGTCCAGTCAAACAAAGCCTCTTCCTGGTGGCCCAGCATGCTCATACAACCCCCCCACATCTTTATACTTGTCCACCACAACACCATGGATTTACATTAGCAATCACAGAGTGGATAACCTCCCTACTCCTCCATCAATCTCTGATGGGAAATAAAAATGAAATGCACTTCTCAGGCAACTCAGATTAAAGATCACGCTTTTATCAAATACTGAAGTCTATTTCAAGTCCTGCTCATAAATAACTGAGGGGAGAGACCGAGAAAAAGCACGAGGGTGGAGGCTTAAAAAAGAGGGAGCGAGTGGAGGGGAAGGGGCAGACAGGAGGGGCTGGGGAGGCTGCAGACAGAGAGCATCATGGTCTGGAGCTGAGGGCACTCGAGGTTGGAGGGATTAAGGAAAAATGTGGGAAAATAAGAATCAGACGGCATTTATGCACTGAATAATCCCCCCATTTCCAGCCTTGGAATTTCCTTTAAATTACTGATGAAAATGGAGTTTGGGTGGAGACGGTGTTAATCAGGTTGAAGACCTGATCTTCTCTGCTTCCTGTCACCTCCGAGCTGCACTTCTGCCGCACTCCACGCTACTTACCAGGGATGCGAGTGGCTTTCCCGACCATTTAGATTTCCCACCATAGTCTAGACACTCCCCGGAGACTCTGCCATCCATTATAAGGATGGAGCTTTCACGGAGAACAGGAAGTATAGGCCTCACACAGAGTGCGCTCTTCCTAAAATGTCCGTCCATCTCTGGCTCTCATGGACTCCAGATCTGCTCTCTGAATATTTCATGATAATCTCACCTCCATTCTGCGGCGTGCTGCTACTCGCAGACCAACTTCTGCCAGACTTGACTCAGATCTGATCGTTAGAAAAACTCCCGAGAAGACGCTTTTAAATATGGCTGCAACTTCTCACTCCCCGCCACTCAAACGCCCCGTGGAGCGCCGAGCTTCGGTCGTGGCCAGGTCGGCCCGTTCTCCTAGCGCTCCGCCCCGCCTCAGCTGGTGGGAACCCACGGTTGGATGGCTGAAACCCAGAGAGTCCTGAACCTCTCGGGCCGAGTCTCTAATCATGTACCGACCCGCTTTACAGCTTCATTCTATCTCTTTGTGTCTTCATCAGCTCCACAGGTAAGTATCAATGTTTCTGTACCACATTCATCAGATCAGGAAAGCACAACATGCAAGGCTGCACGGAGGGAAAACAAGAAAAAAGATGGTTCTGTCGCCTCTTTCACCTCTTTCCCCTTTGAAGTTTTATGGCGAACGCTCTGTCGGCAGAAATGCAACATTATGTTGTATAAAACACTGTAATTGCTGAATGAAAACAAATAATTATAGATGCTAGTGTTTTATCATGTTTTCCAAATACACACAAGCACTTATTACACACAACATTTTTCTGTGTCTATAATCACATACCAATGAACCCATGGCGGCGATGTGGTGGCGAAGGAATCAAAGTGTGCGATTGTTGAACAACCGGCCTACCGACTGTCTCAATCCCGACATTTTCAAGGTTTTATTAGAGACGTTTTGGGATTGGCTCATCACGTACTCGGGAACTAAAGTTGCTTCCAACTAAACAAATACTTTATTTGCAACTACAGATGATGTAGTAAGTTTAAAAAGAACATTTGAACTTTGTGTTTTAGCATGCCAGAAGTTGAGGAACATGTCAAGTCCATACAACGTCTGGAACAACCATGGAACATGCAAGTACAGGCCACTGTAAGGAATAAAGTTGCCACAGAGCGACGCAGCTGATGCACAGAAAAAGAAATGGTCAGTAGCGTGACTGCAAAAGCAATGACTCCTCAACCTGAGTGCAAGTAGAAACACAAGCTGGTCCAGACATCAATGCCCGACTCAAACAGAACAATGAGGGAAACCAGGAAAAGCAGAACATGACAACCTGGATGTTTCATGTACGTCCACAGGAAGGAGTAAAAGGAACAGAAGCCTCCCCTGCGTAGGTGGAATCTAGTCGGTCTGCAGACCCAAAGACACGAATGGGAGACTTGACTTTGTCTAAATTTCACCACGCTCACGAAAAAAATGAAGAAAAACCAAGCAGAAGCTTTGTCAAATCAAGAAAGCCCCCTGGCGTGAGTGTGTATTATCTTCTTGAGACTGATTCTTGCTTTGGTTACATCGGAGTGAGCTGCTATCACGGTAAGGCCCTCGGATTTCCAAACAAACTTTCAGGAAGCTTTTAAATTTAAACACAAACTACTCTTATTCACAATCAACTGTTAAATAATCACAGTAACATTCAAGCCAAAATGTTGACATTTTTCTAAACCATAGATTCATATTCTACAAATTACTACAAAAACACTGGCAAAGCTGCTATAAAAAGGTGGGTGGAGTCTGCTCTGGAGCCGACCAATCAGAGCAGACTAAAGGTTTTAGTCTCTGTTTTTACAGAATATGCAGAAGTAAACTGATTTCCACACATCTGACTGAGACTTCAGGAATTATTGATCTTAATTGGTAAACAAGTGTACTTTCTTTTTTTACATAACAGGAAGATGATCCTGCTTCTTCTGGCCTGAATGTGGGAGATTTTAAATGATGGTGGGCACATTTACTGTGTTTCTGGGGTGGGATTTACTCACACACACAAAAAAAAAAAGAAACATTTTTGCTATGCCATTGAGACGTCCTGACAACCAATAACTATGCATGAAATAATAAGAAAAAAAAAGTCATGGTGTTACCTAATTCTTCATTTCCAGCTTTCTGACACAGCCTGCATATTTAGCCTTGGAAATGGTAATGTTTTGCTTCTATCCCTGGAAGATATCATTAAACATCATTTGTAAGCATACATCACACTATACCCAGCAAATCGCCCATCTGGTGATTTTGGAACTCATTGTCTGGGAGACAATAAATTCATTGTATGCCTCTGCACATAAAGGATCCCAGTAAAGTAATGCCTCCGTGTAGACATACAAAGAGTACATTAAACATAGCCGTGTGCACAGTCTCTATGTAGTGTTAATAATGTAGTGTTTACATCTTGGCATTGAGCAGTCGGTACTGGCCTAGGGGTACAAACTGGCAGGGCTGTGCAGTAATTAGGGGCTGTATGTTGGGGATGTGAAGGCTTGCAGCATGTCATGCTGATACCACTGCTGGGCCGGCCCGGTGTGTCAGTGGCAGGAGTGCTGCACGACGCCCCGTGCTCGTGCTCATCGTGCTCGGCTGCTAGCCGGCAGCTGGAGAGGGGACACGGAGGACGCTAACGCTATGACAGCGGGCGATGGCCGTCCTCACAGCATCAGGGACACGTGCGCTCTCTGTGTTTGTGGCGCGCTAACCGGCTACACTCGGCTGGCATCAAGGTGCAATTCAAATACCGGACCTTTTTTTTTTTTTTTTTTCTTGTTTTTTAAGTCATTAACTTTTAATGTTTTTGTTTTGTGTCAGACCTAATTTTCTGTGCCTGGCTTGTACCTCGTTTGTTTGTGATGTTAATTATATCTATTTTTATCTTTGGGCGTGCATATAGATGCTGGATCATGCTGCTCTGCAGCCACGGCTGCAGTGACACTAATAACCAGAATTACTCTGGATTCTGGAGAATAAAAAATCTCAGATTTCAGCCTCATCACAAGCAGAATCTCTTACTTGGCTTTTCTTTTCATTTCTGATAATTATCTTTCCAAAGTAACACCTGAGGTACTGATTAGGAGACCTTATAAGAGTATAAGACTTCTTCCCTATGTTGTGTTGATAAATGTGTTTTTTTAAATGTATAATTCATGGAGAAAAAAGTAGTGGAGAAATTTGAGCTTTACTTCTCAAAGTCCCATAGTGCAACATGGTATCACCTGTTCATATGGCTTTCCCACCTGGAAAAAGTATTTGTCCTTTGTCCATTTTTCATGCAGAGACTTTGCATCTCAGCAGCATATTCTCCAAAGATCTGGCTACACAGATGCTTAGCAGAGCGAAACCTAAGCATGGATGCAAATATAACTTATGTGCATATCAGTTTCTATTTTTACTCGTTAGCGCACTGTTCTGCCCTGACACATTCATTTATCCAACTTCCAAACATCCTTTTATCCAACTACAACAGTAAAAACACTCAGGAGGCCAAAGGTGTGTTGCGTTTTCCGTTTCTGCTGAGTCGTCTGTTTGGTGTGGAGATGTTCTGCTCATGTTCACCTGTCTCCAAGATAAAACATGTTCAAGTTTTTGAAATAACGCCGATATAAAAGCAACCACGTGAAAGCCAGAATTTGCTTTTAATCTGCAGAGTTCCAGCTGATTAAAGATGAAGTTTTCCCGCTGCCTGGAACAGTCATGACACACTTGCTTCATCTGGAATATCTGAGAAAATGGTCCAAATGGTTTCCAGTCACCTTCATGTACCATTCACTTCTGTTTTCTAGTCATTTTGACCATTTTATCACCATTTGAGTGGCACTTCTTCATGTCGTCTTTTATTTTCCTGCAGTTTAAACAACACCTCGGTGGATAATCAGCACTGCCAACTGTTAAAACGGGCTAAACTCCCAATAAGTGAGCAGCATATTTTTATTGACTTTAGTGTCACAGATGTACAGAAAATAGAGATCTGAGTATCTGAGAGGGATTTGCCAAACTTGTAAGATAAAATAATGAAGGTCAAAGGCAGAAATGTCACAACACACAGAATCAAAAAAGCCTCTTAATTATTCTTTATCATCTCCGTTTCCATGAAGCAGGAATGGCGCTCTTTTCATCAAGTGAGCAATATTAAACATCTTGTGACATCAAGTTTCTGCTCCGTGAAGTGACATTTAAATCATAAATACTTTAACAATCTACCTCCTTCACGCTCTTTGTGACAAAAAACAACTGACAGATATTTCTCAAAGCGTTCCCGTTTGAACAGGAATCTCTTTCACGTGTGGCGTTTGATGCCACGGCGTCTCCCGTATTTTCGCGCTTCAGTTTGGCATCAAATTCATTTGCGAATGTATTATAGCGAAAATCAAATATACATTTGACTGCAGAGTCTTCCAGTGGAGAGGAGAGAGAGTGAGAAGCTCGACGCCACACGCCACGCAAACCCAACTGGAATCCAAACAGCCTCTTGCATCTCTGTTTGACATTAATTGATAATCAAACAAGCTTTCACATCAGACATTTATGAGATCAGCTGAATTATCTATTTAATGTAACCCAATTATATGCAACCCTTGTGCACCAATCAACACTAATTCCTGACTCATAAATGACAGCTCCAGCGACAGATTAAATCAATAACAAACATTGATGAAAACTCGCGACCCTCTCAGAAAGAGAGGGATGAGCAGGAAGAGGAAAGGGCAGAGACGAAACTTTTTCTTTTTGGGGGTAAACTGCCGTGTGATTTCTCACAGTTTTCGCCACCAGGATCCCCTCTGAACTGCCACAGCTCACTTTCCACCACCAGCGAGAGTGTAAAACAAACATTTGGTTTCCCCCTTAACAATCAGCAACAGACATTTATCATCAATTCTTAATGCAAACTTCAGCTGTTCCAGCTCTTAATTAAAAGCTTGTAATTTTTTAACTAAATGTCCTGCATTATTCAGGCTACAGGAGAGTCAAGCGGGGCTTGAACAAAAGCATCCACAGCAGAGGTCAGCCTGTCATGTCCGTGCACGCCGACTCCGGCGTGCACCGGCTCATGTCAGCGGAGCAGCCTTCAACAGCAACTCCGGACAGGCTGGGGGGAATTCCCCACCTGATGCCTGCTGGATCCGACACGGCTGTGGGAAGATCTTTGGACAAAAGCGGGGTAAGTGTGCACAGAGGGGCCCCGGCTGGGCGGCTCTTACCAGTCTTGTAAAGAGGGGCACTCCCAGATGCCAGAGGTGATCGTTCAGCAGGCCGCTGTACACCACGTTCCCGAAGACAGCAATGCTTCCTGACTTACACAACGTGTTTCCTGCAGGGACACAAAGAAACACGGCCGGGCGTCATTGAAACAGACAAGAAGAAGAGAGGGGGCAACCGCAGGCACTCCGGCAACGAAACCCGCCGCTCGGAGGGGAAAAAAAGCAAATTCAATCAAAGGAAATCATTGTGCAGGAAGTGAAATAATAGAGAATGCAACATTGATTGTTATAAATATTGATTTCAGCTGCTTATTGACCTTATAGTTAATGACAAATACACATAGATAGCTTGGCAAAAATCAATAAATGAGCACAGCTGAGGCAGGCTGAGCTGCAGCAGAGAAAAAAAAGACTAAATGTTGAAATGCAACTAGCATCAATGCTCCTCAACCTTTATTGTGACGGCTTTGATTTGCATTTTTCTGTTTTTTGTTTGTTTTAACAGAAAGCCGGCGTCTTCTCCGGTCCGGCACCACTTGCTCAGTGTAGTCATTGTTAAATGTGTTGCTGGGATTTACCATCAGCAGTTGAAAATGAATAAAAATCTACTGCAGCAGCTGGTGCTAAAATCTGCTCCGTTTGAGACTCAAAGTTAAACAACAATTAATTTTTTTTACTCCCATTAAGTTTTAGCATGTGTAATACATCTGGGCTCAGTGAAACATCCACAGCAGAACTGATGAGAGCATATATGTTGCCACGAAGATGATAAAAGGAGTAATATCAGTAGTTACAAACGGGAAAAGACAACAAGAAACAAACAAGAGATCCAATATCGAAAGATCACCAAACCGCTTCATATCTCTGTTATTTTGCCCAAATGTAAAGTGGATAGAAAAACCCCAAATAATCATAATAAAAAGTGTTGGTAACAAAGTATATTACTTAAGTATATTAAGTAACAAAACGCTGTGACAGCAGAATACATGTGTTCAATAATACAACTAAAGTGCATATTAAGTTGGATTTAAAACCAGGCCTGATGTGGAGACTTGATCCGGGTTTCTGGTTCTGAAACTCAAACCACATCCACAACCATGTTTGGTGAATCAAAACCAAACATCAGAGAATCAGAACCCAAACTTAGAGACCCGAAACCCAGAACCTAAAGTTGTGAGCCAGGAGTGCTACCGTCTGTCCCGGTTACGGTTCTAAAACCGGCTCCATCGTCTTTCTCAGCTCTGCTTGTTCTTGTTGCGATTCTAAAACAAGTCAACTCGGCGCCGCGTCCATCTACAGAGGGGAGGCGGGGCAAAGTTGAGATCTACTAGCTCATTGGCTACTGAATGACTCAGAGCTTTACATCGATGTCAGAGCACCAAAAACCTGCAGGTCGTCGTCATGGAGAACCAGCGAGCAGAGGCAAGTTTTACATCCATCTCTTCTTTGTTATTTATGATAAAGTTGTTCACGTCATTGATGACGGATCAGCTGACCTCAATCACTCAATAAAACGGAGACGGTTGTAGAACTGCTGACGAGAAAAAAAAAGTGTAAAAAGTGAGAACGATGACTGTGTTCTCGGTTAGAGATTCTGAAGTCATCCAGATCTCATCAGCTCAGGTCATAAGTTACATTATTTTAGTTTAGAAACAAACTAAAGGAGCTAAAACACAAGGAGAAATCATCTCCAGGATTGTTTACGTAGATTTGGTTGATTTCTTATGTAGAGTAGTAAAACTGTCTTCTCAAGTTTCACAAGTGTTGAAAAAATTAGACTTGATTCTGATTTTCTTGAATGATGTGGACTTGATTCAGACTCAAGTCTGGACTCGGGTAATTTAATTACAGACACATCGATGGATTCACTGATTTTTTTTTGTTTTTTTTATGAAGCCAGTGCGATTATTAGAAAATGATCAATAATCAGCTGTCACATGAATGTTATTCCTACATGTTCTGCCTGCATCTAAATAAATAAACATGGGTGGAAATTAAAACCAGAGGCGCCTAAGACTTTTGCATCAGGAAGGAAACTGTTAAAGAAACAGTCAGACTTCTGCTAAACGACGAGTTAACGTGAATCGCTGCACAAAATTCACTCAGACACAAAACACCAACGCCTCCCTGGTTTTTTTTCCTCCTCATACATGTCTGTTTTTTGGTACAAACCTAAATCCCACATGTGGGATTTGGGCCGGGAAATCTGTGGGAATTCAGTGCAGAAATTCAAATCGTGCCTCCACACACGTGCACGTGTGCACGGGAGACGCAGCTGCTCCTCATCAACAGGGAGGTAATGAAGTGAACAAAATGCAGTCTGGTTAAAATTATAACGTGTTTTTGTTCTACTGAGTGGCAGAAATAAAGGACTGTGTCTCTTTGTTTCCCATGAAACTTTTGCTGCGAGCTGAAGGCAGGAAGAGCTTCAGAAAAAACAAACCAAAACACACTTTTTACATTTGTGGTTGCTACAAATACAACAAACCTGGACGTGCACCGACTGGTTTAAAAGTAATTTCACATAAAGTTAAGGATGATGCATTTCATAGCTGTCATTTCAGTCTTCATCAACATATGTGTTTGGTGTGTGTGTGTGTGTGTTTACATTCAACAATAAAAACCAGGTGATACAATTTAGTTGTTGTTTCTCCTAAAAATAAAAATAAAAAAAGGCTCCATAACCACAGTATCCTCTTGTGGAAATGACATTTTTTTAATTTTGAACTTTTTTGGCCGATACCCCTCTGATGAGTAAAAATACAACTATTCCACGTACCTTATGCACCCACACGGGCACATCAAGAGTCGACTCGACTTGATTTGAGGAGTTCCTTCCTGTTTTAGTAAAGGTTGATTTAAAAAGAAAAAACTCGGGTATTTCTGAGCTTGAGATCTTTGATCTTTTCTAATATAAAACTCATTTTAGGTGCAAACTAAAACTTCATTTTTTTTTACATCTTTTGTCAGGAACAACTTTATTTGTGGGTAGAAACAGAGATTCAGAACATGGGTCTTTCTGTGAAGCTATCCGTGATTTATTTGGGGTCCAGTTGGTTAATATTTGTCACTTAAAACAAACAAACAAACAAACTAGAAGAAATCCGTCCCACAGACTGATCTCCGCTACCTGCTGGTGCCCACTCACGCCACAGGCTGCTGGTGGAGGTGTGGTGCAGCTGCTGGCCGGAGCCCACAGCTGCCGCCAGTCGGGCCAAGCTTCACGGAGCTTCACGGAGCCCCGAGTGTTTACCGAGCTGGGAAACCGGCATCACCTGGCCTTTCCTCACAGTCACTGCAAACAAGCTAGTTCCAGCATCAGACCTTCAGCAAAGTTACGGCGGCTTCCGGTTCCAGAGGCAGACATTTTTGGCCAAACACTTTTTTCCTCCAAATTTTTCAGCACAAAAATAAAACACCATCTTTCTTTCCTCTCAAACCTGCTTTATCTCAGACTAATGACAATATTATTGTCCCTATAAATGATGCACTGAGAGTGGATTTCTAATCATTTACAGGATTATTGTGAAATAAAAAGAAGCGGACGGATCCGTGAGAAGGTCGGAGCTCAGACGGCATCAAACCTCTTTCAGAAGTCACGTTCACCGAGGTTCATCCCCACAAAGAAACTTGAAATGAGCTCGGTGCCAGCGAGGGCCCTTCACACACACACACACACACACACACACACAGGCATGCATGCCATGCAGCCCCTCGTGCACGTCCCCAGGAGTGTGATGTAGTGCGCAGCCACGTCCCTGTGTACGTGATGAATGCAGCTTATGTAGAAGGCAGCCCAGAAAACACAGGTCTCCATTGTAATTTCTGCACAAAGGAATGCTGCAAAGGCACACCAGGGGTGGAGTGAAGCAGTGCTGACAAGCAGCACATGCATTATTTAAAAACAAAAGTAAAAAATGCCCATTAAAGTGTCAGTGGTGCTTTCGGCAGTGCTGGCTGGGGCGCGGTGTGCGTATTACTGTTATTAATGGGCCAGGCGTGGGGGGCATTGCTTCGGTGTGATTGCTCTGCTGCTGTTGCTATCTGCAGTTCAACCCCCCCCCCACACACACACACACACACACACACACACACACACTTTCCCCATTTTCTGATGTGTGTGTGTAGAGAGGAAGAGAAAGAGATAAGGAGCAGGATTCAGACAGAGAGAGAGACACGGCGAGACCCTGAGAGCACAGTCAATGAGCTCCTACAGCTAATATCATCTCACATTATTGAATGCATATTAAGGCAGAGAGACCTTGTCAGATGAGCAGGAGCATCGGTGCTTATATCAAATTCTGATCTGCCTTCACGGCCACGTCTTTAAAAAAAAAAATGCAAGGAATGTAGTCAGCATATTGAGAACAAGTGCAGAGCGTTTTTTTTGTTGTTTTTTTTGCAGTTGAACATGAAGGGTTATACATTACTGCGACTGACACAGCAGAATGAGGTCATTGTGCACGTTGTAATTACAGCTGGATAAACACTCGGCTCTCTGCTGCAACGCTGCGAGGACGCGGAGAAGCTGGACCAGAAAGAGGATGTCAACCCTTCACCTCTGAGCGCGGCGCTAAAGGTGCACTGGGAAATATTTCACACATAAGCTGAACAAAACGATCACGGCTGTTCTGATCAATCCCGGCGTGGCGCGGCACATCCAAATCAATCACTGCAGTGGCTGTAACACAGAGCCCAAACAGTAAAGACTCATCTCTGACCTATTCTCCTATACTCCAGTTTGTTATGGTATTATTAATGGTGTTTACATGCAGCGGATAGAGCACATAATCAAATCTTCCATATTTGCATGTAGAAAATGTCACATAAAAGAGATAGCTTAATTTTCCCCCTCACAAACTCTGCAGAACTGGAGAGCCAGTGAGCTGCTTTTATTTATTTATTTATTTACTCCTGGTTATTAAAAATGCATTCAGCTCCGTGTGTTTGCACCGCTCCAGCATCTGTATTTTTCTCCCATTTAATAAAATTGAGTGCAATCGGTGACATGTTGCTTAGCGGTTCCCGATGAGTGCTTGATAATGCTTCTTTTGGCTGTTAATTCTGCTCTTTTATGGCTCTTCTTAGCAGTTGGGTGTTCTCTCATCTGCAGACTTGACAGCATTGAGCCCAGCCTCTGATTAATTATTAATTGTGTGATTAAAGTGTGTGTTTCTGTAAGTGTGTGTGTGTGTGTGTGTGGGCCTGAAGGGAGGGGTGGAGGAATGCAACCTGCAGTGTGTACTTTGCATTATCTAAACCTCGGAGTTTTTCATTTCTCACATTTCGGAGCAGGACATTTAACCGCAGGCATCAAGTTATTTAATCCCCAAATGACGGGGGCATGCACGAAACCTGCAGGAGCAGAAGAAGGGAAGGAGAAGGTATTGTTTTATTAAGTGACTGATGCCTAGTTGAGTCTGGTTCAATTTTCTTTTGGCAGAACGTCAAGGCTGCTTTTTTTTTTTTTTTTCAGAGCAGACGTGTAGGGAGAGTTTGGCTTTCACATACTTCAAGGCTGTTGCTCCTACCTGAATCTGTTTATAAATTATTCTAAATGTATTAAACTTAAACTTTTCTTCTTAAAAAAAGAAGAAATTATAAACGTATATATGGATAAAATGGGATTCACTTGTAAAAGTGGAGCGAGTGCAAGTATTTATTACTTCTGCCTCATGCATGCAATCAAGAAAATGCATCACATCCAATACATCAGAGACGGTGCATCGATTGCAGCAAAAGTCTTGATCTCACCGAGTCTGCATCTGAGTCCGAAAAACAGACAAACGTTCTTTAGTTAGCATCAATCTGCTTCAAATAAACATTGTTTTAAACTTCAAAACTTCCTGCAGGGGAAATAATTGTAGAAAAAAAAAAACAAAAACATTTTACTTTTCAACCTGTTTTCCGAATCCGGAGACGAAAGTACAGACAGAATGTCTTGAAAAGCATGAGACGGAGGTTTCAAGTGACCTTTACCACAGTTATTGTTTATCAGCTACATTTAATTAATCTGTAAAAGCTGAAAGCCTTCGGGTGCATTCACTTGAAAAAACAAATTGATTCATGCGGAAATACTAAGTATCAGAGCTGAAATAACGGCTGGCTGTTTACAATGACTCATTACTCAACACTAAAACAGTTGTCACCTGCTCTGAAAACGCCTCGTTTTACTTCCTGCTTCTTAAACGCCAAGAATATCTGGGCCGGAAAAAAAATACTGCTTGCCATATTGATATAACCGTGAGGTTGAAAGAATTATCGCTGGCAATTTTCCTGTTTTTATTTATTTTTTTTATTTAAACCATTCTTTTGGATTTTATGGTCCCTTGATTAGACAATAATGGAAGTGATCATTACCAGCAGCCCCAAACAACGAGGCTAAAAATGGTTGCTAGTTCACAAAAGTTTCAGTTCACAAGCTGTGGAGTATCCGAGCAGGGAAATGGAAAAGAAATCAAATAAACACCTGAGTGTGGTGTTAACATTTGTTGTGAGTGTGGTCATTTAGAGTCGTGTGTGTGTGTGTGTGTGTGTGTGTGTGTGTGTGTGTGTGTG
>JAOWBL010000023.1:779123-793450 GCA_028564865.1 Zenarchopterus dispar
TTAACATTTGTTGTGAGTGTGGTCATTTAGAGTCGTGTGTGTGTGTGTGTGTGTGTGTGTGTGTGTGTGTGTGTGTGTGTGCGTGGTGCCCCCAGCCGCTCGCTCTCCTGGCTTTGCCGCTGGAGGTTGGTCGCTTTAAGCTTTCCAGCCCCAGAATGCGCAGCTCATTTCTAGCAAAGAGGCACATTGCTGCAATGCAATAAGGGAAAACAACACTTTTAATAATTCAGGCGCTGAGACCATGAGGGGGGGGTGGTGGTGGTGGTGGGGTGGGTGGAGGGAAGACGTCTTAAAGTACCGCAGAATGGCTCATTTAGCTCCTGCTACGCATTATTAAAGTTGTATCGAACCCCCCCTTGGGTCTTTCCCAAAGTTTTTTTTTTCATTTTCCTTTCCTCTTTCCCCTTAAGCCTGCGAGGTAACCAATAACGGCTACCAACATTTATAAACGACAGAGTATCCTGCACCTTAGAGGGGAGGTAAACAATGGTGTAGCTCTTAATCTCTCTTTCTCCCCGTCCTCACCGCTCACTAGTCCTCCGGACCAAAATTTGTCAGTGCTTTATCCTGTTTGAGCCGTAACACGGAGCCCTCGCTGTCCAGATTATTTTCTGCCTGAGCTAAGCCCACAACGCATTAAAAAATGTGGAGAATCAACCTCGTATGGAATCAAATTGAGTAATAAAATTGTGCTCACTGTGGCGCTGATGGACGCATGATGGTACCGCTCTGGACGTGTTCGGAGGGACGGTAAAACACCGCCGTGCCTCCTGGCAGTTTCTGCAGCAAAGACGGTGAACGTGGACCAAACACACAGGCAGAGGAAAAATGGGATCCAGTCGAAATGCAGATGTGCTTCTTTTGGGGGGATGTTTTTAACCCTTAAACATCTAGCTGCTCCCTTTTCTGAATGGTCCACACTTGGAGAACTCATTTTTAACCTTTTCTGAGTTCTGTGTTACAGTGAAAAGTTCACGCCTAATAAGAACCCCCCTAATACCACAGACAGATGTGGGTTCTGCCTTTAGTGATCAATCACCATGTCCTCGCGAAAAACGTCGCCTGAGCTATGCTAGGAGTGCACAAAAGCTGGAATGCTGGGAACTATTTTGAGAAATCAGGCCATCTTTGCTCCAACCTGCCTGAAGTCCACTGATCCCATCAGCGAAGAAGACTCCACAGACGCGTCAGCGACTCATCCACGAAGCCGCTCCTGAGATACAGCCTGAGAGGCCAACCGTGAAGAACGAGCACACTGAAGAGGTCAACACAAACAAACTACGGCTGTGTTTCAATATGCAAAGAGAATTATAGTTCAAGATGTTAAAAAAAACCCTCGGCCTCAACTTAACCGTTCCAAAATGACCAATTTAGAAAGTCTGTCCACACATTCCTCTTCAAAAACTTCTCGAACTCAGGTATGTCACTTTTGAGCAGGAACCCAAAAATAGATCTCGTTAGGAAGGGATTCACATCCCAGGGAGAAGGGTTCAGTATGGGCTTCTTGCTCAAGGGCACTTTGAGTCAAACCACCTGAGCTTTTCCCCGTCAGACGACCGGAAAACTTCTCCACCGCAACTACAACTGCTTCATGTCCAGAAAAGTCATCTTAATCCTGGTTCACCGTCTGACGGCACCACAGACATTCTGTTTCATCCCTTTTCAGCCCTTAATAGCTTTATGATGTTGATACTGAGTAAAATATTCAAGGCTGCCAGACTCATTTTTTTATGGCCGCATCATTCCATCAAATAGAAATATTCATGATCTGTTGTACTTTTTTATTGAAATATTTTCCAAAGATTCAGCATGATGTATGTTTTA
This sequence comes from Zenarchopterus dispar, assembly GCA_028564865.1. Lineage (NCBI taxonomy): Eukaryota > Metazoa > Chordata > Actinopteri > Beloniformes > Zenarchopteridae > Zenarchopterus > Zenarchopterus dispar. The sequence continues at coordinate 780,948 of JAOWBL010000023.1, forward strand.
TCTTTGGAAATGTTGGGGCCTCTACCTGGTTGGACTGCACCGTTGGAAAAAAAAAACCCCAGCAGTCGTTCGCCTGGTTTTAATTTCCCACATGAAGATGTTGGTGATTCAGGAAGAGCCGAGACAAACTTAAATCCTCTCACATCTTCACGTGCACGGTGCTGAGCCTCTGCACAAAGCTGTTTTTCTTTGTGAAAACTTGACATTTCTGAGATACTGTGCAAGGTTTTCAGCCTGCAGCAACAAATTATAATTATTATAATTTATGATTTCTGCTTACATTGCACAATACAATGAAAAAAAGTAAAAGCCTATTAAAATGTCCATTTAGGATATATACACCATAAACTGCTGCAGAGATCTTAAATCAAAAGGCCACTGTGCTGGAAGAGACTCACGACAGGAGGTCAGTGGGAAGAGGAAGGCTGTGGAAATCAGATGTGTCATGATTGGCTGATATATAGGCCTTTTATGAGAACTAAGCGTGGCCCCGTCGCTGCTGTTCACCTACAGTGAGACGGACATGAACAAGTCATGTGACCGTTGGAAGAACCAGGCAGGAACTTGCTTCTTATGCAACACGGACGGAGGTAGCTAACCTGACATCACCGCCTGGCTCGTGCACGGCTGCTTCACAGCCTCCAGGCTTCTATTTGGTCACCGCCAGCTTGCTCCATTTTTATTTTATTTTTTTTTCCACGAGAGGATGGAGCTAATGCTCTGGCTAGCTGTAATGCACTTTATTGATATTATATATAATATCTGTGATATTAATGCTAACTGTCTCCCATTCTCATCATATTACTTAATGTTGAGTGCTAAAATGGCCCACGGTGTGCAGTTAAAGCAGGAACCATAAGGCGATAAATATTAACTTCCTGTAAAAACTTATCCCAAGAACAAGACATAATTACAGCGTGTGGAAAAGTGGAAAAACGGTCACGAAGCAAACCGAGGAAGTTGTAGCGATGGATAAGTGTCCCGCTCCAAACACGGCACGTCAAGCAAGCCTCGTGCAAGAAACGGGGCTTTAACATCTCAGACATATCTTCATGTTCGAAAGACCAACAGCACAGCGATCACGAGAGTTAATCTCGCTAATGCCCCGCTAATTACTTGTGGGAAAAAATTATTATTGCTCGATTAGAGAAGTTGACACTTTTTGAATAGAAGTTTATTGGAGCCAAAGCATTAGTGGTATTGCCTTTCAGGGCACTTCTGTGTTGGCTTCCCCCTCACACAATATGATTAAGTCTATCTTTAATACAAGCTCTTTAAGATTCTGGGCTTTTCATTACGCTAGCTTGGACTTTTTCTTCTCCTTTCTCATAAGGATTTTCCAATGCCTTAAATGATTAAAGAGATGAGGAGAGAGAAAGCCTGTGAACGAGGGATCACAGATGTGAAGAAACCTGGCAGATTTCTGTATCTTGGTACGTGGATTCCTCTGTCACATTCTCACAGGGAAGAGATCAGACGTGAGGCAGCGAGCTAAAAAAAAAAAAAAAAAAAAGCAATACTTGATTACCAGATTTGTTTTTAGGGGTTTCTGTGACTGAAATTTTTAGTTTTTATTTCACTTTGAAGCAGAACAACTCAGCCTGGGTGGAACACGTGCCACCTCTGGGATGAGCTTCAGGTTGGTTGTAGTTTGGTGCATGCACGACTAGGACCAACATGGAGCCGTCTGAATTTCTCCCGTTGATGGATTCTCATGGAGGGAAGACTGTAGCAGTTAAAAAGCCAAAAGATAATGGTAAAATAATACATTTAAAGGTGAACAGGAAGTAAAAGTTAACGTGATTCCTTCAACAGCGAGTATGGTTCTCCATCTCTGCTCCATCTTTGGTGCTTTCAGGTCATTTTAGCTGAAGAACTTTACTACATTCTGATGTCACAAGTATGTGATGATGTATCACCAATAGAACCTTTGCATGTTTAAATGCCATTGTAAAGAATATTTGCGTACTTCATCCATCTCTTGCCATCTCCCAATCGGACTTTCAGGAAAAAAAAAAAACATCCTGGTTGTGTCGTATAAACTCTGTACTGCTTTACACCACAAAGTAGCTCATCAAGGATGATAAAAGTGGCTCATGGAGCAACAGTTGGCATGGTAACGGACACGACTGACAAAGAGACCCAACAGGAGTCAGTCCTGGACAGAGCCTTTAACCTCCATCCCTGATGGGCCCTTTTGGCTAAAAATAGTCAAAATTTCTTCATGTGTCTATAAACTTTGAACTTTGGCAGTTATAAGGAACTGAAATTAAGATTTATCAACAATCAAGTCATGGTTGAATTTACAAAAAGGAGATGAAGAATATGAAACATAAGATGGAGTCTAAATTGACATTTTCTATTCCTGCTTTGTTCTGCAGGATTTTTAAGCAATGCACCTGCTAAAGTATTTAACATCCAATGAAAAAGAAAAGAAAGAAAATTAACATGCAGTGGATTTTTTGATGTACTGCATATGGGTAGGCTGAAAGCAATAGATGGGAAAGAAAACAGTGAAGAATTTTGTTACCCACTTGACCTATATTTCATTTTTACAACCTTGTCATACTTAATGGCCTAAAAGCCAATTCAGAGATTTTCCAATCCTGACAGAATTGCACTAAGAGGCAGACCTTTGTTAGTTATTTTTTTCTTTTTTTGAGGCGCTTTTTAAATTCACAAAATCTGACAGCTCCTGCTTCAGTGAGTTCACCCACCAAAGTATATCTGTACACCTTCATAAACACAGTCTGATGAGGTGCCTCGTACATCAAAGCGATACCAGTCCTGCCAGCGAGTCATCCAGCCAGCCTGAACCTCAGACAAACCAGTCAGTCAGCTGCTTTGTCTCCCGCTGAGTGTCAGACTCTGACGTTCTGCTGCCATCTAAGCTGACTAAACACAGAACCCGCTTTCTTCAAAGCTATGCAAATTAGCCACGTTGCTAAGTGGATTCCTCTTTTTTGTTTTTTTTTTTTTTGCTGGAGAGCCACAGGCCTGATTAGGCCTAATTTCTATCTACAGAATGTATACACACTGGCATACTGCGACGCTGCATCACAGCCGTGGGGGATTCTTGGTGGTCCTCTCATAACGCAGCCCCGCTTTAATAGATCAGTTGTTGAATTTAAGGTGAAAATAATGTGCGTATCTCTGCTGAAATGAAATTAGAAAGGGCTAAAAATAGAGGAGGGAGGAAGCTAATAAAGATCAAACCCCGGCTCATGCATACGCTGGCTGTAATCTCTGACTGCAAAGAACGGCGACTGCGCTTTGATTGCATTATGTACACAAGATGGCTGAAAATATGGCATCATTTTTCCATCGCTTCGGGTCTAATGAAGGGGAAGCCTGATGTTATAGCTGGCTGTATTCTACGCCAGCGGTCTGCAGCCTCAGAGATGGGAAACTAACAGGGGGTCACTAGTTATGTGGGAGCTTTTAATGGGTCAGAACCAGAAACGCTTACACTGTTGTAATGTCAAAGCCTGTTTCGGTGCTTAAAACTTGTCTTTGCTCCAAGATTTATTTCTTTCATCTAACCCTGAAACCTATACTGAACTGGGGAAAAAAAGGGTGTTAAAATATGCTACTTCATCTGCAAAAACTGCCTGAATCGTAGGGAGCTGCTTTCCTTAAATAAATTCAGAGAAGTTTGCAGAAACTGTTTGACCTGCGATGGATGTGCTGACGCAGCATTCTCATTGGGTTAGTTTTGGGTTTAGATGCTTATGAGTGCTGATTTATCTAAGTAAATCTTCATCATATTTTAATTTCTGTATATTGTTGGTTGGAGTGTTGTATAATAACTGTTGATCTTTATCGTGATGGAGCGTGTAAACAGTCTCTTAATGCTGAAGATGTTTTTTTAATCTTGAAAATGAAAACTATAAAACTCAAATTACTTGGGATTTACTGTCATGAGTTAATTACAGTCATTTTTACGACAGACCCTGTATTTGCTTTTCTTATCAAAACTTATATTTTGTTTTAATGAGCAACATCCCACCGTTTGTATCATTTCTTCTATAAAGAGGATGCTTTTTCTTCTCTTTTCCTTCTCTGTTTTCAAGACCAGGGAAAGATGTTATCAGAACAAACTGGATGTAAGGACATATTATTTTTAGTCTTGCTTATAAACCTAAAAATACTTTTCATTTTTGTAACACTTGGTGTTTTACAAAATGAAATAAAGACAATCAATGAGAAGGACATGATTGCGCAGCACAGTTTCTGCACCGAATCTTTCTGCAATGGTTCAGTTTTTTATGTTTGTTTTTCAGTACTTTTTAAAAATGCGCCGTGGCGTCTCTATCGGAAAGTTCAGTCAGCGTTTTCATCTGCATCGTCCTTGGTCAGTATCTCACCGAGGACTGGAGGCTGTCCAAGAAGTCCAGCAGCAGTTCTGGGCCACTGGAGGCCTGGAGTCGGTCCATTCAGCGCCGGTGTTTTCCAGAACCAGAGCTCTTCAAACCCACCGAGCTGTGGAGCGCTGATTGGCCCTTCTTATAAGGTGAAAGTGTTATTAGATTTTGATTTCTTGCAGGGACTCACCGCCAGAGAAGAAAATGAGAATGAAAACATTGTTACTTCACTTTAATCAGCATTTCGAAACGAGCCACGAGTGTAGTGGACAGCAGTCTCTCAGGTTTTTAGCCGTCATGTGGCGATAACGGCGGCTCACGCAGGCGGCGGCGCTGCAGCTGCTCTCTGGCGGCCATGCTACCCCTCCTCAACAAAAAAATAGCCAACACGCTGCGCAAAAACGGCTAAAAAGAGCACAACTTAAACACAAGTTATGACTTTGAGTGAAGTACACACACTTGTGTAGCTTCACACAGGAAAACGATTATCTCAAGAACAATCCAACTTTGTCAATATAAACTTTGTTTTCTGAATTTATATTTGCTTTGAAAAACTTGAGATATACATAAAAGGTCTATATTGTGCCCAGTCCTGGGAGAAATGTCATTGAACTGGTTTATAACTATTGAATGTTTCATGATTTTATGGGATTACAGGCTAATAGATAAACATCTGTCAGCAGAGCAGCGAGTGTGTGTGTGTGTGTGTGTGTGTGTGACCTGTTCTGGCTCTAACAAGGATCAACTCAGATCAAAGACAAGTTTTTGACTCTTTTTTATCATAACAACAATTCTTCTTAGTGTTGGTGTTAGAAGAGTGAGCTGTTGGTGTTGTGAAGTCCTACTAAAAACAGAAACCCTGTTTGCTGGAGTCATTCCCATCCTTTCTTATCATTATCTCTTCATTATCATTATCACCATTACGATTGGTCACGGTATTTTTATCTTAATTGTCTTCAGCATCATCAGAACATACTGAAGCTAATGACAACCTCCAGAAGTGAGGAGAAGGGGGTTTGTTAATGCAGAAATAAATAATGCAAGAACAAAACAGCCCATGAAAAAAAAGTCTGAACTGCCCATCTGGTTTGAAATGTTCTGGAGACACAAGTGAGAAACCAAAAGCTGTTTTGATGTCTCAGTCTGGATGCGTGTTGCCAGCAAGCGAGGGCCTTGGGATTCCATCAGACTATTGATTGTACCAACACTCGAGTCCTGCTTTACCACCCTTATAAACAAGCTCTCTGTCAAGCACAGTATAGGGCAACAAATGATTTTATTTCATAGATTTTTGGATTTGACTGATGAATTATTCACTCATGTTCTATCCTTGGTGGAGGAGGGGAGGAGGCGGAAAAGACAAAGAAATTTCACAATGTATCACACAAGCCTGCATGCGTGGACAGTTTATCTTCCAAAAGGGCCTAAACAAAAAAGAAAAAAATCTTTTTCACTAACTGGCATCAGCTCTAGCTTTGAGAGCATCAGCTGAGCGAGAACTCCCAGGAGGCTGACAAATCTCCTGTAATCTGCCAGACCTCCCCTTCATGTCCGGTGCTGTTGTTTTCCTGTATCCTTCTAAGTGTTATTGAGTGTGCAATCTGTGAATAAATTGTTATCAATTTGGATCCAGTCCAGCACCTGTGAAACATACAGGATGGCTGTTTTGGTTTTTTCGCCTGGTGTTGTTGAATTACGCAGGCTTTAGTGCCTCACACTCCTGGCCCAGATGTTCGGGATAATGTGACAGTAAAACTGCAAAGAAAGATGGTTAGAGGCGGTAAAAATTTCACTGTGTATATTTTGTGATGTTTTCCCCTTTGTAAGATGTTTTACTGTGGAGGTCAATTGCTGCTCCCTCATTTGTTTGCAGGAGTAAGCATGGGCGTGCACGAGTGTGTGTGTGTGTGTGTGTTTGGATGTTGCCGTCTCTGGATGGGGGCTGATGACGTGTGTTTCTCTGAGATCTCTGGAGCCGGGAGCAGATCACATCACTGATCCTGCACTGGGGAAATACTGGGCAGAGGCTGCTCATACTGGTGGAACCTGAGTGGAGTGTGTAAAATATCAAAGCAGATCGATCGGCCACCTCGTAGCATATCTACGCTTAGCAGCCGAGCAGGGTTAAACCCAGTCAAGAGAGGAAAACAAACACTTCACAACGTCTTTGCTTCTTCTCTTCATCAGACGGGCACATAACAATGTGGCATCTTTTTGTGTGCAAGCGGCACAGCTGGAGCCGCGCTGAAATTAACTTTAATGCCATTCTCTCTAGTGTGAGAGACTGAGGCTGAATAATGTAGCAGCGGTAGCTCACTTCCTGAAAAATCGCCAAAATCACCAGGGATAATGATTGTTGCATTGCGCTTGGCATTTGTGTTGTATCCAGTATCTGACCAAGGCGCTCTCAATTGCACCCCAGAGGCTGGAGCCTGCTAACTGAAGGGAAAGCAGGTCAACTGATAGGGGAATAGTGCTGTTATCTTTATGTGTGTGCTGCAGAGACGGTGGCACAGCTCTTGCTCACAGCTTGCAACATTTTACAAAGCAATCAGAGGCTGTTATCGATGCGCAGGTAGCAAGGCTAAACTACGGTAATCCACTCCATGTTTACTAATGAATCGCCATTTAGGGACGCAGATCAGCTCCGTGTCAGGCTGGGGGCGGGGCCAACACCTGGGCAAATTCACATCTGAGGCAAGTGGCAGCCTCCCAGACTTGACATCCCATCATGATGTGGGGGTGGGTGGGGGTGGGGGGCACGCTGGCTGGGCGAGTTGCTGGCAATGCAGAGTCTGTTTGTTGTGCATCCATCAACCCCGGTGTCCTGCCCGGGAGCCGATCGATAGCCAACACAAAAGCTCATTGATGACAGACAGCTCTTGACAAACATATAGCATTTTTTTCTGTCTAGTATAGCAATAATCTCCAAGGTCACCGCGAGTCATTCAACAGCAGCCGGGACGCAAGGAGCTCACACCCAGTCTTCGCTGTCTCTCTGCACGTGGGAACAAAAAGCTCTGATGCATTTTAAGTCGGCGCTGAAAGCTCTTGGCACATTGTTAGGCAGCTGTACACGAGACGAATGAAAGCACGCACGCTTGAGGAGCGGTGAAGCTCTGGTGACGCGCCGCTGATGGACAGCAGACTCCCCAAGGACACAAGCTGCAGGGGGCAAAAGTTACCCAACCCTCCTTTAAGCTTCTATTTATTTGTTTCAAAGCAAAATTTTAAAAAATCATCTAATCGTAGCAGATCTTAGTATCAAACAGATACAACTTCAGCACCAACAACCAATTTAACCTTTTTTTTCTTGTTTAAACTGTGTCATTATTTATTCAACAAAAATTATGCCAGAAAAGAAAAAAAAAAACAAAAATCTGGGCGAAACTAGTCCCATTATTCAGTAACTCATAGGTCCATCTTAACCTGAAGTAGTTGTTTCCTGTATGACTTCACTCTCAGAGCTTTACACATTTTTTTCCATGTTTTTAACCACATTTGTTTATTTCACTGAGATTTTAGATCACTCGCTTCTGCCCAGCCCTTCTTCAGTCCTGTCACAGCATTTTAACTGGACTGAGGTCTGGACTTTGACTTGGCTATATTTTTAGACATTAAGACGTAGACTTTATCTAATTCCAGTAAAGTGTTCCTATTTTAATTTACTCCAAATTGTTTAAAACCTTTTCCAGATTCTCTGAAGTCAGTGCTTATGTCTTTCCCTCTTGGCATTGTGTTAACCCAGAAGCGAATGCTCCAGACCAGCGGACTGCTCCTCCAGAGGGCTGATGGTGGGCAGCACCTGACTCATGTTTACCATCTTAGATCCTGTAGGAGCAGGGGGGTGGGGGGTACTTAGTGTTGCCTAAAGGACTTTTTCTTATTTGGCTTTAATTTTGTTAAATAAATCATGACATGGTGAAAACAGGCATTCATTTGTCTGAGGTTGCATTTATGACCGAACGTGTTTTTTTTTCTTTTTAATTATATTTTACAGAAGCACAAACATAAAAACAGGATTAAATACCTTTTCCACATGACTGAAACTAACCACATGTCTAGTGCACCTGAGAGACAAGTCTGACTATACTCTCGGTCAGCGTGCAAATGAAAATATTGTAGTTATGGCTTCCTCAGGAATATTAATGTTGTTTATCTCTCGCAAAGGTTTGTTTGTGTGGCAGCCGACCCGTGCACACACACACACACACACACACACTCAAACTACAGGTGTGTTAGGGCACAGGCTCGGAGTTATAATAGGAGGGCCGGTACTCCACCCCCCCACCCCCTCCACCCCCCGGGCCATTCTGCCAGCTGGCCGGACGGCGCGTGAGTGATGCCCGAGTGAGGCAGCCCCATTAGGGAAGTGCTGGTGGTGAGTGCAGGATAGCTCAGGTAATTAAAGGCGAACCAATGCAGGCAGGCGAGGCGGGGGCTTCCAGATTTATGTGGCTGAGTAATGCACATACTGAAGTCAGCTCGCCATCCAAAGCCCCCCCTCCACCCCTCCCTCACAAACAGTCTCAAGAGGCATTAGCTTCCTCACCACTCTGATGCAGACTATTACTCTCCAGCTCTCCATCTCCTTCCTCGGTGCTCCTCTGTGCAACTCCGTCAGATAAAAGCTCCAGATCTTTGACAGTTAAAACTAGATTTACATTGTTTTGTTTGTTTTTGTTTTTTTAGTCCTTTGATATTGTTGGTCAGCTGTTGTCTGATTAAACAAGATATTGGACTTGATTGCAGTGCCACAAAATAATAGAAATTAAAGTATGAGAAAATAAATAAAGCTACTTAAAGTGGAATAAGGGAAATAATAAATAGAGAGCAAAAATTATTGTAATGCTATTTCCAATGAGCACTTTAATTTCACCCTTGAATTCATTCCAATGTGTAACATATTTATTGCACACAAAATACCTTATATTTGTCTCGATATCACGCTAAATTATTATGTTTAGCTAATATACCTATTATATTTAATTAGTCAAAAGCACTTAAAATCAAAGATGGTAAATTTAATAGGAACGAGAGAAAAGAAAAAGAGAAGGAAGATGATAATATATTGGTCAACTTATACAACCGTTTCATTTATTTCACTTTACTTTTCCTGATCTGTTTTTTTTTTGTTTTCTCATTTCTATTCGTTTATTTGTTTATTTCAATGCCACTTTCATAATTGCTCCAAAATAAGCATTCACAAGTCCAATCTTTAGTATATTAAATTCTCATCAACAGTTGCTAGAAGATGATTATTATATTAGCTGAGAAAATATGACAGAGAGGGACTGGCATCACCACAAGCACAAAACCTGAGAAAACCTGGGAAAACTCATTTTGTGACGACATTGACAAAACTTGTAGCCTGATTTTGACTTATCTTATCTTTCAATACCCAATTTCATTAAAACTCTCCTAAAGATAGATGTCTGTTGCTGTATTTTGGGTGATATCTAAAGTGATATAATATGTGAAGATGGCTGACTCCGTTAAATGCTGACGGCCACCGAGCCGTTTCTGACAGCTCTCGACTGTTCTCCAGCCCTCTGTGAACTTTGTGAGACTCACTTAAAGCGTTGCTTTTTCTAATTGAGACAAAATTCAAAGTGCAGCCAGCTTAAGAGCAGCTATGATATTTGCCGCACCTTGTCAAATTCTCCTGACACCCCCTAACATGATGGTGAACATTTTAGAAAATTATAACGGCATGTATGAGTGGTAGATACGGTTCTGAAGATGACACTGTCAAGAAACTGTCAGAAAAGAATCTCAAACATGAAGCTCTCAGAAGAAAGAAACCACACTCCGAGCTGAGGTTTTGGGTCGATCGCACCCGTCACTTCTCAGATCAGTTACTTATGTGGGTCGTTGTCAGCTGACTGATGACATGAATAGCTATGGGCTACCTGCTGGTGTGCATCCGTTTATCTCTGACCAGAACTTAACCCAGCCTGGCTAATCAAATATGCTGGCGAACGGATCAGCTTAGACTCCCAAACTAAGGGTACAGCAAATGAGGTCGAGGGCTGCGAGTGAGGCAACGTACAGTAAATCTAACATCACGTCAAATCACATTTCATTCCCGTCTTCACAGATGGAATGACAGCCGTAGACACACACATGCATCAGATGGACAATGCCTCGATTGTCAAACAGAAAAACAGATCAGTGAGGGAGAATGAGAGGCAGGCAGGCGAGGCCTCTGGAGGGGGAGCCAATAGAAAAAGACAAAAAAAAAAAAAGCCAGATGGGCAGACAAGCAAAAAGTAAATCACTGAGAAGCTTCTCAATACCAGCCCAGTATGAAGAATGGCACCGCGGGTTGGGAAGAGTTAGCCGCAGTGTGCATCAGCTAGCATTATCAATGCTGACAGGCAGACAACCCGTTTATAGGGAAAAGGAAAAAGAGCATCAAGGAAACCCTGCTCTTGTCTATCCCCAATTGAATTACTGCTGTGATCCAAAGATGGGAGGAGTGGGGTGGGGTGAGGTGGGGTAAGGTGGGGTGGGATAATATTCTTTGACGAGAAGGACCGCTCCAAATGTGCACAGAAAATGTATATCCGTACAGTGCGTCCCTCAGGGCTCACATCTCACAACTTTGCCCATCTATTTTTATTTGTTCCCCGTGCTTCTTGTAAAGCAGTGCTGCAGCCCACAAAATGGAGAAAGAGGAGAGAAGAGGAGAGGAAGAATGGAGGGGGGGAGGAGGGGAGGGTGCAATGAGACGCACTGCTGGGAGAGAGCGGGCGTAGATCGCATGACCCCTGCAATGCTGTTGGAATACTAATGTCCCACAAAGTTGTCTCAGAAAAAAAAAAAATACAACACAGAGGAACAAAGTGCATCAGTGAAAGTGGTAAAAAAAAAAACTCGTGCACTAAATCCGCGCTCATGAAGGAAATGAAATCTGATGAAATCTCAGGAGAACAGACGAGGGGTTGTCCACCAAAAGTGCCCCTCTAAACTCCAGACTCTTGTCCAGATTACAATCATTTAGCTGTTAAGTTCGTTTAATCCCTGAGTAAAAGAAGAAGAAGAGAAAAACTTAACCCAAGCCAAAACAACACATCCGAAACATTTCCAACTTTTGGGTGTCGTTGAAAGATCCAAACAAATGTGTTTGAACTTTGTCATTTGAGTACTTGGAGTTAAAAAGTCCAAACTGAACTCCCCACAACAAAGTCAGAGGGGGCAGAAACTTGAGTTGAGTCATATTATTAAAGCACTTTATTTGGAGGTGAAACGCAGTTGGGAGAAGTTAACCTCTGGAAACCTTTCAAGCAGAAAGGCCGCAGGAAGTTTGATGAGGTAGCATGTAGAGCGCCAAACCCAACAAACCATCACATCCTGCCGTTCTGTAAGAAGCTCTTGGCATGAGGCGGAGACCTTTAATATGAGGTTTAAATACAGAGGTGGCCCCATTCATGCATGGGTTTTCTCCGGGCGCTCCCAGAGTCCAAAAACATGGACAGGTATCTCTGCCTTACGCCTGAAGAGAGCTGGGACAGGCTCCAGCAGGTCCCTGTGACCCTGAATGGAAATACGTGGATATAGATAATGAACGGAGGAAGTTCAGGGGTTAAACAGTGTCGCTTCATAAAAGAATGTGTTTTAAGTTCAAACTGACCAATTATTTGTTAGCTTGACTCTAATTAGAAAATTATGATTCCTAAATCTAACCAGATAACTAATAAAATAGAAAACACGTTTAGTTTCAGGGGAACAAAGAAAAGCTGTCCTAATTCGGTGTTAAACTGTAAAAATCGGTTTTGTTGATTGCGTGACTTCCCCTCACTCTTCCTCCAGCCCACTTATGAGGACGCTGTTGTTTTCTCAGACACCAGGAGTGTTTGGGATTATCGTCCTGTTGCATGACCCAGTTTCAGCAAAGAATTAGCTGTCACATGGACAGAAACACTGTTATAACAAACAGCTCATGGTTGACCCTGAGAAATGGTTTAAATGTGGCAAAATTCAGATAACTCTGCACTAGAACTAAACCTGACTGACTGGTTAGGTTTAGGCATTCAAAGTACAGGAAATACAAAATCATTCACATTTCATTTCATTCAGAATCTTTGTTTTTTTAATTTTCCTCCCTCCTTATGTGCGTGTATGTGTGTATATATA
>JAOWBL010000023.1:808694-824722 GCA_028564865.1 Zenarchopterus dispar
TCTCCAGTCCCCACCTGTCTCTAGTCCCGACCCATCTCCAGTCCCGACCCGTCTCCAGTTCTGACCTGTCTCCAGTCCCGACCCATCTCCAGTCCTGACCCGTCTCCAGTCCTGACCTGTCTCTAGTCCCCACCTGTCTCTAGTCCTGACCTGTCTCTAGTCCCCACCTCTCTCTAGTCCCGACCCATCTCCAGTCCTGACCCGTCTCCAGTCCTGACCCGTCTCCAGTCCCGACCCGTCTCCAGTCCCGACCCGTCTCCAGTCCCGACCCGTCTCCAGTCCTGACCCGTCTCCAGTCCTGACCTGTCCCTGACAGAGTTTGTGGAAAATCTTGAAAGGAAAACTGCACCTACCCCGCACTGTTTCACACCTTCAGATGTGTTTACGAGAAGAAAGAGACAAAATAACAGCTGAAACTTCATCGATTGGCATCCTCAATGCCTGGACACCTTTTAGGTGGAAAAAATGGCAACAACCCGATGACCTGTGATACAACCTTTACTGCCCCATCACAGTTTCTCACAATGTGTTGCAGGTCTGACATGCAAAACTGGAGGTACGTTAAAGAAATGAAACAAAGAAAGAAAACAAAGAAATAACAAACAAGGGAAATGTAAGAATCATATTTGTTTTTCTTTTTTATGTCTTCTCCATGTTGTGACAAAGTTTTCTCATTTGAGATTGTAAAATATAACTAATTTCAACAGATGACACACTAAAAACTGAAATAAATTAATTATTTAATGGTTAAAAAAAATAAATGGCTATATAAAAAAGAATGTCTCTGGTGGCCGTTGTAAAGCATCAAGGAAACAGGAAACATGTGCATACTATAGGCTGCGTCAATCACACAGCTTACTGAGCGCAAAAATAATTTCATTTCCATTCCTCGGGGAAACAGAAATCAAGTTGCTTGCTGACAGTGAGCACTGACTCAAGCTGTTCAATAACTGTGAACAGGCTCGACAAGCTGCGAGGTTTTCACAGTGACTTCTGCACTCTCAAAAAGCCACCAGAGGCAGTTAAAAATGACAATCAGATAAAGAAGGCAAACTTCCTTTGAGCAGTAAAAGTCACCATTACATTTAGATGTCCTCATCAGTGGTGTGATGCTGGAGCCGCGGCGAGGAGGCTCGTTCTCATATCGATTTCGTCCCCATCTTTGGTTGTAACAAGTCATTGCTGTGGTTATTCTGGACTGAAAGATGTGCAATCAGACTGTTGGCTGTGATGCCGTTTTACGGAGATCTCTTGTTGATTAAGTCTCGTTTTCTGTTGATGTACTTGGATGTTATCACCCGGAAGGTAAAAAGAATAAATTTGCCTCCCATTTACGAGTGGAAAGTCTGAGCTACATCCTCCAGCATTTCCTTCTTCTGTTTATGTGTCAGTGATGTTACTTATGGATTTTTTTTCTTTTTTTTTTTTGGAGATTTCACCAACATTGTGTAAATACCCAAAACAACTGTTTTCATTTTGTAGCTCAATAAAATCTGTTTAAATTTGTCTTTTTCATTTACATCAGTAAATTTAAAAACCCTTAAATCCAGTTTATGTATATTCTGATACACCATGACAGTAATTTTCCTTCAGCTTGTGAAAAATGGCATGAAATCCATTGAACCCTTTTCTTGAAGCTCCGACACCAACCGTGAGCCTGACTGGACAGGTTTGGGTTTGGGTTAGTACCGAATCGGCATTGGGATGAGTCCAAGTAGCTGCAACGAAAACACTTATTCCTTTTGTTAGGAATGATAAAGAGTCTTGTGTTGAAAAAGACTCGAACAACTCCTGTCACTTGCTCTCGCTTTCCAGAAATCTTTTCCAAACTAGCACTTCCTTGTTCGAGGAAGAACATTTCCTGGATCAGTTCAGATTACTCTTTAAAACATGAAGATAAAACTTTGTTTGATGCATGGTATGGTGTTGGTTAAGGGACAAAATTCAGATTCCTTTTGGTTTTAATAACCAAGGAAACAAAACTGAAATACCAGACATGGGACGGCTTACGTAGGTTAAATATTCTAAATGTGAGCTTAAGTTAGTTTATGATTAGTTGCTTTGCTTTAACATAAATCTTAACACAGAATAATCAGAACTGTGACAACTGAGCAGGAGTTTTTTCATGTTTTCCAGCAAGCCACAATCAAAGAATAAAGTCTTTTTTTTTCCACTTCATTTTTTTAATTGACTTATTTTTATATAAGTAATATTGGTAAGAGGTTTTTAAATACAAACAAACTTATTTCCAAGTAATTTGTTTGCAACCGTATATAATATATTTCACATTGATGCCTTATTCTGAACTTTATCAAATTATATTCCACTCAGTTCATCTTTATTGGCATTCTTCCACATCCACAGCAAACAGAGTAATGAGATGATGTTTACTTATTGAGCAACGTGCACGGACAGCGCAACAACAAATATTCAGCTTACAAGACGTTACTTTGGGCAGGACGGTGTAGTAAAAGATGGCGAACAGCAGCAGTGTGATGAATGACAGGAGGAAGTGCCAGTGCCTGTTTGAAATAACATTTGTTTATGTACGTTGTTTATTTTAAAGGGACGGAACCGTGTTGGAGATTATATGTCGTTTATTCGAGTTCAACTACATGTTTCAGAGCTTTGTTCTCGCTCCAGGAGAGATCCAATCTTGTGTTTTCATTCTGCAACAGTTATTTTTGTGACGTCCCCATCCCTCCACATCAGCTCACTCCACCTCATTTCAAGTCATTCTCCATGTTACTGTCATGGTTACCGTCACGCTTACCGTCATGGTTACTGCCATGGTTACCGTCATGGTTACCATCGTGGTTACTATCATGGTTACCATCACAGTTACCGTCATGGTTACTGTCATAGTTACCGCCATGGTTACCATCATGGTTACTATCATGGTTACCATCATGGTTACCATCACAGTTACCGTCATGGTTACTATCATGGTTACCGTCACGGTTACTGTCATAGTTACCGTCATGGTTACCATCATGGTTACTATCATGGTTACTATCATGGTTACCATCACAGTTACTGTCATGGTTACCGTCATGGTTACTATCATGGTTACCATCACGGTTACCGTCACGGTTACTGTCATAGTTACCATCATGGTTACTATCATGGTTACTATCATGGTTACCATCACAGTTACTGTCATGGTTACCGTCACGGTTACTATCATAGTTACCGTCACGGTTATCGTCATGGTTACCATCATGGTTACCATTCAGAAAGGATGACTGTACTGCTGGGCCAAACAAAAAGTAACCAACTGGATTTAACTAAGCCAATAAGTGAACCCTCCCACCGGAAAAGTACCACAGCGATTAATTTTCTTCAGTTTAACAAGTTATTTAGTCCGAGCTGACACAGAGAGGAACTTCTGATTCCTTAAATAAACCTGCCAAAAGAAGAGCGGTTCCCTGTCTCAAAAACATCCATCTGCTGGTCTGAGGTAAGCAAACAAAACAACTAGAGAGAAATCAAACTGCTAAAACTGGGTCATTAATGAAACCAGGAAGGACAGTGGTGAACCATTATCTTCAAGGAAGAGATCTGGTTGGAAACTAATCGCTTAAAGGTTTGGTAAAGTCTAGCTGAAGAAAATAACAACATTTAAGTGATAAGTAAGAGGAAGCCCATTCACACGATGTGAAGAGAGTTACAGCGAGACAAACACATGAAACAGCTGCAAAGTCTCTAGAAAACTACTTGATCCTGGAGCAATAAAAAAAGGTCATGTGGTCTACTGAGTCCAGACTGCCCCTGGTCCAGAGTGACATCAGGGCGGTCCCACACCTGTCATGACTCATACCTTGCTAACCTGTTAGTTTTTGTTGTGTTTCGGTTGGATCGATCTAGATTTTTCCATGAACAAACTCCCTCTTTCCTGACGACGCAGGCATAATCCAAGATGCAAGGCAGCGGTTTCACAGAGGCGCCCAGACCTCAGCCCCACCGAAAACCCCACGTTAGTATGAACAGGAGAAGATTTTCTTGAGTGGTCTGATTTCCCGCCAGTCAGTGGACGTGGCTGTACGTCAGACAACAGGACGACTGGTACCGCTCTCATCAGATCAGAGTAGTCCATGTTTGAGTTTACCTGGGTTAAATTAATACATTAAATTCATTTATTTAATCAGTGTTTCCCCCACTGACTGATTCAGTAATTGTTTCACTACCTCTTTTCTTTTTCATTTGACTTTTTTCATCCTGTTCTACTCCAGTGGACAATGGAAACATAACAGCGCTCCTCCCAGCACAGTGAAGTGTGCACACAATATACATCTCGTATTTAAATGGAAGATGGAAAGCAAAGAGAATAAGACAAGGTCGCTAGCTGACGTATCACTTGTCTCATTACTTGAAACAGCGACTGTCAGCAACTGGCATCTTCCCGCCGGTCCACTACCTATCCATACTCCGGCAGAGAGGGAATCAGTGGAGCAGGGACTCGCGCTGCTTGTAGTTATTTCTTAACACAGCAATATGTCTGTGGAAGAGCTCACTTAGCAATTAGAAATCAGAGTACGGATGACTGAGTTTATGCAAAGATAAAAATATTGAAGTGAATTTGAAGGGACTTGTATTAGCAATAAATACTTTTACAGTGGGTATTTTTTTATGATACCGAGGACATAAAGTGCATTAAGACACAGTTAGTGAAAGCCACTTCTCGCAGTGGGGTTCTTATTGCTTTACCAACCAACAGTTCAGCTTCAGAAAGTTCTGTCAAGGTTAAAAAACAACGTTTCAACCTTTAGTATGCTGAAAGAGTGAGGGGGGAAAAAACAAAAGGGAGTTCAACAGGGACATACACAATGCCAAAGACTGAGGAAAAATGTGTGCGCGACAAATAAAACAAATCTGAGGGAAAGGGAAAGATGAGGGCGGGAGAAAGACAGGCAGGCAGGAGCGGGAGAGTGAGAGGGAGAAAACACAAAAGTGTGGCCCTCCTGGGCTGGATGCTGACACCGGTGAGGGATTACTGAGGGGAGGAGCAGGGCCATATGGCTGCATGGCAAAGTGGAACCCACGGGGAGGCAGCGGGCACATTAGCTTGCACGGGGCCCTCCATCGCTTCCTCTGCAGTGCGGTTTGCGGGACGCGCAGGAACATTGACAATGACATCAGGCTCTCCCACCTCTGTGATGGCTCCCGGATCCCACATGACACAGCTGGCGAAAGGCCAGGAGCAGAAAAATCACCTGCTCCACCCCCGCAAGCAAAGAGTTACTTATGCCACTCAATAATGACCTGGAGACCGCAAAAGGAGAAAGAAAAAAAACGAGAAAAAAAACGAGTGTGATGGTCACGGGGAAGGCTGAGACGGAAGGTGTTCGCCTGCTCGTGCTGGCCCCTTTCAAACAACAGAGGAGAGAGTCATAATACCACCACGTTTCACACCAAAAGCGCCACTGTCGTTAAATCAATAAGTCATTACCTTTAATGGGATAAGCACTTTGAAAACTAATTGAAAACAGCTCCATTTACTCCAGCCAGGCCCTTAATGCAAACAATACTGTTGTTGCAGCGAAAAAAACAAAGGAAAAAAAAATGAAGAAAAAGATGGAGAGAAACACATGCGCCACAGCCGCGGATCTGGGTGTCTGACGATTTGGTCAACTGTTTTACTTTGTAATGCTCCCCTTTGTAAAGCCAATGCCACCGTTTAACCCACATCGCATTTGAAACACAAGAACGCAGAGAATCGAAGGAGCTGTGCAAACAACAACACAGTGAGTCCATGCACTTAAATTCAGGAAGGAAGGAGGCTTCTGAGCCTTCATATTTATTGAGTTAATAATGATTAAGTCTGAGTGGCTTCCAAAGATTTCACAAACAGTCTAATCCTGATGCTAAAAAAAAAAAAAAAAAAACGCCTGCCAACCGACTGACCGCTTGACTAGTGCTCCAGGCAGCACTGGAGCAATAGTGAGCATCAAAAGTGTGCAGTGGCAGGTTTGGAGAGTATTGATTTATATTAGAGAAAATGACTGTGCATTCAATTCCAATCAAAAGCCTCTGTGGCAGGCAGCCAGTTCTGTTACTGGGGGAAAGACACTGTATTAAATGTAAGGCAAATTGAATGCGCAAAGCCAAATATAAACCTTGGCATGTGCTGCTTAATCAGAAATGGATTCGTATCAACACAGCTACTAAGTGGGACGCGTCATTGGGGTTTTTATCATATGTTAAAAAGGCAGGAATAAAATCACACACATGGCTTTTATTTGTACAAAGCATGCCCAAAAATATCAGAACCATCAACTTAAAGCAGAAGAAACCCATAAAATGATAACAGATGAAAACTTGCAGCATGATTGGTTGAATGTGACGACTGTCTGGTTGCAAAGTTTAAAAATACCAGAACTTGAAGTCCATTCTTTCAGCATGTGCAGTCACACGAGGAGTGTCGTTTCCTTTTTTTCCCTGATAACTAGGTTAGCCATTAGGCAGCAGGAGGAGAAGATGATCGTGCTGATACACTGAGCCCAAAGATTAGTTAACAGGTGGGAGTCTGAGGGGACGCACACCTAAGCCTGGATGCCTCATCCCCGGCCATAGACATGCACAAACATTTATTCCACCTCATGCTTTTATTTTTTAACACTTGGAAGAATGACATGCCCACATAAATGGGTGAATAAAAGAACGGGGGCACCATCTGGTTGATCCCTGTGCTAATGGAGCAGCTCAATTAGGGTTTGACTTTGAGTGGACTGACCGGGACGGCGCACTAATGTTGGCGCGTGCTGTTTGTGTTTCCAACTTTAGGCACCAACATTCTCCGAAAGAAAAAAGAGAAAAAAAGAAAACCACGCAAGAACTAAAGTAAGGGCACCAGAACTGTGTCGCGGGTTGTAGGTTCAGCTCTCCCAACGCTCCTCAGGAAACCTCCCAAAATGGAGGGAAGGTGGTGTTGCGCACGGGTGGTGGTGGTCGGCGGCGCTTGTTCTATCCTTGAACGAGGTGCTCAAGTTAAATTGGCTGCGCAAATGGCTAATGTGTATAATGGAATTGGGAGTTGCCCTGCATAAGGACGTCTGCTAAGCAAATAAATAATTTAATGCAAATCCCAGCATCATGCCTCCTGCCAATTAAGCTAACCTGTTTTAGCTGTAAGTGATTTTATTACATTAGCATGCCGTAGCTCTGACTGCATTAGGGAGGGTTTAATCAGTCTGTAATCAAATTAGAGCACGAGACAGAAGGAGGAAGTGCCACACTCCCACAAAGCACCTTGCTGGCGCACCTGCAGGTATCATCTGAGAAATCTGTATTTAAAACACTTTTTTATATACAAATGTTGTGTGCAACACTTTACAAAAACAAAAACAAACACCTACACGATGACTATGTGAGCTAACTACCCGGCCGGCTACGGTTAAAGGTGCAACAACAAACCCAGCCGGTGGTTGGTTATCACCGATGCTGTTAGCACTCAGGTAGAAACAAAAACAAATCATTAAACTGAATTCTTCTTTTTGTTTTTGCAACTCTGAACATCTGATTAACTACATGTCATCTTGTCACCGTTGATGTTGGCTGTCACATTCGATAAAGCGTCCCGGCCACGCAAACTGCATTACGGCACTGATTAACACGTGATTAACATATCATCTGTGTTGTTTAATTAAACTGACCGAGTTTAAAAAAAAAAGTCACAGAGATTTGATCTGTGGATACTTTCTATGTAATGTTTCAGAAAATTCATAGAAAGGTAGGTGTCGTGCTTAAGCTGTCAAGAAGCAGCCACTCAAAGCCTGACGTATCTGCCTCCTTGAGAGGGGGAGTTCTCGGGAGGTTCAGCCAAAACTCATACATACACACTCTTGTTTCCAGCTTTGTTTTCTTTTGTTTATTGGGAGATTGGGTTTAGTTGTTTTTTGGGGAGGCGTGTGGATGGGGCGGGGGGTTGAACATGAGAAATGTGTTTGCCCTGAAGCTGAAGTGCAGAGAAGAGTCTTTAAAGATTCTTTGTGATGACAGATGGTAGTGATGGCTAACAGACAATGTCTCACATGAGGCAGATCAGCTGGAGACCCGCTCAGAAGTGATCACCTCCCTTCCCATCATCCTCTGATCGAGACAGATAAATAAATGAACACACAGCATATTCCCAGGCATCCAATCAAGTGGGCAACAACATACACAAACATAAAAGCACACATGTCCACCCCACATGCTTTTCCACACCATTGAGAAGTAGACAAGCACTTTGAGGAATACGTTTTAAGTGGGTATACTCCTTATTTCAACCCATTGCTTGGGTTGATCTTTTCCAGAAGAGGGGTGGGGGTGGGGGTGGGGGTGACTTGCACGTCTTGATGTGCTTATCATCTGGTGCCAGAGATGTGTGAGTAAAGTTCATCCTTTTGGCCTAATTAACTGACGCCTCTTCTGTCAGCTGGCAACAGAACGGCCACTAATGAGGATCATTACAGGTGGGACAATAGAGAGATTTCCTCACCTGACATATCTGATGACATTTCCTCTGCTGGTACACACCTAAGTAACCGAGAAGATGTATTCAGGAATGCATTACGGAAAGAAAAAAGTATGTGAACCCTTTAGAATTAATTGTTCGGTCCATATGACCTGATAATAATCTGATTCACAATAAGCAGATTTCACTGTGTTTAAGCTGATAACACGAGAACAATAATAATTCTGTGTGTCTTTCCTGAACACACCAATTAACTATTCACAGTGCTGGAGGAAAAAGAAATCAAAGAATAAACAAATTACTTCAATGAAAGGAAGCTTGAGTCAGACGTTTGAACACGTGGTGTCCAATTAATAAGGTTTTTAGGTCCTGTTTTGACACTTGAAAATATGAAGTTTGCTGTTCAGAAGAAGCATCTTCTGATGTTCTGATATGCACCATGCCACAAAAAAAAAAAAAAAAAAAAAAAAAAGGCCAGGACAACGTGCCATCATAGGAGGAAAAATTCATTCCAAAATTTTCTTCAGGATAATGTCAGAGTGGTGATCCACCAGCTGAAGCTTAGTAGATGCTGGATGATGCAGCAGGAAAACGAGCCTTGAGCATGTAAGTAAATCTACTAGAAAATGGCTTCAGAAAAGAATCCCCGCTTTTTTGGATTTGATGGAGATGCTGTGGAAGGAGAGCTTCTCACACTAGACATCCAGTGTGTGTGAGCTGAACAGTTACGTAAGGAGGCATGGTCCAAAATTCCTCCTGAACATTGTGCAGGTCTGTCAAAGCTTACTGCCAAATGAGTTCCAACGGTCTCCAAGGGTTTGATTACTCTTTCCTCCAGCACTGTAAATGTTTTATGGGTTTGTTCAATAAAGACACAAGAAAAATACATAATTGTTTTTGTGTTATTAGCTTAAGCATGTTGTATCCGTCTCTTATTGTGACTTGAATAAAGATCACAATTATTGGCAAATGAATTCAGACGACCAGTTAACTCCAGGAGGTTTACATCTTTCTCTTGCTAATTCGTGGATATGGATGAATAAAGATATGTTAGTGTGATGCAGAGCCTACCTTTGTAGGGAAAAGTCATGCTAAACAGCAGCTTTGCAGAAGTGTGCCAAGCTAAAAATAGCCATCGTCCCTATCAGCCAGACAAAGTCAACAAAATTGCAGTTTAGGTAGGCAGTGATGTAACGTGATGTCATATGGTTTTATGCATTAATTGCATGCATGAAAGCCATTCCTCACCCCACCCCTGCAGCTCTAGCTCTTGAGTTATGGTCTTGTAGTTTGAGAAGTCATTGATGGGAAAGCTGGGCAGCAGTGGAGGAGGAAGAGGAGGAGGAGGAGGAGGAGAGGGGGAAAAAAAGAAAATCAATCGGAAGCATCTCAATTAATCTGGCGAGTGGCGGATTGATTGCAGTCCTAAACTGGGTAAACAGGATTGTCTATTTAAGGGGCATGATCCCTTAATCATCACTTTAGCTCAAATAGACCTGGATGGCCACATCTGCTGGCCTGGTGCAGATGCCAGGACCTTCTTTTAACTCCAGCCTCTTTCCTCACACCTGTGGATGGACAGACACGCACAGCCTGGAGGGATCTTGCTCAGGATCAGGCATCTTAGGACCCCTCTGAATGGTCCAGGCTGAACCCTGATGAACATGTCAGCAGGGGGCCTCTTGGTCTGTGCCCTCACTGAAATGGCTGGTTTCAAGAATGAATACAAAATGTGACATCACGGCTCAGTCAGCTCGCCATGAGGACTGTATTATGAGGCTGCAAGCAGGATGGGTGGAGGAGGGTGTATTAATTTGTGAGTCTGTACCAAAGCCCAGGCTTTTGTGGCATAACATGAATTACAATGCGGGATGTTTTACAGTGAGATGCAGAGTGTTAGGGGACCTGAGGGCACAGAAATACAGCTCCGAGAAGATGGCAGGGTCCAGATGAATGGTATACCTCACTCTAAGCATAGTCATCACCATACAGGAATATCACTGTATCCCCCCACCACTCCCCGTCTCTCTTATTGTCTGGAGTGGCAGAGTTGCCCAGGCTCCATTCTCTAGAGCCTGATTGAAGAGGCTCTCCTCCTCACCGGTTTGATTTACTTAGGCTATCTGTGGGAATTGGGCTGGAAGCTTCCTTATTAAGAGGAGACTGTCTGAAGGGTTTCACTGACTGATTGGGCAATTGAAAGGAAGGCACGTGAGCGGAGATACAACAGCTATCACTATCTCCAGCAACACATACACACAAATGCATACAAACACCCCAGTGGTTTATGTACGAGGTCTGGTGGGCACATGTCTGTCACAATTCTTGGTAGCCGGATTCAGCTCAGTAAACCGCACGGTTCCATCTCTATAAAAGGCCCTTAAACCGCTCCCCAGCGGTGAGCAGCTAACACTCGGTGGCTGCTCCCACATACCCTGAACATGGACCGGAACACTCGAGAGGAAAAGCTAAGCAAAGCTGAGATCATGTGCTTTAAGTGAGGATGGAAACGTTTGAAAGACGCCGGAATGATGGAGACTGTTGTGGTGGCTCATCGTCTACATTTTAAGCACACGTGCCCACACAGAATTTACACGTGATGAGCCAACAAAGAAATAGAAAGACGATTCCTGACATCTCGAAGTCACCTGGCTTTGCAGATGTGGACAAAGTACACCACATTCATAAGGACGAAAACAAGAAATCTGGATATAAAGAGTGGGGTGGTGAGTGGGAGCAAAGGCATTCATCACATTACCCTTCCCCAGTGATGGCTGCATATGCTCAGAGGCCCATCCTCTTGCATATGAATAACAGCTCCTCAAACGAAACTCCCTGCTTTCCTCTGATGCCGAGCGTCTTGGAAGCAGGATCCACGAGACCCGCTTGATGACCTCCGTTTGCTTCCGTTTCCGTAACAACCCATCTGTTTCATCCTACTCATAAGCAAACCGCCGTTGCGGCAGTCTAATATCGTCGCACTTATTTAAGGCACTACAGATCAATATGGATTGCGGTTGTAACTGTGATTGCGTTTCCGATGATTCTAGGATTGCAATAAAGCCATAAATAAAAATTTAAAGCGGTTCCGAGTTGAAGCTCGTGGCAGATAATAAAATGATGGTGACGTATTGTTGGAGACGTGTTACGGAGCAGCGTTGCAGAATTCCCAAGCTCTTCTGATGATTCCAGGACGCTTCGCTCAAGGAAACAGCAGCTTATCATCCATCTACAAAATGACAGAGCAGCACTGCGGCACATTCATATTCAGCCATATATGCCTCATAAAGATTAGCCTTCATCCTAATCAATTCTGTAAATTATTTCATCATTCTGGGGAAATCACATCAATACAACTTAGATATGTTTTTCAACACGTAGCATGCGCCTCTGCATAAAGAATGTGCACGTGCCGTAAATATTTATACTATCTGCTGATGAATAATGTGTGTTTATCCCAATGAAAGGACAGTAATGATCAAACAAAATTACCATTTATGACAGTTATGACTCCCTCCTAAGACTGCGTGAATTATTAATGAGTGCCATTGATTGCTTGGCCTAAAGAAGGTGAACTGGGTAATTCCATAAGTGCCATAGTGTAGATTGGTCTGTTAGCTCGGGCTCTGCCTCTCCTCCTCACTCCATCTCATCCTCCATTTGTGCTTTTCGTCAGTGCGACCAGGGCAGGGTCTTTCCTGTAATTCCATTACTGCTGCTACTATGGCATCCCATCATCCCGCAGGACAACTTAGGGACCACTTAGAGACTAGTGCACGTTTAGCTGCGTTACAGTAATGCTGCCAACTGGGCAACAAGCACTATCTATCACGATCTAACAAACAGCAGCTCCTGCTCCACAGTGTAGATGGATCAGTTTAAAAGACACTAGTGGGAGAAAATGGAAAGGAAAATACATCAAGACAGAAGAAAGCCAAAGAGGAGGGTAAAAAAGAAGAGAACATTAGGTTAACAGCTGGCATTGCCGTGACAGATTACCAAAATAATAATAATGATGTGGCATGATACAAGAAATGATGCAAAGGCATATGGGCTGATGATAAACTTTTGGAAAAACAGAGAACCAAGAGTCATCTTTTTTCTGTTATAACAAATTAAAACTTTGTAATTCTAAAGTGATTGTACAATAATCTCATCTCAAACAGAGCCTCAGAAAATTGAAAACAATCAGGACTTGCATCTGGACGCCAGGTAAGAAACACAGTTGGGGCATCTTCTCCACGTTTCTTCCTCCATGGTGCAAAACAAATGTGGGGCCAATTCGCCCGACGTTCAAGATAAACACAATCAATCAAATCCCCCAAAAATGTGTTTAGACTCTTCCGAATTATGTCAACGCCTGATGATTTGAAACCCACTGAATGATTGCAGATATGTTTGCAAATCTCATCACACACTCCAGGTATCTCTAGCTTAATTAGTGCACTCCATTATTTGAGATTTGGAACAAGAGTGCTCAAAACATCAGAAAACGCAGAGGAAAAACATAAATGCTTTTAAAAGAAGGAAGAACATAAACTGACGGGGTGTGACGCTGGTCACATGACAAATTATACACATCAATACAAATACAGTGGTGTAAAGAGAATAAAAATGTACAGCAACACATACATATACAACAGAGCTGCAAGAATCACAGTAATTCATTAATTAGCCAACAAAAAAGGAACTAGCAACACCTGGAAAACTGCTTGATGGGATGTGCAAAAAATTGTCTTTTTTTTATTTTTTTATTAGCGTTTTGTCAAGCAAAAGATAAACAGTCTGTGTTATAAACAGACCCATGTACGATTAGGCTATCATCCACGCTAACCCAGAAACGGGCCAGGAGCAGTGATTTATCAAATCAACAAGATCCGCAGAAGAGGTGCAGATTTTGAAATCAATATTGCCTCCCAACTACATGATTATATTTTTTGTAGTGAACTAGTTTTTATTCCCTCACGACATGAAAACTGGACAAACGTTTGCTCTGCTGCACATCTGAGGGTCTCTTTAGTCTTTTTTGTTTGTTTGTTTGTTTTGTCAGAACTTTGTAACTGTGTAATGAGTCATTAAGCATCATCTCTGGAGCAAATCTCCAAATAAAGGAGCAGAGGGAGAGCCCGGTGTGTTTTTACTGAAAATGATGGGGGGTTATTCTGTGTATGCTCCACATGTGAAGCAGACCGCTGATTATGATACTGTATGATACTGTATGCTAACAAATAACACAAGTAATATAGAAAACACATCAAATCTGCTTATGTAATCATTACAGAAGATGTGTACAGAGATCAGTCTTTAGCGAATTGTAACTTCAATTATCTCAGCTCTTTACAAGAGAAATGACGCAATATTTAAATAATAAAAATATCCTTTGATACATATGCCTATAGTCTACATAAACTTAACATTTGGTGTCCTTCTTTGCATCTTCTTGGGATTTTCTTGGCTGGTTTTAGATTTTGTGCTGCTTGGACGTCTCCCTTTGGTTATCACGGCATTTTTAAAAAAAAATAATGGGTTATGATAAATAACCATGGAAGTTTAAACTACTGGTTTAAACAATTGTCATGAAGGATGGAGGATCACGGGCAAACGCAGTGAGCGAGTGCAGACGAGGACACAGCGGGTTATCGGGGTTATCGGGAGTGCAGCGTTATGTGTTTCACTAAGTCATAGCAGCAGGAATGAATTACAGAGTCCAGCACCTCTGGATGTGGATTTCAGCCTATAAGAAGTGACAGAGGCTGCAGAAAGAATAAAAGAAAAGGAGCTGCAGTGTTGTTAACTTCAGAAGGTCTAATCGTGGACACGTGACTGTGAAGGAGCAGATACTGACCTGATGATGCTGTATGTCACATCAGCTCAGCTGTTGACTTATTAAAAACTTGTTATTATTAATCTTCCTCAATTTATTCCATTTCAGCTAAATCAACAGATAATTACAAGCTACTACATCCTGATCAAATCATTCTGTTTTGTTAAATCAACATTACAATAAATACAATTCTTAATTTTAACAATTACATTTTTTTTTTTTGGTCTGAAGTGGTGGTGTCTGTTTTCTTTTAATGTTGCTTCGCGACAGTGGCGAGCCACAGAGCAGCGCAGCAGTCCTATCAGAGCATAATGGTTTATTTTAGTGCTGCGATGGCTCAGTGGATTAGAGTGTGACCACAGTGGACTGTGTGATGGGCTGGGGAAGCGCCCCCACACCCCCCACACTAGGCTCACTGCTGTACTCAACAGATTAGCAGCCTTTGTTACACAAGTGGTGTTTTCAGAGAAAGGACAGGGTGTCTGAGAGGCTGGCTGAGGGCTGAGAGGAGTGTGTATGAGCAGCACACACACACACACACACACACACACACACACACACACACACACACACACACACACACACACACACACACACACACATTCCCAAAGCTCAAAGGAGCAGTAGCAGATCTCATCACCGGCCCACTTTAGAGCTCTCGTTTCTCCCTCCATCTTGAATACTCAGTCCTCCTGAGCTGGTCCACTTTCATTCTTTACTCCTCTCCACCTACACCACAAATGGGTAAAGCGGGCTTGGGGAGGGGTCAAGCGTGGGCTACCCCAATAAACCAGCCTCTCCCCTAATCACCCCTCTCTCACTCCCCCCCTTTCATCCCTCCATCTCCTAGCCAGAGTACATAAATCTGCCCCTCTTGACAGTTGCAATCAACAAGGGCCGTAGTGAACCATGCGTAATGGGCGGTTAAGACAGGGGCGTTGGGGAGCGGCAGAATTTACAGCAACAATTATAGCCCCCATACAACGAGGATGCCTGGGGGCGGGAAGCTGCTCAGGAAAGGGAAGGGGGTTTCAGCGAGACGCAGGTACGTCCCCCATGCAGCCAGCAGCCTCATAGTAATACATTTGGATCTCTAGCAGAGCAGAGCAATAAATTCCCCCGCTATGCATGAGAGAAATTGCCTTGCAGCAAAGCAAGAATCTTCTATAACCAGAGAGGCACAGAAATAATATGTAAGAGATAAATGATGACAAATGAGAGGAGAATACATGGATAATCCTTTTCAGCATGTGTTAAGGCTACACGTCTCTCTTCATCTGCTTGTTTTCCTTCTTCAGTTTTGAAGAAAGTATTTAAAAGTCGAATCAAGTCAAAGAAGAAAAAAATGTGACAACACTTTCAGAGTGTGGCTCCTACTCCATTAATCCGTGTATCTATGAACCCCCTCAGCATCCATCCATGGCAAATGGTAGCACACACCGCCGGACATGCCCCGTGGCTCTGTGTGTGTGTGTGTTGGTCCGGGGGGGGGCATGTTACCAGCGGATTCAGTCGGGTTCAATTCAATTTAGTAGATGCGTTTAATGATCAGTCATTTTAATCAACACATGTGACCTTTTAAAAGCCATTATGACAAACAGTTCAGCCATGAAAGCCAGTGACCTGGTGTGTGGCCCCGGGACATCAGGCCTCGGCATCCCAACATGGCCCTGCCATCACACACACACACACACACACACACACACACACACACACACACACACACACACACACACACACACACACACA
>JAOWBL010000023.1:824822-856932 GCA_028564865.1 Zenarchopterus dispar
CACACACACACACACACACACACACACACACACACACACACACACACACACACACACATACACACACACACACACACTCAACAAAATCAAAACACTGGAATTTACTGCTGAAACTGATGACAAATAAGAGTAAAAACATGCTCTGGCTAAAGGAACTTTATACACATTTCTAAGAATATAAATGGACTGACTACTATAATATATTTTATTGCACAGGCGTCAGCTTGAGGTAAAGTGAAATAAAATACCTTCTAATTAGGGATTCTGTGTGAAAATCCATTTAGTTTTGAATGAGCAGAGAAACTAACAACATCAAGGCTCAATTTCAAACCTAATTTTTCTGCGCTACGTACTGAATTACTGAACTGCATGGCAGGGCAGATTAAGAGGTGGAGGTGATGGCGGATGGATAAACACTCGGTCATTAGCTCTAAACAAGGAATGCGGTTCATTAGCATTCATTTAGGGAAAAAAAAGTTTAGATTAACTTTAGGGGAGAAAAGAGAAATTGTAATTAGACATGAAAAATATTCCCAATAATCAAATCACATTTTGTACTCCAGGCTTTGAAATTAAATTAACCGAGTTCATATACTGGTATGTCTCTCAGCCACTTTCTTCACTCTAAGATGTGTTGCCGGAACACCAGTCCCCGGAGTCCAGATAGGAATCTAATTAACTAAGATCAATATTACTCAGAATTTTCTCTGTCTTTCCAGCTGTCCAGCTACTAGTGTCTCTTTTGTCTGCTGGTCCGAGGCCTCCATGGCTTTTTTTATGTCAGTAAATGTGCTCAGTATGAAAAGGTCAACACAGGAACCTACATCTCCCTCTGGCTACGACTACAAGTCCTGTGAAGTCAAGACTCCAGAAACACTTGTCATAGCTCGTGGCCTTCATCAGGGTCATCGTAAAACATTCAGTACCAGCATTTAAAAAGGACAAGTATAAAAAAGATATAATGCAATTTAAGCAATAAGACACATGCGTATGTTAACCTCAAGACGTATGAATGTAATATGTCATTGATCTGTCTTCAAGTACTTAAATGAGGAGAGTGGGATATATCCTGAAACCTACATTACAGAGCCTATTAAAGAAATATAAAGAGATAATAAAACAGAGTGAAAATATTTAGTATTAATACATAAACAAAAAAACTATAAAACCACATCCAAGAAAACGTAATAACCACAATAAAAGTTTATTGATAGAGAAGTCTTAATGCATGCCTTTAGTAAGTAAACCTATAGGACTAAAGAAACAAAATGCCTCTCTTTTTCAACAAATAAAGATCACGATTAGCTCTTTGACTGGTTAAAAGTCTGGTTAATTTGTAGTTTCTTCTGTTTAATATTTGCTATCTTAAATGCTGATGCTGAATATTTTATGATGACCCTGATGAACACCACAAGTTGAAGTACACTGGCCAAATACCAAAGTATTTGCATATATAGTACGAGTGTTGTTGGAGTCTCAACTTCTTCAGACTTTTCCTCCTTCATAGACCTTGGAAATAGGTGAAGTTGTGCCAGAAACCTTTACATTGCTAGAAATACATTCCTGCCTATTTCACAGTGAATACCAAGGAGAGATATGAGGTGATTTTTTTTTTGCTTTCAAATTTAATCCAATGTAAGCCTTTTCTCGTCTTCCAAGGACCGATAGAACGGATGTAGTAGCTCCTGAAGGTTTTGGGGATCATACCTATTTAACCAGATGTCTAAAGAGGCAGATATGATAAAGAGTGATGACTGGAATCTGGCAGAGCAGCCTTGCATAGAGAAGCCAAACATGCTGATTCAGGTGAAAGCAGTGCAATTCGGTGCAGGGAGAATAAGATCCCTCAGCCATATGCCGAGTATAGATCAGTGGTTGGCCTTTTCCTCTCACAACGGTTCAGATTAATTACGATCATCACGTCTTGAGTCTGGCCCTCATAAATCATGCTGACTTTAAAATAATGTTGTAAAAAAAAAAAAAAAAGTGTTCCATATATGGCATGGCAGGAAATTCAACACCATTATCGCCTATCTTCAGAGACGAGCGAAAATTAGATAAAACGTGTGACTCCTTATAAAATCTTCCTCTACGCTGGAGCATAAATAATTACATTCCTAGTAAATGGCTGGAGGTTGAGAGCCACTCAAAGCAGGAAGACAAAGCTGTGTGAAGATGGAAAGTTCAAACATGGTGTAAGACGGGGACACATGGGGTGCAGAGTGCCACCCCCGAACATGCCAGCTCCCACTGGACATAAATCCACGGAGGAAATCTGAGAGGCTGTCTATCAACAAGATAAGTTTGAGCTGCCTGTACCTTAACCGGACACAAATCCTCTCTGTCGTAAATCTGGAGAGGCAGAGGTGGACGGCCCCTCAATCAAGACTTGTGCCAGCGTGAACCCCCTCAGGTGAGAGGATCACATCAGCGCTTATGAATATTACCGCCTCTACTGGCCGTTTCAGCCTGGAGCCGGAGTCCGGGCGGGCCAGTCCGCAGTGACGGGCTTTACTGGGCGATACTGTATTAATGCTGACATTTTATTGACATCACACGTTGTTCTTTCTAAATTACAAAGCCCCTGAAGTCCCAGAAGACGGCCAGGATCTATACAAAAGCCAGGTCCTCTTCTTCTGAGAGCAGCGAGACGCAGTCCAATAATTAATGTGGGAGAAATTTTTGTTTATTGCAAAATGTCGAAAAGATGGTGGGAACCCTCTAGAAACTCATTTCATTTTCATTTAGCTAATCAATTTTATCTTTTGTCTTCTATTGTGTTGTTCATCAACTTGTTATGAATTGATTCATGAGCTGCTTTTACTCATTTACTCGTCTATCACATTATCAGGTCAAAAGCTTTTATAGCGCAATTGCTCAAGTCCAATAAATACTGGTTTTCCACCAATAAGAGCTAGTTTTCTCATCAGCGCAGTAACGTAAATAAAAGCGTTCTCCGAGGGCGAAGCAGGCCTTGAATCTTTGAGTTGTCAAAGTTCATCTCTGGTGGAAATGAGCACTATTGTAATTTACTAAATTTCCATAAACCAGCTAACTTACAATGGCAAGCAGCTGAGGCACTGGAGTGGCATTTCCAAACCCACGCACGTGAAAAATGGGCACATTTAGTACTGGCGAATGGAAAACTATCATCACGAGGGGCATTTCTGCACCGCTAGCGCATCATGCAGCAAAAGTGCGCGCTCGTGAGGGTGCTTCCCTTCACTGTGTGCATGGACGTGTTTCTGCAGTAAAAGCTGTTAACGGGATTAACTTCTACCACAGTTTTACCACAGTTAACACGACTACGGACACTTCCCTCTGGTTGGTCCCATGTCTCCGCTGGAGAAGCGTCTCAAGCCAACTGGACTCACGGAGTTCAGAAGTCGAGGTCAGCAGCGGCGTGCTGATGATGCCACCCAGGTGTGCACCCTTGTTCCAGTCTTCCACACATGGTTACCATCCTGCATACCCAGATTATTTGTGGATGCTCTGTCTTCATAAGTGAGACTTTTGAAAATAACTAAACTAACGTTAAATGACCTTTTGCTTTGTGAGATGGAACATCCTTGCAGGCCAGACTCTGAAGGCTCAACAGCCAACCTGTTCCTTCACAAGAACTGGTACTGAGGCTTTTTTTTGCCTTATAACAGTTATTTAAATATAAGGAATGTTTAATGGTGCATCATTCTAGTTATTCTGAGTGACAGGAGAATTTTCCAGAAGGTGTGAAAAGTCTGCATAGACGACACCGACTACGTTCATGCTAAGGTGGATGGGAGGTGAGACATCCACCTTTATATGAACTCTTTGATCACTGTGTGATAAAGTGTGAGTGGCAGTGGGCACTTTTGACTCAGAAACATGAAGATTATTCATAAATAAAGGTTTAAAAGCATAACCGGTGATGGGCCTCTCAATACCAGGTGTGAGGTCTGCAACAGCAGAGCTCTGATCTTTTTTCCTCACATCCTCGAAAATACAGACATAGAAAGAAAAGCATAACATTTTGTAGTAATCCCCCTCTCCCCCACCACCACCACCACCACACACCATTTATGAATCTTAGAT
The DNA here is from genome assembly GCA_028564865.1 of Zenarchopterus dispar. Taxonomy (NCBI): domain Eukaryota; kingdom Metazoa; phylum Chordata; class Actinopteri; order Beloniformes; family Zenarchopteridae; genus Zenarchopterus; species Zenarchopterus dispar. The sequence goes on from JAOWBL010000023.1 coordinate 828,894, forward strand.
TTGAAATATGTGAGAGAAAGTAATCAGCCTTGAAGCAGTCGTTTGGATTACAGGATTGTGTATCTCTTATTCGCCTCTAGTGGCGGTCCGGGCGCCGACTGCATAACACCTACAGAGCAACAAACAGGGAATGTTTACTGTCTGCTTCATTTCAGAGACAGCAACGTCACTTGGGGAAAACAAAAACGCGAGCCATGTCTGTTTGTGTTTGCCTGAGTAGTGTACACAGGTCTAGCACCACATTGTATAATGTCCTCCTTGCAAATAACTCCATTTGAAATGTGATCCGCATGTCATGGCATGCATAAAAGTCACACGGATGAGGAGTGACTGGAGGGAGGAGTTTTATATCCCTGTCCACCACAAAATAGCACAATGACTGGCGAAGTTGTGATTGGTCTTTGTTGGTTGTCATTTTTAGGAGCAGAAGGATATTCACAGATTGATGCCTCTGGATTACTTACAAAAGCATCATTCATGACTGTGTTTGTGTCATTTTAAAGAGCACACAAACCCAAGTGAGAACAAGTAAAGTGGGAGGCTCCTGCATGTCCTGGTCTGCTGCACCAGAGGAGCTGTAAAAGATTGATTAGTCATCGTTTTCCTCCTGATGAGATTCCAACACTTCATTTAAAGGGAGAGGGGGTAAAAAGCAGAATAAAGCACAAGCCAAGTAGATTCTTGCCCTCTTTTCTGCAGCTCCTCATCTTTTTCTTTTCTCCATCCTCCTGGGATCACAGTTTGGATTTCCAATCTTTAAGAGAGAAAAAAAAAGATGTAATTCTGGCTTAACATATCACCCACATTTTCTCACCGTCTGTAATTCTCCTAAGCATCTCAAACACCAGATAAAAGCAGGGAGGCATCAAACATCCCGTCAAGGAGCCCGTGGCCATGCAGGGTTTGTTTGAGGCCATTGTTCTGAGAGAGAAACTATTTCTGGAGAACAATCCTCATCCCTCCCACCATCACCACCTGCCCCCCATCACCACCACCTCCTCCTAACCAACTCTCCCTCTTCGCAGGGAGTCTGAGCAGTTCTGTGCGTTCAGCACATTTCAGCCTAGTGGATATTTGAAATGTCAGGACATTTACTCTGCTTATGTGTGGTAGATCTGAACTTCCATACCACTAGGCACATTCTTGAAACGGCCACATGTATTATTCATCCGGGATGTATACAGTGCCAGCACACTTGACTTTGTCAACGTTGTGTAAACACATGCACTAAATTATTGAGGTGTCCAGAGGAAGACCGGCTTCTCCGACCGGTGGGTCCGGTGCCATGACAGGTTGGATGGGCAGAAGTGAGGAGCTCCGTCAGCACCCACAGACAGCCATTAAACATACACAAATGGCTGTGGAAGGATTATGACGCCCCACTCAGAACACCACAAAACCTCAACAAGTTACACCTGCCAGCACTCATGTCTCCTGTCAGCACTGCGTCTCTGACAGGTGAGCACGTGTCCATCAGTGTGAGCTGGTGGATCCAGGTAAAGCTGGGGAAGGTGGTAATCACAGGTAATTACCGGGGACTGATAACGAAGCAAAAGTGATAACCCCACGCATATTCTCGTGGCCTCAGGTGAGTCACCTAAATCCTATTTTCCTGTCAAGTGTTTGTGGAAATGCTCCTCAGATTTTTATAATGGTACACAATCCAATAGATAGTAATCTCCTGATGGTCTAATTGGTCCCAAGGGGAGTTTTGTCTTCATCTGTTATGAGGAGACCCACAAGACCTTAGCTTTATTAGATTTATGACAGCAGAGAGAGAAAAGATACTAAAGGTATAATTTATTAACAGCTTTTTTAATTGAGCTGTGTACTGTTGCTGCTTCCTTGAGGTTTCTTATTTCGGTTGAGAGGCGAGCAGAGCCATGCTCAGGTGGGGCTGAACAGAAACAACCGCTACAAATATTAAAAATGACAGTTAACCAATTACGTCAATGAATTACAGGACCCTGTTGAATCACGTTGATGTTGTCGTCTATATTTGCTTATTGGTCTTCTTCCGTTCCTCAGCGTAATTCATTTAAGATTATTTTAGGACCACATGACTCCAATTAATCACAAATCTATTTTAATTTTTTCTTTACTTGTTCAAATTTTAACCAATTAAAAGACTTTGAGGGCAAATATGCTCTGACGTATGTAGCACAGCACCAGTCTTCTTAGTAGGAGAGGCTTCTGGGTAATCTGGGTGGTAGTGAGGGGTGTTGATTTCTTATTGCCAGTGTGTGCACTAAACCAGAGTGGTCATCCGTTCAATTGTTCAACTGCTGATGAGATGAAGATGCCACCAATCACCCCTGGTTCATGTAAGGTGCTTTTTTTTTTTTTTTAATGGCACAATTTCAAAACGTTCATCATCCAATCTTGATAAAAATAGACATAATGGTCTAATTCAGAATATCTTCTTCAGGTAAGCCAAAAATGTTGTTACGATTACTTCCAGCTAATCTGCTCTAACGGAGAAGACATGTTATTCATGATTGATGAGATGGTTCTGCTTCCGGAGAATAGACAAGGCCAAAACGTCTGGACAAAAAAGAATACCTGAAAAGAATCACTAAAGACCTTTCTCTTGTTTTTCTCTTTCTTAACCTGAGTTTCCACTTTAGAAACCACTATTTTATTTATCACACCCATGTAAAAGATGGCATATATCTCTACTTCCTAATGACACCATGAAACTTAGTTTATTGGCTTCACACCAGACACTGAAAAATGCCTCTAATGGACATTCATTACTGAGATTTTAAAATTTCAAATTCTCTTGACAGTTGGAAAATAAATATTGACTTTAATCATCCATTTAGGCCGGTATTGTTGCTGAGCAATAAGATGACCATGTCATAGGTAGCTCTTACTACTTTCACTGAGTGGGGCATCTGACTGATATTCTGTGACGGTGGTGGACTGACTCGGACTTCGGCCGCCATCGGCGACTACGGTCAGGTACAGATCTGAAGGAGAGCCCAGAGGTAAGCTGCAGAGCAGGACATGACAGCAGTGGAGCTATGCAGCCACTGAGGCTTCGTTTATCCCTCTGTGTTGAAGTGACGTCATAGATACGAAGAAGATGGGGACTGCATAGACTGGCATGCACCTCCCCAGAAATGAAATTATTATATTGGGTTGATGCAAAGAACTGCGATTGGTCCACTTGTTAGTACTGGATTTACTGCTGGGGATATCAGGCGATTATTTTTCTGTCATTTTCAAACTGGATAGATAGAATTTGTCATCCAGGTCACGGTGATGCTCAAAAGATTGAATCATCGCATCTCAACTTCCCAGGAGGTTTACAGAAAAAGTGCTGAGCAATTTTGTCTTCCTTTTTTCATATTGTGGTTCGCAAACAAAACTTTCTTGCACTACAACCATCAGATTAGAGTAATGCATTATTGCTGTTACCTTTGACAGCTCTAAATATACGTATTGTGCAGTTTTAAGCTGCCATAAAAATGTTTTTAGGCTCCTCTATGAAAAAGAGTTGGACAATTTTACAGCCACCGTGTTATACAGGCTGTCACTGAAGTGCACTTGTGTTATTTCATTGCGTGATTTCGCAGCGCCACACTTCTGAGCAACAATCTCACTCTTCCATGTTGTAATTTGATGCATGTTTTTAAAGCGATTTAAATGGAGTAGTAGTTCCACTAATCACAACAAATGACTTCTTCTTAAAAACCTGAATGTGAATGCATTAATACCCACCCCCACCTGTTAGAAATAAAGCCTAATATACATCTGGTACATGATATTCCCACCATGAATCTCAGCCTCGTGTTAAACCTTATAAATAAAACAACAGCATAACCGCAGATACCGACTCAACCTCTCCCATTGACAATATTTGCAACTCAAGCCTAACTCACCTCCCAGAGGGCTCTCCATGCTCGGCTTGTTGGCCCTCCGTGTACATGCCAGAGGACCTCCAGTCAAAAGGCAAAAGCTAAAGCAATTAGAAAAGTGTCTTTCCCCCCCAAAGAGCGAGGTGGATCTGCACCTCCACGGTGGCTCTCTCAGGTGCTCCGTTTAAAGCTGCAACCCTTCGCTCCAACACCACAAGGACCCCCATTAAAGCACTCTGTTGTGTAAAGAGATGAGCATCATAATTTATCTGTTTTTAAGCTGCACTTGAACACTTTTCCACATCCATCTTGCACGCATTAGAATTTCAGTGGCATATGTGAATCAGAGCTGGAGCCCGGCTGAGATGATTGCAGTGGTTTTCTATAGTCTCCTGTGGCGCTCTCCCTGACCCCAAGTCTGTAATCTATATTTTCAGAATAATACAGAGAATCAGGGATGTTCAAGGGCATAACCCTCTAATCTACTCTACTTGCCATGTTCTGTGAATGTCCACAATCACTCTTGAGCTTTGAGAAATGAAAGCTGCTCATTATAATGGGCTTCAGCTTGCTTCCCCGCTTCAGGTATCAAATCAAAATTATGTGATTGCACAAAAAAAAACAAAAAAACATGACAGGTGCAAATATGCTCACTCTACCAGCAAGCAGGAAACACACACATGCTCACACATGCATGCACGTGACAGGAGCAAACACAAGCTGAGAGACAGACAAACATGGAGCATATGCTCCTTCCACAATGATCAGTGACCTCCCAGGCTCGCAGCACAGTGCTAAATGAGCAACTTTCCTCTGTGGAGTAGTCAATAACCACACAGCCACAACGATCGTGTCAGCGTCCAGCCTGGCCAACATCCCCCGTAATTAATTAGTTCATGTCTCCTCCGTTCAGAGAGAGGGAGACAGCACAAAGCATATGTACTCATCCATTACATGTGCTATCCAGGGGTCAGTGGCCCTGGCAGGAGCAGTCGGCAGGAATGCCTGCAGATCTCAACCCCGGTCCATTTTAGAAAATTGCCTTTTGGGTTAAGAAATCGTGGCTCTTGGCTGCCGTGTCAGTCAAAGACAATTTGATTAATATCAATCAGCATTAGAAGACAGCGGATCTATACACTGGAGGACAGCTTGTCCAGAAACAACACCAGCCGGCCCGAGTGGAGTCTCAGGGCGCGGGATGGTTGAAATGAGCCAGCGCTCCAATCCCTTCAGTCTCAGGGAGTGGGCCTCTGCTTTTCCATCTCTGTCTCAGTTTTTCACTTCTTTCTCAACTCCAATCAGGCCTGCCTATCCCCACATCACCACGCTGTCATCTCCACCAATACCAATCCCACCACCCCTGCACTACACCCCCACCCCATCCCGCCCGCCAGACTCTTTCTGAGATTCTCATATAACCCTCTGTGAGAAAACAAGCCCTATATCTCTTGGTGGGGAGAGAATCAATCTCTGCTCGCTCCGTGGAATCCCTGACGGTCAGATAGCGAGGAGGGAAGAGAGGTAGGTAGGGGGGTATTCGGCACATCAGTCTTCCTTTCGGTCACATGCTGCCTTTTTGACTTTCTGCTGAGTCAGGATAAACACTAAAGACAAAAGCCGACCCCCTCAATCACGGAGCATTCCCTTTATCGATTTCCCACTGCAGCCACCCTCTGCGTCCGAAAGGGGTAGAGGAGCGCATCACATCTGTATCAATCTGTATACTCCTGTAAGCCGGCACTCTGAGCATATGCGTTGTCTGTGTGGGGTAGCATTTTAATCAAGGCCTGCACATCAGATTAATGGAGAAATTTGATAAACGTTTCCCATTCACCATCGGAATTTTGCAAACTAAGGGCTTCGGCTTCGAGAGATGGGAAATGAAGAATTAGAGCGGAGATTAGAGACGTGAGATGTTTGAGGTCATCTCTTTAAAAAATGACTTCATCAGAATTAAAACCGTCCGCAATATCCCAGTGATGATTTCATTACCGGGGAATCAAGATGTCATCCATTCTGAGGACGGGACGTCAGAAGTTTTGTGGCCGGATCACTGGCAGAATCGCAAAAGAAAGAAAAAAAAAAAAAAGAAAAAATTGGGAGCAGCTGTAATAGCAGAAGTAGTCACAGTCAGGACAGACAAGAGACGTCTCATAAAATATGCATGTTTTAATTTTTTTTCCTCTGCAAAGTGAGCGATCATTCATTTAATTTTTAATGAGGATTAGATATCTCCAACTAAAACTAAGTGACACCCCTTTAACTGTCAGGGTTAAATTTATACAAAGCAATTGAGTCCACCTGCAGTATCCGTCTTGTCTCCGGATAAACTCTGAAGAAAATGTGCATCTTCACACATTCTCCACTCCGACACCAGAGGAAAAGGGGGAAGCACTAGAAAAACACAAAGCTGTTAAGAAATATTTCCTCTGTGTACAAAAACATATCTCCATTTTTCATTAAGGTTTAAACGGAAGACCACTGAGGGGGTAGCAAACTTTCATAACAAATATAGATTGGATGTTTTCTTGCTCTCTTTTGACACTGTCAAAAAGGCTGGTATTATATTGATGGTGAAATTATTCTATTTATTAAGTAATCTTAGCCAGGCAGAGTGTCATTGGTGCGCCGGTTCCACATGCTACCACAGTGGCACTTTGCGGGCACGTTGAACCGTGTCACCGCTAAGCGGGGCTGACACATTGGGAGATGAAAGTCTTGTCATTCATTTACCACTGACAACCTATGTATGCTAATGTCCAAGCATCTTTAGCTCAAGAGGGAGGACAGTTCTGCTCGTGTCGGCACACAATCAGGCCTGCTGGGAGATCTGCAGGGACGCTCAAGTGCAGCCCATCGGCGGGCGCAGGAACAATGGAAGACGCTGATGCAGCTTATGGGTCATAATAGTAATGTATGTTGCATTGCTAAACTGCATCGCATCAGGATTTTTACCCACTTGGAGCGGAGCACGGTCGCTGATGCTGCGTAGCATTTCATTTTCCTTCCTGCTAGTTTTATTGTCTTTGTTTCCAGGTCTTTTGTCTTTTTGTTTTGTTTGTTCAAGGACGAGAGGGATGCTACAAAAAAAGTGCTAATTCAACAGTCCAGCCTTGCTATGGATCCGTTTTTACGGTAGCTGAGAGGGCTCAATGTTCTGGAACCTAAAGTCTCTCTCCAGGCATTGATTAAACCTTTAAAAAACATATTACTAAACGGATATTACTAAATTCATATATTAAGTTATATCATTCCTTGATTTAAAAAAAAATCCCTCTAAGCTTCTTGTATGTAATTTTTTTTTTTTGCCTCATTAATTCTTGGACATGTGAACATGAAAAGACCATGACTTCTTGTAGACGTTGGAGGGTGATGCTCAGCACTTTTTACCTTGCTCATTAAATTTGTTACTTTTCAAAATAAGATAACCCCCGACTTACCGTGGTAAGTATGTGGTACACACAAAACATGACATACCAGATGAAATATTGTGGAATTTATTAAAGATTAAGTCTATATAACGGAAGAGCCAAGATACTTGGTTTTATTCCAGCCTAAAAGAAATGAACACTTAGAAATGATATAAGTAATTTGTGTGTGTATATGTATGTATATATATATGTCATAGCTTACTGATCATAATGTAACATAATACTATGAATGATTTTGTTTCCATAAATGTTGGCAGGAAGCAATTGTTGACATTTGATAATTTCTCACTGTAACCTCTCTAATTTGAATATGAGAGCCTGCGAGCATGTCTGGCGTCAATGCAAATACTAGAAACATATTTACTCAGAGACTAAACAAGTCCCGAGTCACATGACTGGCCCAAAAGCCATTCACTATGCTTCACATGAATGAGGAAGATCAGGCACAATGGAAAACAAAACTTCTAAACCTGTGACAGAAAGTGTGATGTAAATATATGCAGACCAAAAAAAAAAAAAAAAGAAGAAAAGCCTAAATTGAAAAACATTTCAGAAGTAAGACGTTCCCTTCAGTGGATTCATGACTCTGCATGTGTCACAGTCAAGAAGGTGTTTGTACTGTGGACAGGTGATACAGGGAGACAAGGTAAAGGAGACTCAAGCTGTCATTTATTATAAACAATTCAGATGTAAAAATACTGAGAACAGTCCGCACAGAAGAGTGAAACACTAGTGGAGGATATCACCCTGAAATGAAGTGAAACAAGTGGGTACAGGTACCATGTGTATGTATATATACTCATATATGTCTATAGTACCTGTACACAACAAGCTATATATATAGCTATATATATATATACACACACACACATATATATATATATATGTGTGTGTGTGTGTGTGTGTGTGTATATATATATACACACACACACATATATATGTGTGTGTGTGTGTGTGTGTGTATATATATATATATATATATATATATATATGGAAACACAGTGGAAATGCATATGTATATATGTATTTCAAAGTAATTTTGCAGATTCAAAGTAATCTGCAAAAAGATATTACCTAATGTAGAGATGTTCTGCACAAACAAAAAACATATGGTGTTTATTATTGTTTATTATTACCCCAGTGCTTCAGATAAAGAGTGGAAATGTTCATGTATGTTCATACTTGATCTGTTGTTTGATTATGTTTGATTTTTCTGAACTGGTCTAAAACTCAGAGTCTCTGGACGCAGTTCTGCTCTCGTCTGTTCTGGTAACAGCATCTTTTTGTTTGTTGTGAGATGTTTTGCACTCGTTCTGGACTTGCAGCATCATTGACGTCTGTCAGTCGTTCAGCCATCTATTCTGGCGTTTAGTCGAGCTATTCTGCTCTGAGCTCTCATGGCCACTGCACTTTTCCAATTCTTAAGTGAGTAGAACAGGCTGTAGACCTAGTTGTGATAGCAGGAAGGCTAACATTAATCAACAAATATTATAATTTCATGTTTTGTGCTTGCTGCATCCCTGATGTAAACATCCTTTGGTTATACAATGCTACAAGGCGATGCAGATGCTGCAGAGATGGTGGAAATGTTGTCATATTGATCATCCTAACTCCAAACAAATGCTACATGCAAGGATTTATTCGCTGCAAGATGCACATGCTGTTCGTGTTTGAGAGCACAACATTTCACACCATCTTAAAATACACAAGGCAGCGCTGAAATCATTGTGTACTGTTAAAGTCTAGATGATGAGAAACATTCAATACGGGCGCCTCCAGCCAAGGTCTAGTGCCCGTCACCTGGCAACCAAGCCAAATACTAAATTCTTCAAATGCCGCATGTCAATAGAATCTGCCTTTAAGCAGTATTGACATACAGTTAGCTTTTCAAGTATTCACAGTGGCTATTTAGAGGGCAATAATTACACAGTATGGATCTCCTTTTGTTCAATGAATTCATTGAGTGGATTGATACATTCAGTGGGTGGATGGTGTATCCAGTAATTAATGCAAAATCTATGACATCTGCTATCTTTTTGTTTTTGTTGTTTTTTTTTTTTTTTGTACTGAGGAATAAAATCCCCGAGGTTTTGTGCTGTTCATCAGAACTCCTGGAACTCAAATGTCTCATTTCTAAGCATGCGGCACATTAAACAGGCGGGCTGGAGAAAAATGAAAGCGTGGACCATGTATTTTATTGATTGTACGCATCTGTTAACATAGTAATGAGTTAAAGCCGATGCAGATGACTATTTGTGCTGAAAGCGCTGGTTTTACTCAGTCGTGTATTCCAAGTTGAGTGTGGTAAGTGTCCACCCTGGAACAAGCAGGTCAGTGTTAGCCACGGATACAACCCTCTGTCTTCCTATTTGTACTCGCAGCTCGTAGCGAAGCTAAACTGCAGAAGAGAATTTGGGGATACGCACCTTTACACCGACACGTAGCACTCTGCAATTACCAGCTTAGATCGACCCGCTTGATAAAAGAGTCCATTTGATCTGGCGAAGGCGTTCATGTTTTGGCTCTGAGCGAGAGCGCGTTGATGCCGTGATCAGATGTATCGAGGCAGACACCTGACATGCTGGTGTTACTTTCACAGCAGCTGTCACTGCGGCCTGTCAGTGATTGACTCACACCAGATTTGCTTTTAGATTAATATTTCATCTCTCACTTAATAGAAAAACAGATGTTCTGCAGCCGTGTACACTGGGAAATAAGCTGGTGGTAATGTATGCATTACTTACAGCCGGCTAACTAAATTTAGAATGAAATATGCATCTGACAGATGCCTCACAATCAAGTTCCAGCAGCCTATAATGGGATATCGACAGATTTCATTTAAGCCGGGCAGACTGACCTCATCGGGGGAACTAATAAAACTTTTGGTACATTCAACCGGAAACATGCCCTGGCTGTATTTCAGTCTTAGGCAGCTCTCTGGGTGCCCTTTAAAGCATTGACCTCTTCACATACTGAGGGCTCCTATGTGATTAATACTGCTAGGCATTTATTGGCACGCAAGGCACTTTTACCAATAGGTCACCTGTTTGACCTCAGCACGAGCTCAGAGATCGAAACCAAGTGGACAGGAAACTATAGGGCTTAAGTTGGTAACAAAAGGAAAAAAATACTAAAAAGGATTTTAGTAACCATCCCACTCATATGAAGCTATTTGGATGGACGTAAACACACGTGCACATAAACACACACGAGTCCTTAGTCTCTATCACATTCTCCAAGACCCACCCACACAAAACACACAGCCCGAGGCATAAAAGGTTTCTGCGGCCAGAACACAAACAAACTCATTTGTAACCTGCCACGACACACTCCAACACACACGCGCGCACACACAACAGAAAAGCCAAGTAACATTATCCATCTGTGCAGCTCGATGGATCAGACTGTTTATCAGAGGCTCTCCAGCAGCACGCTGCCAGAGAGATCATAATGTCACCCATCGACCCAATCGCAATCAATACAGATACCTATTCAGATATCAATTGATGCAATTTAACGGGATATTAGTCTGCGCTCAGGTAAATGCCAGGAGTTCTGCTAAACACCGGGTCCGGGTCAAAACTGAACCGAGTGCTGACAAAAATGACATGAAGCGATTGTGTATTAGTGAGTGAGTTAAAATGGCGCTCCGTGATCTTTTTTTTTTTTTTTCCTGTATCAGGTCAACAAGCTGCTTAAAATAGGACACAATTTGTCTTACATAAAGCAGGATGGATGAAGCAACCAAATAAAAGAATAACAAGCGTCGAGGAAATGGCCATGCAACACAGCAACAAATGTGCACTCTGGTTTATCAGCAGTAAATAGCCACTACCAGATTTCCATGCTCCTTAATCATACTGATGCATGCACGCAAACACAATGCAGCGCACGGGCGCACACACACCCTTCCCCTCTATCTTCCACGAGCAGTTGAAAGTACACACGCGCAACACACACGCTCTCATTCACACACGTTTTCCGAGACCAAAGGAAGAGCTGACTGCAACATTTTTCTCCACTTCAAAAAAGTAGCCAGTGTCAAAATGATAAATGAAGGATCATGAGGGAGAGCGTGCATGCTTACATTAGACTGCACAAGAGCTTCAGCGGCGGCGTGAACCGGCTCTGCTTCCAGGCTCTTGTTATTACACACCAGGAGTCAACATGCAAATTACAAGTCACGACAGTGATTAGCAATGTGAAATTACTATCAACGTAACAAAAAACATCTTCAACACAACGGGCGTGCAGAGTGTGTGACCTGACATTACGAGCGGCTGGATGGGGGGAAATGTTGTGTTCCCGATACAGGTGTCGGCTGGTAAAAGGTTGATTGCTAATTTCCCGGAGGTGAGTACAGCTCACAGATGTGTGTGCATAACATCTGATAGGCCTTCAGACTGCTGATGCAGGGCGGTGTGGGGAGAGCTTCAAACATCATTTATAACATCATTCCCGCATCAGTTACAAAATGGTGGCGGGGAGATTGATGTATGGCGAGGGCTGGTTAATATGCGTGATTGGAATGATACACAGAGCACGCGGCGTGTTGTTGTGAGGGTGACGGCACAGAAAATGAAAAAACAAGCTGTGAGATTAACAGGATCAACTCTAATTCCAAAAACATCAAATACGGAGCTGGGAGAAGGTTTCAACATGCGATCGCCTTCGCGTCTGTTGTTTCTTTCTTTTATGGTCGAGATTTTCAGAAATACGAGGTTTTCTTGTAAAAAAAAAAAAAAAAAAAAAAAAAAAGAAAGCTGTTGCAAAGTTACTGCCCAGGCCCTGCAGAGCACCCCCTCAGATCAATTACAATGTAATTACAATAGCAGACAGAAATACAACCTGGGCCTGGGCTCTGTCTGCACTGATAACTGATAGATAAGCACCTGAGGAATGGCTGAGAGAAGCACCTGACCACGGACACGTCTCTGAGCTGTCGATAAATTACTCTGCTGGGGCCCTCCTTTCCCGAGACCAGGCTTCATCGGCGCCGCGTCCCAAACCTCCCGGGAAACACACCTACGAGGAGCAAGCTGGCTGTTTTCGGATACCGTGATGGAAAACGTCTTTGTTTTCCACCGTTTCCCCCCGCCGCTCCCCCCGCCGCTCTGTGACCGAGTCGGCGCAATTTCAAAACTCTTGATAGACTCTCGGCTTATCGAGAAACGCCCAGAGCTAAAGTGTGTGACACTGATGCAGATGTGCCAGTGATCCACAGTCAAAAGGATGAGTGGGAGAGCAAATTTCACTGCAGAGAGCGAACAAAGACAAAGAGATCAGCGATAAGACAGAGAAGTGCACCCATATCGACTGCTGTCAGTTAGGAGCATGTTAAAGAGTGTATTAAGGATTAGAGAGGATTAGTCATATCAGATCACTAGAGGGTTATCAGCGGTCGCAGCTCCACAATGAGGAGCTCCTGGCCACTTTGAAACAAGCACCTCACCCAACCTCGTATAAGTCTTAATATTAACCCATTAAGCTTGACGATTTATGAGTTTGGAAAAACAATTAAGCCTGTGATTTTTATTAGGAGCTTGATTGAGTGCCTCCTCCCCAGTGTCTTGACACTACCAAAGTTTACCCCCTCCAGAGAGCAGGGGGCTGCTCCAAATATTACCGTGATTTAAGATGCAAAACCAACACACATTAAAACAGCTCAGAGCTTATTCCATGCGCGCTTCCACACAAAACCAATTTAGTTTCCATTGATCGCTTTTCAAGCAATTAGATTTCCATTGATGGAAAAAGTAGAGGCTGCTTGTATGAGACGGGGAGGGTCAGTGGTTGGGCACTGTGATTTGCACGTTTATTCAGGCCGTTTGACCACCTCCTCTAACCCCTGACAGATCCCTGGCTCCCTACCTCCCTCCCCTCCGCCCCCGCCCCGTCCCCACCTTCCAGACAACAAATAATTCAGCGAGCATGAAAAAATGCCTGGCGTCAGATTATATATCCGTCTTTATTTCCGATATTGCCTCTTTGTTTCTGCAAACTTGGCTGATTTTCTAAATTGTGGAGTATTGACTGTTTCAGAGTCTGACCAAGCGAGTCTGATGTAACACATCGGAGGTAATGATATCCCAGCGACGGGGCAGCACTGGACGATGGCCAGGCCCTGTAACCATTAGTCTCCCCAGGAGCCGGAGTCTGTTCTCCTCCGGCGTGGCAGCGCTCGCCATCAGCACAAACGGTAACCCAACTCAACCAGTGAAACCACCAGAACCGCTCCCATGTGCCCGCCACCGACAGACACGCCACCGACAGCCGCTTCCTTCCATCCAACCAAGGTCATCCCTCCTCTTACTGGAAAAATCTACAACCCGCTTAATCCTAAAGTGACAGGTTTTAAAAAGTGAACAATTACATATTCAAAATCCGCCGCAAAGGTGAAAGGATGAAAAGTATATTCAAGGGGGAAATGGGAACACTGCATGCCATTAATGTGAAAGCAGGGAGTAATTCCCAGTGTGCTCCCAGAGGAAATCCACCTTTCGCCAAAGCCCAGGGATTTTGACAAATGCCTTTCTCAACACCAGCAAAGGAGACAAATGTTACATTTAAACAGAAATACTTAATTTCCGCTTTTGGTGACTTGCAGCAGATATCATTAATCAACAGAGGCCTACCACGCTCAGTGAGCCTGCTAAGAACCAGATGATCGCCTTCTTCCACTCAATCCATCAAGTATGATTGGAGAAAGAAAAGGTTCAAAAATTTTGAGTTGCACCCACGCAGGAAGAGTAATTACCCTTGTGCCAGACGCTGAGGTGTTCCTGTGACACCTCGACCCTCTGTTTATCATGCACCAGATTACTCATGGGGGTGTCAGCTCGACGTGACAGAACCAGCACCTCCACCTGTGTTCCCCTCACTCACTGCACCGGAGGGAGACAAATATGACATACGATGTCCAGAACTTTTAACTAGCAAACTTATCTCAGGGCGCAAGAAACATAATGCCTTTCGTGTGGCGAGGAAATGTGAGGTCAGTGGGGTCCAGAGTTTGAAGGATGTTCCATCTTCAAAGACCAATCTGTTGATTTCTGTCTCATCAACCAATTGTTAGACCTTAGGGATATTACTCACTGTCTCCTTCATGATTATATGCACTGAAACGGATTCTTAAAGGTGCTGTGTGCAGCATTTTGAACATTAATTCATCATTGTCAACATAATTGTGATACATTTGTTTACAGCACTGGTGAACAAATGAGACCATGGCAGAAGTGTTTGTGGCAGAGGTTCAGAAAGTTAGAACCACAGAGACGTTTCTGGTGTCGATTACAGGAGGGGATTTTCTCCTGAATGAAAATGAGAAATAAGTAAAAAGTTACTGATGAACCAAATGTTGTGAGATGGATTGTGTTTTTAAAAATTCAACAAGTTAAAGCGTTTGAACAACTGATGTGAGGTGGAAATATTGGCGCTGCGACAGCTCTTACGCTTTCTCACGACTCTGCTGCTCCAAGCTGAACTAAAACAGTATTTCTTTACTCATTAAGCATTCATGGAAAAGTGAGCACATTAGAAGATTGAGTCATATCCAGAGAGTGTACATTTCCATTCTGTTTTTATCATGGCCAATTTTAAATAAAAAAAGAAAAAAACGTAAGAAGCATGGCATGAAAGCCATCCAAGAAGAAAACGCCTGAGGCTTTCGCTAACTTGATGAGGTTATGTCTAATATAACTCTTGAAATAAAAAAAACAAAACAAGTGATGCAGTTTAAAAAGGTTTGTAAACGCACTCCAAGCCGTGTCCTTACCCTCAGCAGCCACAGGTTTCTCCACAGAAAATTCAAGAAAATGATATCAAAAAGCTTTAAAAGGGCTGTAAGAACATCAGAAAGTGTTTTCTGGAGACCATCTGCTCTGGAAATGTGTGGCACTGTTCATCTGCGTGGTTCTACATGTCCAAATATTACTTTGATGAAAGGAAACAGTTTCCTACTTCATCACCACAAGTTTGAAACAAAAATGTGTAAATAGGTGATCTAAAATGATGAACTTTTAGACTTCGATAAGCACAGCTTCAGTTCAGGGAAAGTAAATGTGACGAGAATTCCTCCTGGCCTGTTGAGCACAGAGGTGGGTGTATCATGGACTGGGTTCGAGTTGCAGCCGGTTTTATGCCCCGTCTGCCTGAGGAAGATAACAGCTTAACTGAGAATTATAATCCTCAACATTTCAAGTTTCATCAAGAACAGGAAGCTGAAGATTTTTCCTTGGCCCTCAGTGTTCCTGTGCATCAACATCATCACAAATATATGAAGCAGTGCAGACAAAATCCATCCAGGATTCTTAAAGAGGCTTTTCACCAGAACAACAAGAAAAAAGTCACTAAAACAAGGAGTAAAATACTTCAACCAAAGTTTACTGACCTCACGTGGTGCTTCATTTGTTTCAGGCTATTTTCCTTTTTGTTTCCTTTCAGTTTTAAACTTTAAAAGAAGGACAGTAAAATAAACAAGTAATCCTGCCATCTCTGGCTTTTTGAAATAACGGAGATTAATGCAGAGACAAACATCCGAATTAGAAGTAAAGTTCTTGTCTCTAAAGGCCTCATTTTGTCTGCTTTAAGCAAATAAAAGAAAACTAATATTCTAAGTATTTATGGTGCACAGAGCAGACTTTCTACCAAATCCAACACTGTGGTGAAGTTTGAACAAATCACAGACAAATCTGATGTCAAGAGAACATTCTTAAAGCTGATGTTGATATAATTTAATGAATTCAATGCAAATTCCACAAGGAGACACTTTACAGATGATCAAACCCCCCTGACATCTTACTTTATAAATGTTTCTCTTGAAAATGAGCACAAAACATTAATGAACTGTTGTGCTCATGAACAACGTTAAAATACTTATTTCATTAAAATTGTTATGTCTTAAATACAGTTCAAAAACATCTCCTGTTATTTCAGATAAACTGGTGGTGTTTTAGTTTATAAAACCAAAACTAAGATTCTGTCTCCGACTTGTACCAAGCTGCTCATTTTCTCAGTGATGTTTTTGTGTTGTTATAATTATTTCGAAGGCACTGAGGTTGTAATTTACATTAATGTTAAAATGCTTCATGCAGTGCTGTTAATGGATTTGGAAAAACAAAAGTATGATAAGAGACGTGATTTCATTTAGAGCAGGAAGGATAATTCCAAAAACGTAAAAGGTGCAGGAAGGCGGTGTTGCATTTAAAATGTGGGAACATGAGGCGAGTCAGATGAGGATGGACACGCAGAGGCAATAACAGTAAAGCAAACAGGCTACTGCCTCTGCTCCACTGCTCCCAGCCTCCCCAGTGATACATGCGAGAGATAACAGCTTAATTTCAACCTCAGCACTTTTACTGCACTGTCCAAGGCATTCACTGCATCAATGTATCAATGTACCGCCATGCTAGTCACTCTCCACTGCGACAACTCACAATTTTTCTATGATGGAGGCTTTCAGAAAGGTGCCGCGATTTGGCTCACACACAAGCCGCCCTCCTCTGATGGCTTTGGTCTTTGGAGACTCTGCTGGCTGTTTGTTTCTCGGAGAACAGGTCACAGGGCAGACTTTTGATTGAATCCCCCACACTGTGACGAGTGAAGGGGGGTGGAATAGTTCTTGATTTTGCTGCAGAAGCTCTTCCTTCTGCAAAACACTTCCTCCTTCACTTTGAAAGGCAGGTGCTGGAGCTACTTCCAACACCCAGAGGGAAATATATCCATATATATATATAAACAACACAAGGAGGCAGGGACTCTACGTCTGAAGAGCCGGAGTGGCTTCAGCAAAGGAGGCTACAGTTGTTTTTCACATTTAATGAGCAAGATCAGATCTACAACATGATATATGATGACCTTTAAACTAAAAATGATGAGTAATGTGCTCCAACAAGGTAAAATGTGTCAACTCTATTTTTAATAGTGCATAAATCAAAATCAGGATTGTTGGGGAGATCACGTTAGGGTTTCATCTTCCTGTAATTTTGATCAATATTGCAAAAAAAAAAAGTAAAGAACAAGAGAAGAAAGACTAAAAGGAAGAAACTCTTAAAACCTAAAATTTGTGTTTATGGGCGACACTGGTGTTTTTCATTTGCAGCTCCTCACAGCCATTAGAAGGGATTTATAAAGAGATTAAACCGACATGACTCTGCAGAGAGCTGACATGTCAGCTCCCCAATCACATGTATCATAAGCATGTGTTTTTGCTCAATTTAATTGCTAAATTGTTTATGTTGTAAGCCGTAGCTTTACAAACAATGTATTCCCAAAGCAAATAATAGTTAAATTTAAAATGTGCTAAAATAGATTACATTCATTGCAAATCCTCCTCAGATTGGCGTTCATTGTAATGCATCTGGCGTACCCGGGGAGGCTGCAGCAGGCTGGCTGGGATTTCCTCACAAAGCCCGGATCTGCAGAGCGCTGACCCCGAGCGGTCCCGGTGACGTGGCGAGCATGCCGGCCTTTTATTAACGGCAACGAAATGAGGCCGAGGCTGCGGCCGCCGGGCCACCAAGCACCATGGGCTCCAGGGGAGAGCCACCTTGTTGGGGCCTCCCGGTGAGGAAGTGGCACATCACTCCCCATCTGTAGGGGGTCACGGAGGCCGGCCTCCGAAAGGGCAGACATGAAGTGAATAAAGAATATGCTTTGTGGCGCCTCGCTCTGTCTTCCATTACATAAATAAATAAAATATGTGCTTATAGCTGCTGGATTGTTGAGATGTGATGCCAGAGAGTTGCATTTCAAAGACGAGAATGGCTTTTTTTTTTTTTTTTTTAAACATGACTAGATCTGACACACTGTTTTCGGTTCTCCCCACGCTCGCCGTCCGCTGTTGTGACAGCAGATCCTTTCACTCATGCATCTTCACATGAGTAATGAGCTCGCAACTTAAAAATAGCACAGCTATCCCACCCCTTCACATAGAGGAGAGCCACGGCAGCTTTTTTCTTTTCTTTTTTTTTTTGCTAGCATGTCTCCTGTTATCCATAGAGAAGGCAAAATGAAATGTGCTTTTTATCATGTGTCATCAACACTCCTCATGCCCCCCTCCCTCCCTCTCTTCATTCATATCCATGTTGAACCTCCCGTCAAAAGAATATTGGCAAATGTTGTAATTACGTGCCAAGTATCTGTGCCTCACATGGCTGGAGGCTGGGAGCAGTCCCGGGCCTGATATTTCAGCTTTATCATATTTTAGTTTTATTTGAGGACGGTGGCAGCACCGCGCCTCCAGTCAGCCATAATTGAAATGAGGGAAGGAAGATGTAGAGGCTGTGTGCCCCACTCCTTGTAATCAAACCCTTAGTCCTGTGTGCTTCACCATTTTTCAAAGTGAAATATCTTCCCAATCTTTATAGTAATACGCAGTGGGCCCTCCTCGTGCCTTAGCCTGTGGGTAATTAGGCATGAGGAAGTGCAGTTTTTACATACAGAAGCCATGCATTAAGCATGTTATGGCCACAGAGTGGGCCTCTGAAGCTCCAAGTCACTGGAAGCATTCAATTAACTTCATGATCACGTGCAGAACAACACAAGGCTGCTATTGTGACTCATTTATTATTCCTGTTGTGATATCAGCACTCCACGAGTAATGCTATCTGTTTTCCACATTTGCTGCGTGGGTTGCACGTGAGACTCGTGCATGGTGAGCCCAACAGTGAAAAAGTGAAGCCGTGGGGGGACCGATGGAGAAGTTGATGTATGATCCCTGGTGGCTGAGCTTGTTTGAAGCGTGGAGCTGGGCAGGTGATTCGGAGGCGCCGGCTCTTTAAACAGCGTAATGAGCCAGAGAGGACGACCCCCCACCCCATCCCACCCCCCCATCCAAACCCTCCCCTTTCCTGCCGTCACCACCGTAACCACAACTCCCTCCCAACAACTTGGGAATGTTGTGGACACACGTTAGCTCAATCAAAACACATACTGTTAATTTAAGACGCTGATTTGTGAGCGATTGATTCTATGCTGAAACTAAATTAGCGACGAGAAGCTCCGGCATTGATCAGGAGTGTCTGGAATTTATCGGTGGTGTGGCTCACATTTACTGTTTGACCACCTTATTTATCAGATGCATCTGATTAAAAAAAAAAAAAAAAAAAGAAGCAGTTTTTCCATTTTAGAGGAGCCAGGATCAATTTCTGGATGGGAAGAATTCTGTTCAACTTTGACTTGGTCAGATTTCATTCAAAGAGAAATATACAAAAATATATAATAAATAATACATTTTTTTCTTGTGTTTCTCAAAATATGAAAATTAATTCTGTTGACAGATTCATAAATTTATAATGAGCCACATTCCAGACCGCCCACTGAATAAAATACATCCTAGGTACAAAAAAGTCATGTCTGTAGTGGAATGATTTAATAACTGATATGGGTGAGGATTAACAAACAAACAAACAAACAAACAAAAAACAAAAAAACATCTGTACAGATGTGAGGCAGAATGTGTCATCTTTCTTTTGCATTTCACTAATCAATATTTCAAATCTTTTCATGTACTCTAGAGACAAGTTGATCACAGATCATCGGGATGAAATTTAAACCCCCAATCATACTTGAAAATAAATAA
The DNA here is from genome assembly GCA_028564865.1 of Zenarchopterus dispar. Lineage (NCBI taxonomy): Eukaryota > Metazoa > Chordata > Actinopteri > Beloniformes > Zenarchopteridae > Zenarchopterus > Zenarchopterus dispar. The sequence goes on from JAOWBL010000023.1 coordinate 848,768, forward strand.
ATAAATAAATAAATACATACATACATACACATTTATATACATACATAAATAGCACATTTTTTCTTCTGAAACTGCAACAAGTTCTAACAGGATGTTTGTGTTTACTTGACTTCCTGAACAGTTTGTTTGTGTGTGCGTGTGTGTGTGTGCGTGTGTGTGTGTGTGTGTGTGTGTGATGCTTCTATTGGAGGTGAAGATCATATCAAAGGAACCTTAAATGTTTGAAGTAAGCGTTTGTCAGGTAGTTGAAGAATTTTCCTAAAAAGATTTTAGGTTTTAGTTTCTTTTGAAAGTTGGTTGGTTTTTATAAATAATTTGATGATAAAACAAAATGCTGCTGCACCCTCTAAAGCTCTCAGATTAACAGAGCTTTGCAACTGTAATTCATCACATGGGTCTAAGGATGTAAAATACCCCCTAACTTCGGTAAATTGGGGTTCAGATTTGATGTGATTATATTTTTATGTCCTTTTTCACAGTTATTAGTGTAATGATGCTGCATTTCTGAGTGTTGGGGTTGTGCTTGAGGCCTTGCAGAGTCTTGGACCGCTGCTGTCCACAACGACAGCCCTCCAGCTCCACCTCACTGTCTGAGGACACTCCAACAGGTCTGCACAAGGAGGCCTGACAAAATGTCCCAAACACAAAACATTTGTGCATGTGTTCAGTGTTTGTGTAAACAAATAAAACATGCCAGCACTGCACCCGATGGACAACTGCAGCATGTCTGCTTGCAGACGTATTTTTTGGGATGCTGAACATACGAGCATCTGCAGCTTGAGGAGGAAACAAAGATGAGGGGGCACATGGAGGAAAAAGATGGGCTCCGAGCCCTCGATGCAGCGTTTCATTGCTGCTGATAATATATAAATGCATGCACACATGGATGCTGCTCGTAAATGAATAAACACATACATCAATTTCAAAATCCAACACATTTGAATTTCAAATGCAGCTGCGCCTTTTTTCCCCTCTTTTTTACGATATGTCTCATTTCTCTTGTGGAGATATAAAAAAGAGAGGGCTGAGAGGAGAAATTAGAGAGGTGGGAGAACAAATGCTGTATGGAATTTGAGATTATGTATTTGGTTTGTGTGTTTCCCTCCTCTTTAAATCAAAGGCGTGGGGGCCGTGTAGCCCTGGGCTTGTTGCTGGTGACAGTTTCAGTGTTTCTAGACTTCTCTCCTCCCCCTTTTCAACGACAGTCCTGAAATGAGAAGCGGGGTGGAACGGGGTGTGGGCTTCTGGTGGGGGGTGAATTAAATAGTCACTCTCTCTCCTTTTTCTGCCTCTCTCTCTTGCACTTTCTCTTTTTTTTCAGTGGCGTTTAAAATCAATTCATTCAGTGGACTGCTGACACAGCCTGGCCCAGAGAGCCCAGGATTTATGGCTCCCTCTAATGGGCATGCTCTGAACCAAAGCCCTGCCGTCAGCACAATCCTGCCAGCCACTCGTCCACCCGCTCCCTCACTCCATCTAGCTTTTAAAGATGCAGGCATCCTTCCCTTTCCCCCCCTCTCCTCCTCCTCCTCCCACTTTCCTCATCACCTCTCTGCTGCTGGCAGCAGAGGGGTGATGGACATAACAATGTGAAGCTATTGTATTTACCAGAGCACCATTAAAAAGAAAGGGAGCTATGTGGTACTTTGCATTTTCATTTTTAACACCTCTTTGTGTTAAATGCTTTCTTTTTGTATGCTTGCAGAGATTGATATCTCTAGAATTCCTTTAGTCTTATTCTCATATATCATTTGGAACAAGCGGTGCTTGCCAGAGCGGTGACATCTATTCGATCTGCAGCATCTACCATAGCCTCTTTTTTTTTTTTAAACATACTTCTCTGCATGGACAGGGATTGCTCAGTTGTCTTTACTTTTGAAATACAAATTGAGCCTATATTCCTTGCTATGTGCACAGACACTTGATTCCTTAAAATTACAGTGTGCGGCATGAATATTGGCAGAAATATGCGACGCCATATTCATGTTTAAGATTTTATGAGTGAGAAATTGTATGGAAAAAAAGAAATAGTGACGCTTTCACCAGAGGAAGATTTGTATGTCTGTAGATGGTGTCGCTCCTCTTCCTCGCAGGGCAACATCTTTCAGCTGTGTGCATCTACAGCAGCCCAGAAAGATCAAATCAGTGGTTGGATATGGGATTTTTTTTTTCTGCAGTCGCTGCACTCGTTCACACAACCCTCAAAAATGAGCTGAATTTTACCTTGTTTGCAGTCTGCAGCTTTGCCACTAGATGTCACTAAAATGAATGCTGCTTCTTTAAAATCTCAACAATTCTGGGTATAAAGTGGCACAAAGGAACTAGATCCTGGATGGATACTTCTTTCTCTCTTGCTCAGTAGCTCTCTCATTCATCAACAGCTCTGAGTTATTTTCATCAACAATGTTGTGTGAAATAATGCTGTAAAGTGATATGCAGAGCCTGTAGGAGATGATTAGGCATCTGAAGTTGGAGCCAAACCATATTTCCGACAGGAGGGACATCGCACAGTTGTCCCTCAGGGGCGCTGCCATTTTTTAGGTTGTGATTAAAAAAAAAAGAAAGTTCCTGCATATACACATCTTTACATGCTGCTTTTGGGGGTGTTTACTTATTCAGCATCTCTTTAAAACCTCTCCCAAACAAAGATTTTAGCAGAGCTGCTGCTCAACCCGAAACAGCCAAAGGGAGTCGTTAATGGTTTTTAAGGAATTAACATGTGTTTTGTACCTGCCGTGGAAAAATATTTGTTCTCTTGAAATATACACATGTACGTTTAGACAAGATAATAAATGTAAAAAGTTGAGATGTGCGGTTGATGAAAGCAGGCCGAACCTGCTTGAACATTTGCTGGGGTATTTTTGCAGTAGTGAGGCCAGATCTTGGATCAGATAACGAGGTGAACTGAGAGTCGGCACTAATTAACCCCACCGAGTGCAGCCTCATCCTGACGAGCCATTTCAGAATTTTCCACGACTCGTTACCAGTTTAGAAGTGATTAAACATGAGATAAAACACATTTTGGACTGAAGCAGATGATGCATGTTGCAACATTTAGTATGCAGTTCTTAAACAAACCAGATTAGGATTGTTACAGAAGCCCAGCCATTAAACCAGCTAACCGACAGAGGCAGCTCACCTTAAAGGTAATTGCTAGTCAAGCACAACCATCACCTTCTTCATGTTTTTGTTTTTTTTTTGCTCCAGCTGAAACAATTTTTGCTGAAATCTTGTCACAACAAAACGTGTTCTCCAGCAAATCTGAAAACCCTTTCAACAAAGATGTGTATTCACGTGGACTCCCATCCCTTGATGTGTAAATGTGTTTATCACTGTCCTTCAATTGAATTTAAATGTAATCCTGCAGCGGACACCACCGCGTACCCTCTATACGTCGTCTTTTCACCAAAAAACCTGCAAATATGTAGAATAAAAATACACTCTTGTTAGCCAGGGAAACCTGAGGTGTTGCGGTCATGACATCTGTATCTGATCGCTCATTATAAAAGTGGATGATTTTCTTTTCCAAATTTCCACAAATTACATGTACTTTTGGTCTTTTTTGCCCCTCCAGAACCATTAAAAGTGCTGGTTCTCACAGAAGGGTAATACACAAGGTAATGTCTCTCTATCTATTACCTTGTGTGACTAGTGGCGCTTCCTAAGGTCTTCCCAGTGTGTATATATATTCATGTATTCATAACCAAGTCTAGTGTCACAGGATCTGAAACAATTTATGGCACAAGAAGAAGAAAAAAATGTGATTGAAAACACTCGCCTATGAACCCAGCCAGCGCAAACTTATACGAAAAGGATCATGGCCTGAATCGCAATGACAACATGAAGTCACTCCTGCGCAGCACTTGATTTGAGAGAGTTAGCTGTTCCCTCTGTCTGAGTAAGTGAGCTTTTCTGTATTGTATTTATATCTGCTCCAGTGTTTGTGAACACAAAATATGCTGTGCTGCACTTGACCCTGTTATATCCTCAGGCAACCTGGCAATTTGCAGACAAATGCAGACCTTAACTGCAGCCCCAAAGTCTCTAACTTCCATCCTTCTCCATATTCCAGCTGTGCTCCGCAGCCTGTCAAGGCGGCGTGGGCCCTGAATTAGCCTCCCATTACAGCAAAGCTCCAGCTCCCCCTAAAGTTAACCATTACTGACCATTTGGCATGGCTTCATTATAAAGCCATGCATGTAAAATCAAGTCATGGTCCCTGGCCGTCACATTCAATTTCAAAATACAACCCCCACACCCCCACCAGAATCTCATTCTTTCTCTCTTACTTAAGTTCAACCTTCTCCTTGTTTCATAAAATATGATCTGATTAGAAATAGATTACACACCTTGTTAGCAGAGCGTTTCATATTTGATACAGTGGTGCTTTAAGACGGACAATCGCCTTCATGATTCAAAGTGATTTTGGCCTTGTTCTCCGGCCTATTTGTTTAATAAGCTGCGATACATCAGTGGGCCTTTTAAGTGAACACACTTCCCTGCAGCAAAGGCAAAAGATCAATACCCACACCTGTAAAAAAAAAAAAATAAAATAATAATAAAAGATTAAAAAAAAAAGAGGCGAGGAATTGCAGCCAAAGATTTTCGCCTCCTTCCAGGGAACAAGAGGCGAGGTAATCAGTAACAACTGTAGAGCAAGAGAGGAAATCCGAAACTGGAAGCAGGTTTTACTTGCCGACCTGTAGGGAGAGCTACAGGTCAGCTGTGAAATATTCAGCGCCGATTAGTCTGGTGCAAAGGTTTTAGAGTTTGTCATCATGTGAGACTCCGGTATGCAAATAGGATTTCACAAACAGGAAGAAAAAAAGTCTTTAAGGGTAATCCTCACCTCATCTGCTCAGTGATGGAGGACTTCTCATGTAATCGCTGTTGGGGGTGAGGAGGGCAGGTGTGTAGGGGGGTGAAGGGGGAGAACCTTCTTCTGCAGTGAAGGAGCTCAGATGTGGGAATAATACTGTCATATCGCCTTAAAATGAAACTAATACTCCCCCATTTACCGTGAACAAAGTCCGTGGAAGAGGGTAAAACGTAATGGAGTGCTTGAGGAATGCAATTATCATTTAGAAAGCCTGAGAGCCGTGTTTGACAAGGTCTGAGCTGTGTGAAAGACTCCTTCCTATTTTTCTTATTACATCAAAATTACATAAACACTCTTAACCAGTGGCCACAGCAGCAGCAAATTATTGAAAATTAGCACCATAAAGCCTTTTTTTTTTCCTAGCTGAGGCATATGAACTAAGAACTACAACTCTATGTTTATTCATCAAGGAGCTAAGTGCTGCACCTGTTGAGATTGTAAATAGCTGAGGTTACTTGATTAAACCGGGGGTGTTCACATTTAAAGAGGGCCGTCTTTTCCTTTTTCCGTCGGTTGTTTAGTCGTCTGTTTTCTCCTCAGCGTTAAGTTTGATATCTCCGCTTACACCCACTGCAGCTTCAATGGGCGGTGAGGGGGGAGATATAACACCTACCAACAATACACGGGGTCACGGGAGGTCGGTCATTATGAGGCCACAGCGGTGATCGCGGCAATAATATAGAACTATAACTGAGCAATTAGACTAATGGAAAACTTCCCTCTTTCTCCTGGTGTGCTGCAGCAAGACACGCCGCATGCCCTGCGGGCCCCCCCCCGGAGACCGAGCTGGAGATGTGGAGTGGAGAGGAGGTAATGGCGGGGGCCCATTGATCCTCACTGCCACCTGCTATATGGCTCCGCTGAGGACGGGCGGGGAGGCAGAGGGCTTCATCTGGGGAGACATCACGTCGACACCCGGGCTCCCAGGCATATGGATAAGAGTCTTTTTCTAGTCTTGCGCTACTTAACCAGCACACATTAGCACAATATGGCCGGACAGGGGAGCGTAACGCGCGCGTACGTGCAGCCTTTATCACAGCGAGAGCGCCTCCACGCCGCGGGGGTGTGAAGCCGTTAACTTGGCTTCTTGGGGGAGGTCAGGCGAGAAAAAGGACCACTCAAACACTAAATCCGAGGAAAGCGTTGCAAAACTGGCTGCAAAAGTCTCCAACACTACACGCTCACATGTAGACGTGCACGTCGGGATGCTTTAGTGTGCAACTACTATCGACTATGTTGCACAACACGTTTTTAACTGGACAACGTTGCACACAGTGGACAGCCTCGCGTGTAAACGGTGTCAGCGATGCACCAAACGTGTTCCAGCCAAACACAGCAGCAGCTCGGGCGCTTTCTCCGTTTCCCTTCGGCTGAAGTCAGAGACAACATGATTCATGTAAAATTCATGCTCCTTTGAAAAGCTCACGCTACTTTTCCAGATATAGCTTCTTCTTGTTTCGCAGGAGTTTTGACAAATCTCGAGCAGAGATGGTGAGCGCATCACTTGCATGACCCACAGAGTCACGTTTATGTGAGCTAGTGTGGGCTCAAATCGAAACAAAGCGCTTTGATTCGGGACCAGGGTTCAGTGACTTACTTGGCTCAAGTTCTCCAACACAAGTACTGATGCAGCATCAGGACCCACCTGCAGGGTGTCCCCCTGGAGTGTACTTGGACTTCACTGCAGCCACGTTACAACTGAAACTTCTGGAGGTCAGCAAGAGACGGACTTACTTCTTCTTCTTCATCTCCAAGACTGTCTAATTACTTTCTGAAAGCCAAACCACCATTTTTCTTGAACCTATTATGTGTTTTTCTAAGCCTGAAATTGAACAATAAGTGACCACAAAAAGAAAGGAACAAGCAATTTTGTAATGGTCATGGAGATCATACAGAGGATCAGAATAGGCAGCAGCTGTATTGATTCATTTTATCATTTAGTTTGGAGGACCTGGAGCTGTTGGAAACAAAGTATACATAAAAATGATTACATTTTCAGGAGAGGCTTCAGATAAATTACCTCAATGTAAGCTGTACAACACTGACATCTATCTTCTATGCTTAATACAGTTAAGCTGCGCCTGAAAAAACAACAGGAAAAAAACCCCTCTTTTTCCCTTTTTTTTCTTGTTGTTTTACAAACTGAGCAGAAAGTTGAAGTGTGGACAATAAAGCCATTGACTCTGGCTCATCAAATCACCCGACTGAAACACTTCTCCTACAGAATAGATGTAATTTTAAGTACAGTCTCTTCCTAATTGTCATTATCACATTTTGTTTGGTTTCCAGCAATCTCCTTGTTGCTGAAACCAATTCTACTGTAAGACAAGTGCAATTTCACATATTCATTAGCACCAGGCATTCCTGCCCTTATCATATGCACTAATGCTGATGGCCTAATTTAATCTTAAATGTCTGGCTTCAGTCTTGCGATGTAAAGCTTATTTTTGGCATTTGCAGCGTGAAATGCTGCAGCTGCAGTATGCTGGGGGGGGGGGCAGACTACTGCTGCTTTCGTTGATGTTTTTATCTATGCTTTCTCTTAAGAGCTGAATTCTGGTCATAAAATTAAATTCAACTTTCCCAAGATGACTCTGAATAACGGAAACTCGTGAGAAGTGGGTGTGGAAGATAAAACGAGGTGTGTGTGTGGGGGGGGTGTCTGACCTGCCCAGCTGGGGGTCTCCATGTACAGGTGAAGCCGGTCGGCCTGGAGCTGGGTCACACAACTCGCTGATGCTGCCACAGGTGCTGAAGAACCTGGAAACACGCAAGACAACGACAGTTTACAGGCGACTGTGACACAGATCAGAAAAATCACAACGTTTCACACGGACTGCGTTCTTCGAGATCGGGAACTTTCACAACTCTCGTCTGACAGTATTTTCTCCATCCAAACCCTGCGTGACGTGAAGCCAAAGATGACATGAAGGAACCCAGCAGCAGGAGCTCCGAGTTACTGAAGTCTGACATCAGTCTGGCTTCAGATATGTCCCCCGATCTTTATTTATCCTTTTTCTCATTATTAGATGTTTTGTCAAACTTATTTTACCGTCAGAGGTTTTGGGCTAACTTCATTTAAATTGAAATCAGCGAGTCGGTGACAGTAGCGACTCTGATACGAGAGCGTCTGGACCGCTGAAGCGAAAGCAGCGCTTTAACTTCCATCAACAACAACTTGTGACATCTCGCCAAAAACTGACTCCTATCAAAAACTGGATTTCTTTAAAGATGCTAAAAGGCACCCAAGCACTTTATATACTCATGGTAAGATGATTTTAATTCA
>JAOWBL010000023.1:857032-867882 GCA_028564865.1 Zenarchopterus dispar
CAAAAACTGGATTTCTTTAAAGATGCTAAAAGGCACCCAAGCACTTTATATACTCATGGTAAGATGATTTTAATTCATACAGAAATATTTTGTTGGGTTGTGAGCAGCAGCGAACCCTGGTAGCTAAAATAAGAAGGAGTCTCTTTGGTTATCTAATTTTATTGCCATTAATTAAGTCATTTTGTGACTGAACTTTTTTTGTTGTTGTTGTTGCACTACAGCTCATTTGTAGTTAGAAACCTAAACTTTTATGATGTAAGTAGAAAGACTGGTCCAGAAACAAAAAGTGTAAATGACTTTCTTTTTTACAGCTATGCTTGTTCCCAGCTGTAGGAACATCTTTTCAGACTTGACATTTCCTCCCCTTCGCAGTGCAGCAACCTGGAAATACGGACATGAGAAACCTGGATCAGATAATTACCTCCCTCAAAATCAAGAAAATACTTTAAGACTATCGTCAGAGGAAGATATTACAGAACAAAGTTCAAGTCATTCCCTCTGAAGTCCCTGGTACCGGTCGGTTCACAAGTACACGTTTTTCACAGTAAAAGCCAAACTCAGAAAAAGATGTGTTATTTAATTAATTCAAGACAGGAATTTTAATTTGATGAGATCCAGGAGCTAAAAACTTCCTGTTCTGAATTCTGCCAGTGTCCCGTAGTGTTCAGTGTAGGAAAATGCTTCCTGTTTGGAATCGGAGGAAACTTTACTTTACCCATGACAAAGTATGAATTTGTCAGGTTTTTCTGTCTGGTTTTCTGAAAATCGTGCAACAATAACCACAGAAGAAGAAGAACCGAGTTAATAGACCATCCATGGAGAGTCGTCAGTTTTATTAAAGAAGTTTATGAGATTCTGCATGAACCTCCTGGTGACTTTGTACATCCACACATCGTGTGGTAGGCTCAATGTGATTCTGTCTTTTATTTTTTTTTATTTCTTTGTTAATTTAGCCTAAGCTCAACCAGCTGACGAGCCCACGATGAAACGCTGAAGTACCGACATCTGCAGCCCTCAAACATCCTCTGCACAACAAAAGTATGAAGAAATCAGCGAGCTTGTGGACCCAAATGATATGACATCCCTGCTCATTGTTGATTTAAATTTAAATTGACTTTACTGCAGGAGCAGCGAGTTAGAGCAGCCGACGATGTTGAAACTCTGTAAACAACTGCATTCATGTTAAATCAAATAATCCTACATCTGACAGTATCCATCATCTCGTTAAAACATACAACCTGATAAGATGCACAAAAATGACTACAATTACCTAATTTGACTTTTCTTGTGGATGAAATGCAAATCTTTCCATGTAGTTTCCAGACTTACTGTCTCCTGATGAGAAGACGGATTAAAGGTTGGACACGGTGAGAAGACCAGTGTGTGGTTCTGTCACCGGTGAATAAAAACATGATTTGTTTCATCTGCAGCCATGTAAACACAGTAACATGAAACTCTGTGGAAGTGGAAAAACACAGCCGTGTAATTGCAGGTTTTTGTTTTGGACTCTTGACAGGCTCGACGGTTTTCAAACAATCAAACCGCAACAACAAAACTAATTCTGGAGCCGCTGCTCCAGAGACAATAGTTGAGATTAAAACTCCCTCAAGTCAATGCTGCCGTTAATAACTGGTAAAGAGCGGGAGCTTTACCAGACTGGATTTAATGATGGAAGGAGCTTCTATTTCGCCGTTGTTACCTCTACCTTGTGCTCTTAGTGACTTATGTTTGTTGTTTGGATTTTATCTTAAGAGCAAACATAACAGCGACTCAGCCCTTATATAAAGCACATATATGGGAGTGTTGCAGCATGTTTTTGCCTCCGTGTGTGACTGTTCCCATAAAGCAGGACCTTTTCTGCTGACTGGAGTATCTTGGCGGGCCTCGGGTTGGCTGGTGCCCAGAAGCCCAGCCGCTGAACCGCAGAGAGAGCGCATTGATTTCATCCCAGCAGAAATGCCTTCTCCTGGTCCCCGCCTCCCCACCCCGCCCAGCACCTGATTAAGCATTTGCAGAGAGCCATGCCAACACAATTTGTCATTTATCAAAAGTAATTAAAAGCAATTTCTTTTCTCTTGTTGATTGGGAATTGACTAATTGTTGGGTCGGTGAAAACGGGGGAATAAATAAAACAGGGAAGGATGAATTTTACATAAACTCAGAGGAAAACATAAATGCTGTAAAACGGAGGCCAGACATCTGGCTCTGTGATTTTCCTCCACATGATTATGACTGCAAAACCGAAACAGTTGTTGAGCTCATTCTGATATACAGCCCATAGGCAGTAAATAATATATTAGAAACAGCATATTGACTAGCAGACTTAAAAGGCTGTTTTCACTTCATGTTGTGTGAACACAAAAGTGGGAGGAAAACACAAACTCTGGTTGGTTACTAGTTAAGAGAAAATGAAAAACGTTGCTCTCTCTTGTACCAAAAAGAGACATTTGAGTCCATAAATACCGACGTCTGGGCGTCAGAGGAGAACACAAAAACAAAGAAGAGGAGTGAGGAGGAGAAGCCGGAGACGTCCTGCAGCAGGGGTTACAGTATGTCTATCCAATGAAACCAAGCGATACCATTTCAACAATATCGGTAACAACCTCTGAATGCACCATTACCTTCTATAAGGGCAGAATGAAATGTCAGAATTGATTCGAGAGGGGAGGGTTGAGATATAAGTGGGCAGCCAAGGTGGCCATTTTGTTTCAGCAGCCCTTTATTTGGCGTCGCCGGATCATTAGCAGGCGACAAAAAGAGAACCGGAGGAGCATGAAGGAGGCGTGGGCGGCCGTCACGCGTGTCTCACCGAAAAAAAAAAAAAATCTATATGAAAAACAGAAGTAGGAATCAAAGAAAACAAAAAGCACATGGAAATGTCAGAGGAGCTGCTTAAATTTCTCACCTGTTCCTAAATAACTTTGGCTGCACAAATACCTGGCTTTACTCTGAGTGGATTAAAAAAAAAAAAATCCTATTCTCTGCCAACAAATGGAGCTGTTGCTTCAATGAGATGTTTTGAATAACACTTATAAAGCTGCAGATGGACAAGCAGTCCAATCATTGCCTGTGAAAACAGAAATAATTGGCCAACAGTGGGAGAAGCCTGCGCTCATATCTAAACTGAGACAGTTTGGAATATTTAATTGAACCTCTTATTCTCCTGCCTTTTGTTTACATTCTCATTTATCACAGAAAAAAAAACTCACTTATGCTCTCTAACATGGATGGTTATTAATGTTCTAATTATGATTTTTCTATGCAGTCTTTCGCCTTGCAATTTGGGTGATGTATGTTTGAACAACACGGCGAGTCCCCCTGGAAATGAATGCAATAGCACACCTTCTCCTGGGAGCCATCTGATGGAGAGGGAAAGCTTGTCACAGTTTGTCTATACATGGGGATTTATGCCAGCTCAGTGAGCATGTGCGATTATCTCCCCTCTTTGTTCGACATGCACTTTTGAAGCAGAAACTTCTCGCTGGCAGCAAAATAGATGCGGCTCCGGCAACTGAGGAGAGGAACCAAAAAAAATGTCCAAAAAAACAAAGCAAACTACCTCTGCTCAGCACTTCTTATTCTCTTTGTGAGAGTCTCTAGCCACGAAGGCTTTAAAAGAAAGAAATAATATTGGTAAGATCCTTGAGGAGCTCCTACGGAGAGGCTGAGAGGGTCCTGTACTGCCTCAAGCAATAAGTGTTCTTCAAGGCTTTTTCTCAGAGCGCTTTTACAAGAGCGCAAATTAGGTGGAAGGAACGCCTAAGTCGACGGCTCGCTCGGCCACAACACAAAGAGAAGAGAATTAAAAAATGAATAGAAAGATAAAAAAAGGGGGCAGAAACTTGGATGACAGTGAAGAAACGGAGGGCGTCATAAAGTGCGGAAAATAAGCTCTCACTTTCAAACGTTTACGGCAGCTCAAATATCTGATGATACCTCTCATAGCTTTTAATCTTTAATGTGAAAAATTAATCATCCCATTCATTATTTTAATAGCTGTCATTTTTCTCTCCCCAAAGTGATGATTTATAACCATTAAGCCCTGCGTAGGCTTGTGTGAGAGGGATTTATCGTAATGTTTGCACCAGGTAGCCTCCAACCATATTTCATTACTCTGACAAGCCATTAAAATGCCCTGGTGATTAAACAACAGCTCTGAGGTCAGTGTGTAAAGCTGTTTCTTTACCCATGCAGGAGCGCATCAGTGCAGGCAGGAACCAGCAGCCTAACAAAGCCCTTTCCCCCCTCCCCCACTCCCCCCAGACTGCCGATCGTAGTTATAGATCTCTATCTGTTGTGGTGTGTGAGGGCGACAGGGGCAGGAGAGAATAACGCAGATGAACGGAGGACACCATGAAGTAAAGTTAAGAATGGCGCCATTACAGCTGTTTCCTTCTGTGGCTTGAGACCGTGATAACGGTGCACTTACAGGAAAAAAACTCTCCATTCAGATATTCTAATATCCATCCATCTGTGGAGCTCACGGGGTTACCGTGGTCTTTTATTCCTCTGCTCCGCTCACTAGTTTCCATTTATTCTTTTCCCGCTGATGTGAAAAGTTTACCTGCAGCACCTGCAGGGTGACTGGTAGCGTCGTGACTGGACCCCCGGCGTTTCTGACAAACCTAAACAAGTTGCTGAAAGGACCGTTGCACAGTCACCAAACATGAAAGCAGATGGGAGCTGAGAGTGCAGTCAGGCAGAAATCTGGGGTTCAACATGTTCTTTTCTTTGGGTTGAAGACTAAAAGTCAGCGTAAAGAAATTCAGACAATAACTTTAAAACCAAAGAATGATTGCTGGGATCATTAGGAAAAACTGAAAACAACCTTGGACTGAATTCCAGATTTAGGCAGATGGACATTTCAGGATTTTTTTGAGTCCTGATGAGGCTGAGAAGCTTCCGGGCCTACTGAAGACAGCCCTGCACCTCCAGCATGTCTGCATTTAAACAGCTAAATATACCATCCATCTATGCATATAAGAGATCACGAGCAGACGATGCTGTCATCCTGAAGAAGTTCTGCCCATCTCCAACGCCATCACACTCTAATTCTTTTGCACCCACTGACAGTTGAGCTAATATTCCACACCACAGAAACCCTTGAGAGACTGTTACTGACCACATACAAGGAAGCACACAAGGATATTTCAGGACCCTCTGCAATTTGCTCCCCATTAAAGGGTTGCTGTTGGAGACACCATCATCCACCTCCATTTCTATTCTTTATTTATACCGAAGTCAGCAGCACTGTGAGGATCATGTTTGTTAGGTTTAACGGGATTCAGTCCACGATACTGTACAAGAAACTCCAGAGAAATCTGGTTTACACCTGACAAACAAACGGTGCACAGTTTGTGAGGATGAAGGGTCGTGTGTCTGAGTGGGCGGTCAACAGTACCACAGGGGACGGCACTCGGCCCATTTTCTTTTGACTCTAAAGTTCCTGTGCAAGTCCTGTTGTCTCCAGAGGTACTCAGATGATTGTGGTGTTGAGGGGAGTAGTGGACAAGCGGAGGGAGGGGTGGACAGGAGACTGAGTACAGGGACCTGGTAGACCAGTTTGTGGTATGGTCGTACAAGGCAAAAGAGATGAGTGTGCGCTTGAGGAGTAGCTGGAATACGATGAACACTGTTCCCATCTTGGGAGAAGAGGTTGAAGACCTCAGATATCTACACGTCCACCTGAACATCAGACTGGAGATGCAACGCTCAGAAGGGACAGAGCAGACTGTACTTCCTGTGGAATCTGTTACTCCACACCGCAAAGAGGAGTCATCTGTTAGAGCAGGCAGTGTTTTAAAGAAATGAAATGATCTGATAGAGAAGGCTGGTTCTGTGCTGGAGATTGTCCTGGAGCCTTTAGAGCAGAATGTGCAGAGAAGAATGTTACAGAAGATGCAGCTGGTTGTCATGGACAACGCTGTGCATCCTGTAAACAACAGTGTCTTCAGTCAGACACTTCTGCATCACTGCAGTGAAGACAGGTCCAAAAGATCACCCCTGCCAGAAGCTATATCCTCCCGCAATGACATTTTAAAGTGCCTTTATAATGGATACTGACCAACTATTTATTTATTCATTACTGCAACTATAGAATTTCACTTTGAGTATTAATAAATAAATACTGAACTGAAGTAAATTAAACTGAGCAGGTCCTCCAGGGTGCAGCTGGGACTTTTGTCCACAGACAGCTGGGATAGGTTCCAACAGATCCCTGAGATCCCAAATCACAGGGATCTGGACGAACGGACGGACGGATGGTTTGCTGGTTTAAGATCTACCAGTCAGGATCTTCAGCAGACGCAACTCCACCATCTCAGAGATGAAACAAATGATTAAATCATTATAAAAGCCCATTTTTATGTCCCAAGTGGCTGTTTTAGTATATTATTTTTAACTAGGTGATTAATAACAGTTTTTGCAGTGGCGTTAAAAACTTGGAGCACATATTTATCACCACTTTATGAAACTTTAAGAAGTGACACTTCCGCTCGGATTAATCCAACTTTATTTGATCTCTTTTTTTGATCGCACTCGTGTTTAATCAATAAAAGACTTCAATCCATTAATACCGTCTAAGCATTGCAGCTTTGACTGGTTATATTTCTTGGAGAAGCAGGGAAACTGAGCTGAGAGTAAAATAATGTATCAATAAATTAAGCAGAGCAACAATCTCAAAAGCCGTGTTTTACCTTCCAATATTGGCTTTTGTTTGATTGCTCAACGTAAAACAAACAAAAACTAAGGTCCAGACCTTCGAATGTTTGTTTATGAGCTGCATCTATCTCTACGTCATCTTCCCCTATTGATGCTGATAGCTATTTATTATTCTGTTAATTATATCAAAGTGTTGCATTACATGATTTATAAAGCTTAATCTAAGTAGGTTTAGTCGGTGGAAGTGCTTGGGCTTTGTCCTTCTTTTTGCTTGATTGTTGTCAGGCTGCGCCTGGAAGGAGCTTTCATATTCATAATTGATAATCAGTTATTTGCACAAGCAGCAAAGAGCATGTTTACAGAGAAAGGATTTACTGTTGTTTGGATGCATTAGCTGAGTGTTGCTCATCTACAATATACAGACCATGTACTACAAGAATACATACTGGTTTTAGACTCCAATTTATCTTACTGGTAATACCCGTCACCACAAACTTTATCACAATGTTCATAGAATTTATATGCGCTTATTTATGATTACACACCGCCTTCCCAAGATCTCTTATTTTGTATAATATTTATATAAATTCAAAAATACTTGTGAAGTATTTTTGAATAAAAGGTGAATTGTTTGATTAACAGTGAGTGTGAGCTCCATCATCAGAATAAACGTGTACACGGGTGATTCTGCATCGCACGCAGGCCTGTATTTTCTTAGTTAATTTAAAAAATAAAACAAATGCCAAATGGATGAAATAGCTCAAAGTTGATAAGGTTAAAAACACATTTGTTTACAGCTGCTTTTGACTGAATTATTTAAATAATTCTGAATGTAAAGGAAATTGTTTATTTTAGTGCTTAAGTCTTTATTATACCACTGCAGTGGAACTGATCATCTTTTATTTTTTTGTCTTCTCTTTACTTTCATGTTTCATCATCTAAAGTACCTCCAACTGCCTTGTTGCTGAAATGTGCAACACAAATAAACGTGCCTTGCACGCTCACGTGCACCATAACTTGGAGTCACCATGAAAATCCCCGCTTGGATTTAGAGTTTTGAAGGGACACCACCAGCATCCACCTCCACCTTCCTCCGACCCGATTCCTCGGCCTGCCGACCTGAAACCGGCTACAGCCCGAGTGTTGGCGGTCCGATGTGAGCACCAGGGCGGCGGACCTCAACCTCTACGCTAACACAGGAAGCCCTCATCTTCACAAAGCTGAGGAATGCTCTAGTTTTCCATCTGCTGCCTTCCCAAGATCCCTTGAGCTGGCGATAAACACGCCTCCTCACTTTCCACGGAAAACGAATGGGGTTGCTGGGATGAGAGCCATTTGTCGTTTTAAGTTCTCCCAGAGAGATGGCCGAGAAAGAGCACGTTAACACAATGTCAGGATGGAGGTTTCAGCAACGATGCTCATTGATCCGGAAACACAACATCAAGTTTATTTCACACTGGTCCTAAACATGTCATTACTTTTGGATTTTATGCTAAAAAAAAAAAAAAAGAAGACAACTCTCAGTTCAAATGCACAGATGTCACTTGAGAAGAAGCAGGAGCTGCATCCGCCCACAGTCGAGCGTCCTTCAGTCCCAGCGGGGGGCGGGGGAGGGTGTAGCCCCCTTCATATATGTTCATGTCTAATGTCCTGAGCCCAATGAGCTGGATTGATCACTGATGCCACTTCTGACAGTGACTGACAGTGCCTGTAATTGCTATGTTTGCTTTGGGAGAAGAGCAAACAACCGTGGTGGGACCGTGTGTTGGAAACACGCCGCCATTTCTCAATTACCCAGAAATCCAACTCTGGATATTGCATTATCGTACACAAAAGACAGGGTCTGCCTCCACACTCGAGTGCTGTTAGCTACTTGACTAATGGAAGGGATCAGTTCTGTTTGTGGTGTGACGGTATCATGACAATAAAGAAATAAAGAAATAAATAACACCTGCTCTGATCCCAGAGTGCTGTTCATGCACAAAGCCTTGAAACTGATATTCAACACTCAATTAATTTGTTTTCATTACTCAACAAGTTAATTAGCTAATTATCTCACATCTCAACTTCATGCTTTGTATTATTTGGAGCCGGTTCTTTGTTCAACAGTGAATAAAATGGCATAAATGCAATGCAGGCAGCACAATACAACTTGGTAGAAATGCTTTATAAGCACAAGTCTTGCTTAAAAAATTACAGTTAAATAAAAGTGTATTCGAATCAGCAGAAAAGGTCCGGTAGTATCTAGAGTGTAAGTACTTATTGTGCACACCCCCAGATCCACGAATGAATAATTACTGATCCATTGTTGTACGGGAGAACTTCGGTGTTAGTTTGAACTTTCCAGTTGTTTATGTTTGGTAGTTTAATAAAATAATTGGAAAACTTCTAGCTGGACTTAGAAGTGAAAATATATTTCCTCTGAATTATGACTTCTTCATCTGTATCTAATATTGAAATATCTTAATATATAACTTTAATAACTGAGATTATATTTCTTTATTTGAATTGAAAATAAATAAGAGCCATTATATCGTTTTAACCTGAGCTTATAGTTAAATTTGACCTCTTTTGAGAATTGACAGTTTTGATTTCCCCCCCCCCCCCCAAAAATGGACAAAAACTATTCAGAAATGAAAATGCCCACACCGTGTCCTTGGTCTACTGACTCTGGACTATGTAAGAATGACAGTTATGTTCAGACTCCGAGAATATTGACCCTGAAATAAAAGAAACTGGACATTTTCAATTGGTAGTAAGTTGAACCCGAGAAAGCGGGTTAATTCAAGTCCTTTCAAAAACTGAGGTATCTCATACTTGAAGTCTGTCACCATGGTAACAGTCACAATAAGCATTCATAAAGCTGAAACAGCTTTTCTGAGCAGTGATGCCCTCTTTTATTGGTTAGACTGGAGCTTTGTTTGCATCGGGCGAGTATATTGAAGATTTGAACATATTGTTTATCCCGATGATTTCTGTTATATATTTAACTTTTTTCTGCGCTGTTATGATCCGTCCAGATGTCAAAAGTATCACCTATTGTATATATGTGATGTACCAAATAATGTGGGCAGTTTTAGATTATTTTATTTTCTTATGTTTGTGACTTTAGCAGAACTTAGCCAATTAAAGAAGGAATGGTGTGTGAGGAAACAGCCCGGCTCTGAAGCTGTTGCTGATTTTCTTTTCTTCTTTCTTTTCTAATCTGGACACAAAGTCATAAAACCCATCAAAGAGCCATCAAAGAAGAACTTCACGAGATTCCATGTAGCCTCCATGACGCTGATATCATTAATGATTTACAGTAGCGTTTTTAACAGCATGGCGCTCTCACCTCTGTGAGTAAAGGAATCTGATTTATCTACTGATGACAGGCGCGCTCCAGTCAAAGCACCTGGACTGGTTCTGCTCAGGAAAACTGTGTTCAAAGTGAGTGACATCTGTGAGCCCGCTACCTGTGTGAATTAGGTTTCTATACTTCTTCTTCACTGTTTCCAGCTTCATGAAAAGTCCATCTTTGGTATAATAGTACGTTTCACCACTCGTCACGTCTCACAGTCGCTGTGGACTCACTCGTGCAGTTTCTACCACGTCAACTCTCTTTCCTTCGCCGCTGCAGCCACGTCACTCTTCAACCAAAAGATGTGCTCAAATTCCCTTTAGATTGCATTAAAAGCTCTAACTCTAATAATAAAGATAAGACCTCTTTTTAGTTGGCGAAGTGACTAAAGGACATTGTGTCATATATCCATCTGGTAAATTTAATTAAAAAAATAACAGTATAAAAGAAACAATTTCCTATATTTACACATATCTTCTAAAATACCCTCAACAGATTTGATGTTATAAATAACGAATAATTATTTTATGACAGTCAGGTTATATTTGTACATACTTGGTGCAGTTAGGTGAATCACGTTTGAATTAGGACTGTCACCAACCTCCCAGAAAAGACTGAAAGACGTGGACAGAAGCGTGATGTGGAAGGTCGACAAAAATAATAATAATAACTTTTTAAAAAAGTTCAAAAACATTCAAGCTGAGCTTCAGGTTCCAGCTAGGTCACTGTCTGAGAATATTCTCATCTTCTGGAGTTCTGAGACTATCCTGGAGCTTTTAAGAGATGAACATCAGCTTTATGTTCACAGATGAAAAAAATCTAACTTTTAGAGGAAACAAAGAGCACTTCC
>JAOWBL010000023.1:867982-882929 GCA_028564865.1 Zenarchopterus dispar
CTTTTAAGAGATGAACATCAGCTTTATGTTCACAGATGAAAAAAATCTAACTTTTAGAGGAAACAAAGAGCACTTCCGCCTAAACACTTCCAGTTAAACACTTCCGCCTAAACACTTCCAGTTAAACACTTCCGGTTAAACACTTCCACTTAAACACTTCCGCTTAAACACTTCCGCTTAAACACTTCCGGTTTGGGCTTCTTTGCTGCACGCAGCATCTGTGAATCTGTGCAGGACACAAAGACACGTCCACACGATGAAGACATCCGAACATCATGAGACACAGACTCTGTCGGGGGTAACGTGTCCTCCGACAGGTAAAGAGCAAAAAAAAACACCCCTCAGCTCCCAATGATTCCTGATCTTAATCGTCTTAAACACTGGTGGAAAGACGTGAAAACCTCAGCGTGGACAAGACGATCCCCACACCTGAGACGGAGAAGCTTCCTCAGGTAGCATGGACAAAAACATCTGTTGTTGGGACTGACTGCTGCTGAACAAAATAATCTCCCAAAGTTAGCATCGTACCGGTGTGTTTTATTCTGTTAAACATCTATATAAATCAAAAACGAAAAAGTCATAGATAACGAAGCGTGTCACAAGACTTTACTGAGCTTCAGGTCATCTCCGAGTTCTTCTTGTGGATAAAATTACAAATGTAAATTCCAAATTATGATAATATTTGGACTTTTTTGAAAATTTTATTTGACGTTTCTTCTAGAGGCTTACATACTGAGCGATATATTCTTGTAGATAAAACCGTATTTTCTCCAGGCTTTCATTAAAATGTATATTTCCTGCCCAAATTCCCTAAAACTAAAGAAGCAGGTAGAAGATTTCTCAAAAGTGACTTAAATACAGTTGAGGAGTGAATGTGGAGAGATCCCATCCCCACTCGTCACGATGGGTTAAAGCATATTAAACAGCAGAAACATATATGGGCAGATAGATGAGATCTCAGCCTGTTGTTAACATTTACAGCTCCTGTTCCTGGGGGAGAGAAGTGATCATCAGTGAAATCACCCTGATAGATTTGAATGCCTGAACTAAAAATTGGAACATAAACTACAGGCAGGGATTTCTGCCATTTTATGACTTTTCATCACTGAAACTTGGATCTACTGAGCGTGAAAGTTAGAACATCCCGTTTCTGCTCCGTGCAACAATCCCACCACCCCCGTCATGGAGACGGAGGGGAAGCTGCAGAGGGAAATTAGCATTGTAATGTGTCTAACGTCTCATGTTTGTCGTGTCCCTGATGAGAAGCACAAGAAAATAATGCTAATTTGTAATAAATATCAGAATTCCCAGCATTAAAAAGTTAATTACCACGGCAAATGCAGCAGTGATAAACAGCACATAATTCCATTTCTGCAGATGACTGTTGTTTCCGCCAACCAGAAAAATGAAATTTAGTATCCAGCTGTACTTCTGGATGCATGAGGAGGAGGAGAAGGGAGGAAGGGGGTTACTTGTAATTCAGATTTTTTTTTTTTTTTTTTGCAACTTAGCAAGTTTTCATCTCTCAGCAAGGCACATTAAATCCCAGCTGGTCAGATTCTAGACTCCTGATGCTCTGCTTTAGACATGAAACAAACTAGTGCTGAAATGAAAGCAGTTCTCAGAGCTGTGGAAATTCCACTCCTACAAGAGTCCATTAAAAATACATGCTCAAATAAATCTTGGTGGTGATGACAAGTTTTACCATATTTTTCTTGAACTTTTAATATACTCAGCCGTGAGTTCAAAGAGAAAATTAAATATTAAGCTTATTATCTAAGCTGTTCCCAATATTATTCAAGCTTAGGTTATTTATATACTACAGTAATAATTATGTTATATAGGCCAGTTTTGTATTCTGGACCTAGAATATGATCAAGAAGAGTCTGGTCTGTAGTTTTGCAACCTAAAATGAGTAACCTAATTCATACATTTGCTGCAGTAAAGCCAACAAGAACTTGTAGATTTATTACAGCAGTCCTAGTTGGAAATGTAAATATATTTATGATTTATGACTGCAGGGGAATAGATCATGTTTAATACAGTGGATGTAAGGAGTAGCTCAACTTTTGGCAGGCAACTGTGCATACTCAACACAATTTGGTGCATTTGTATCAAAAACAAACAAACAGTGAATTATTATCTGCTCTGATTGAGAAGAATCCCGGTAAATCTGGTCCACCTAATGTGGCTCGCCGCTGTTTACCCACCAGTGAGATGGGAAACACTCTGGCTGACATTTCGGCGAGGTTGGTGTGCTCGGAGAGCAGAGCGGAAGTGGAGGCTCAGTAGAATTTGTCTGACAAATGCTCCTGGAGTATGTGTTGTCGACTGTGCTTCGGCGAGGCCCTGGACTGGGATTTGAGTGTGACTGAAGCCAAGCAAAGCATGCCAGATCACTAATTGCACAATTTAAAACCAAAGTCCCTGGCAGCTTGTCGTTTGAAATAGAGAGAAGAGCCACCGCTTAATCACTAAGCTCAACATAGATCTGCACGGCTCTCCACCGACGAGCCCCAGACGCACATGGCTGAAGTTCAGTGTCAACAGCCAAAGCAAAGGCGGGCCTGATTGGCTGCTTTCTGCCGCAGCTGTAATTGAGACGCTTTTATGACGAGACGCACGCGTGTGATTGGAAGGCTCGGTCGTTTCAAACGCCGCTGCATCGGCAGGGGCCTCACTTTCATTTAATTGTTCATATGAGCATGCAACTATTGCTCACAGTTGCTGGTGCGGAGTAGTTTGTCTGGCGAATTGGTTATCGCTCAAGAGCACCGGACAACTGCCGCGCTATTATGCAATTAAACTTTACATTCATTTGGCTCTTGGCACATTTATCTGAACTTCCACACCCGGTCCCCCTTCTTAGCCGTATTAAGCACATTCATGGATTCAGCTGCGAGAGTGTCCAACTGCAGCCTGCAAGATTTCAAATGACACCCACTTCATGTTCATGCCTACTTCGCTCTGTTTGTAGAAGAAAATGTGACAAGAGGGAGAATTGGTCTCACAAAAACCCAGTTCTGACAGAGCGGCTGTACCGATTAAATATAGAAGATGCTGTTTTAATTCAGGAAGCTGGAATGGCAGCATCCACAGTCTTCCTCTTATGTTTCCACCGGCGTTAATGTATGGACCCGCTCCCTGGAAGCTTCTTGTTTGCAACAAACAGCTCGTGAAGATATGAGAGAATAATCACTTTTAAACTCAGGCTTCATCGTTTATTCATGTGTTGATCATTTAGTGGGAGTAACTCGACTAGCTGAGACGGTGACGTGTGGAGGGAAGGTTGCCGGGTTGATCCCCGTCTTCCAGGTCTACGGGTCTGTGAGCGTCCCACATCCCACCTCAAACGGGTTCCTCACTGGTACGTTACTTTAGATTAGGAAACATAAACATGTCTGCTAAATAACCCAAAGATAGATTGGCGACCTGCCAAGTGGGTACCCTGCCTGTCACTCAAAAAGAGTTTGGATCGGCTCCCACGGACCCCCGTGACTCAAAGTAGGAATGAGTGGGTTTAGATTATGGAAGTCTGCTAAACAGTTGGTGTAACTTCTGCTACAGACTCGAGTCAAACTACAGCGGAGATCAACAGGTGTTTGAGTGGGAACTTGTCCCTCGTGGAACGTCAGAAAACCAACGATGAAACGGCGGTCCTGAAGTCAACACGTGTTTAAGGTTTTTAAGTTCTGCCATTTCCACCCTGGCAACTTATCTACATATTTTTTTTTCTGTGCAATGAAAATACATCTTCTGGGCTTCACTTTGGTACAAAATGAAGAGGGGGTGGGAGTGGGGGGTGTAATGGGTTTCAGTCCAGCAATCTTGCAAAATTAACTGTTTACTTGTCTCATTGAGCTACTCAGCGATCAGGGCCTGCCACGAACCCCCACAAACCCACTCCGCTCTGCTGAGAGATAGCAGCCTGATCTCCCCGTGGGCTGGCTAATTACTCGTGCACCATCGCCGAAGCAGGAAGAGGAATTTCTGAGTTTACATTAATGTATACAGCCGCTCCCATTACAGCGCACAGCTGCACGTGCACTGCATGTAACAAACTCGGGACTTTTTCTTCAATCAAATATTAAATGTGATTAAACTCTCTGTGAAGAAATTACTTAAAGTGGACTTACTCATAATAAACTGAAAGTTGCCTTTGGAAGTATAGTTTGTAAATAATTCATCGGAGGTAAAACAAAAAAAGTAAGAGTGGTAACCAGCTGATGAGCATATAAGAGTATTTTCTGGCAAACAGACCCCACCCACTTTCTGTGACATGCAACATGAGTGTAGTGGGATGTTAAATTGATGACTGTCATCACTGTCACCCTGAGTGGATTAGATAAATCTGTGGTTTGGTCTCGAGGGAAATCAGGAAGGAGAAAAAAGAACTAAGAAAACTTGGGAGACGTATCTGCCACGACTGTCTTCAAGAATAACAAGAAATAATAAAATATCTGTAATATCAATTCTAATATTGAATTAGAAGTGTACAAATTATACTACCACTCCTTTTTTATTGGTTTTATTTAGCAAAAAAAAAAAAACAGTTTAAAGCAGAAATAAGATGCCATTGTTATTGTACCATAATCCAAAATATTGTGGTAATACTTTTAACAGAGTAATGCAGCTAATAATATACCATCATTTTACAGTGATATTCTTTAAAAATATAAATGTGTCTTTTTGAATCTGGAACTGAATAAACTATCTAAATGATGGTGGTGTTTGTGTTGTAACTGATCGAAAAAAGCATAAACGTCGTTGGAAATCGATGCTGAAATTCCAGCGAAGCTTCACTCGTCTCCACCAGCTCTATCCATCCTGTCGTTGCTACGACGACGACGGTTTCATGAGGTGTGAACAGTTTCACGTGATACAGAAGCTACACAGTGAATTTTGGTGGATTACCATCTCATATCACAGTTTTGAAAAGCTCACTTAACTTTTTATGGCGGTGATGCAATATTTCAACGTGGTTCTTTATTAAAATACCACAGGGGGTGGAGGTGGGTGGGGGAGGGGGGACTTCCTTTATGTCTCTTCTCATAGCATGAGATTTTACCGGTTTGAGTCTGGTATTCAGTCCCACGCCTTCATTTCAGCAGATGTGTCCAGATGTGCTACAGTCGGACATCACCAACTCCTTATGCAGCCTAAACACCACAGGAAGTGTCACCGAGTGACGATAAATGTCAACTCTGGGTCTGTGATGTCACAGTTCCACTCCCACAAGGTTTCACATTCTCCCACAAGGTTTCACATTCTCAAAGTGAGCTGAAAAGTTTGGGTTTTTTCTGAGGTTTTTGAGTTGTAGAGACTTCAGACATCCACACCCAAATGTGAAAAGAAAATTTCTCTTTTTTTCCCCCTAATACCGCTTCTTTAAGATTTTGTGATATTGCTGTATTTAAAAAAAATAAAAAAATAAAAAAAAACCCCTGTGTTTATCTGTTTTAGATTCCACTGTTGTTTGTTTCTTAAATCAAACTTTCTCACTTTGTTCAGTTTTCCATAAAGCTTCTTCCAGGACCAGTAAGAGAATTAAATGTGTGTGAAAACAACTTCAAGCTTTCAAGAAACAACATGTAAAACCAAAATAGCTAAAATAAAGACACCATTTTGTCTTCATAATATATAATAAAATAAAGGAATACATGTTTTACTGCTGTTAGGACGCAACTCTACGGGGCATTAAACTCTCATTTCCTGTTATGGCGGTCTTACAGGTTCAGGCAATTCTCCACTGGCTATTGGGAGGAGCTGTAAACATTATTACTATCGAGGCCACATTGTACTTTGGTGAGAACATTAGCAAAGAGCCAACTTACTCATTGCCCCAGTGAAATGAAACTAGCTTTTTTGTTTGTTTTGTTTTTTTTTTAATCTGGGGAGGGTGGCGTCAGGACTGGGGGGCTTGGACCTACTGAGAGAATGGATTCACCGTCAGGGATGCAGCAGCTGAGAGGGAGAAAGGGGGTGGGGCTGAAGGGACACACAAACACACACACACACACACACACACACACACACACTTGAGCAGTGCCATGAAGTAAGACGAAAGGAAAAAAAAAAGAAAGAAAATAAAAAACACTGCCCTGAAGTCAATTCCACACTCAAGGAACATCCGTCTCTGATCTGGGAGCGTTCTTGCAGCGCCGGCATAACAAGAGTGATGCAGCACTGAGGGCCATGAATTAAAAAGTCAATATGTAAAACCATAGAGGGATGCCATTTTGAAAAAGCGTTCCATCAATGGAAATCATATTAACATGATAAAGGGCAGATTGGGAGACAAGGGCATTGATTCAGATGCTGCTCCGCGGCCCGCCATGTCCACCTCAAACATGTTAATGAATCGCACCGCAAAAACAGGGGTGGGGTGGGTAGGCGAAGCATGTGTGGGTGGGGGAGGGGTGTGGGCATGCACATAGACGCCGGCTTTGAAGCAACAGGAGGAGGGCAGCACCCCGGAGAGCTCCAGCTTTTCAGTGCCACATCAGACGCCGCCTCCATCTCACTTTGAGTTGTAGGTTTGGTAAGGTGGGCGACTTGAAGACTTTTCTTTTTCTTTTTTTTTTTTTGTAAGCAACTTGGGAGAAGATCCAATTAGAAAGAAGCTTGGGAAAGAGAGATGGAGTACCATAATGCCACCCAGAGATCCAAAGTGTGAGAGCAGAGGATTTGCCCCCTGTTGACCAGGACTACACACACACAGCCTCGGGGAGGGAGCATCCAAAGCCCCACATACGTGCACACGTGCACACGCATGCACACAGAGAAGGTGACATGAAAGCAGCAAGGCATTGCTGCCAGGCCAAACAGATGAATTACTTATCAAAGACGCACGCAGCAGACTTGCTATAAGGCTGCAGCACACAGACAGCTCAGGCATTATCAATTCACCTTAAATTAGCTGTCCTTGGCACTGCCTGCCAACGGGACCTCGAGTGTAAGGACGTCCACGACACCTAAGCTCATTCCAGGATCAGGTGGATTCTTTTGAGGAATTCAATTAAAACAGTGATGAAATGTTAAAAAAAAAAAGAGAACGGCACACAGACGCAATTTCCACAAAAGGATAAAAGCAAAGGGATTATTTTCAGTGCCATAGGAGGCAAAAAAAAGAACTAGAAAAGGGGAGAAAAAAGAAAAAGCACTTCCTTGGAGTCTGATGGCACAGCACCTTTGTTAAATATGAACTAATTAAGTGGAAAAATGAAAGTGTTTCATCTTCATTAGTATCAGACAATAGGAGTATGAAACATAATTGAGAGTAGTTCCACTTTAATAGAATGAACAGAAGTCATTTGGTATTGAAATGTGCAGGGCGATTTAGCCGAAAGAAAGTGTATTATTAGATTTAATAGAATACCTGCACATGATCAATGCTCAGAGCACAGGTGGTAGTTTGTCTCTGGTTCTTCAAATAATTAGGCCGACAAAATAATGGCCAGCCGGCTTCACGTTGCTGCTGCATTGATTACGAGGAGCAGTCCATTTTTCACCAGTCGAAGCTCCACAAATCATTTATTAAGCCTTTCCACGTGTGACATAACAACTGGTTGGGACTGGATTTGGTGAAAGCAGGATGCTGTGGTGAGGCCCGAGGATGACAAAAGGCATGTGGGTTCGTGAAATTAAATCATCCGGGACTGATTGTTTCCATGCTTTCCAGTGGATTCGGAGCAGGAACTTCACAGCTGCCGTGTGGAAGTTTTTACAAATCTCGATTGTTATGGTCTAAAAAAATCTAGTTAAAATGAATTCTTTTAATATTTCAAATTCAAAGATAAACAAAATGAATGAACTGTTTACTGCATCTTCGACAAAAGGACCTTATTTTCTTTCTCGTACAACAGAAAAGCAAACGTTCTCAAATGTCAAACGGTCTCAGCATACCGGACCAGACTTAACGGTAAACAAGCCTCACCTTTAGCAGAACACAACTTTGTGACTTTGTGCATTCAAAGTTATTATTAAATCCTCCAAATGTATTCCCTTGACAAGTTTTGATTCAATGGCCAGCAGGGAGAGTGCAGACAGCCGCTTCAGTCACCGCTGTCCTGAATTTATTCTTCACTCTTTTAAGTTGACAGAGGGATCTCTGGCCCTCAGATCTGACAACAGCAGGAAGAATAAACGCAATCTGAAGTCATCTCTTGCTCATTTTTACACTCAATTTTCAGCATATCCTCCCTTTCAGCACAAAAATTTGAATTTGCCTCATGTGATAGATTGTCTGCACTGCCTCATTTCAGACACTTTTAGCAAATCTTCACATCAGACATCAATTTATGTGTTTACTTTTGCAGCAAACACACACACACACACACATATACAAAATGATAAAGGTGTGGTTACTGTTTTTATCATTTGGTGTCCCCTGCTGGCTGAGGCCCCTCGCCGCTAACCCCATGATGCCTTTCATTATTTGTGAACTGTTTCATCAAAGCCACTTGCTCCATATTTGGAGTTTAAGGTGAAAAGAAAGTGCACATCTTTGAGGTCCAAGTTTCATATAACCTAAACATGGAGGTTATTACAACACTTAGGTTTGACGCTGCCCAGACGTTAAGGTTGTAAGTCTTTACCTTCTCAAAAACACAAACTAGTTTCTGCAGACTGTCACTCTTGTTTTACAAGCAACTCGCTAACTTTATTTCTTTTTTACTATGTTTCATGATTAATTTCATTTTTAATTTCTCTTGTGATGTGATATTAAGAAAAATCTTGGATCAGATGGACAAAACCAAACTCTATAAAAGAAATCCATTTTAATTATTGTTGGGAAGTCTGGGGTTTACTGAGTTGACTGGTGGCAGGATTTATCTCTATTAACTGTTAATGACTGTTGCATTGCTTCAGCAGGTAACCATCACATGGTCGACAAAACAGTGAGCAGTAATAGGTGTTTATCCCACTTCAGGTATGAGCGTATCATTACGTTTTTACCATCTATCCAAACAACAACATAAACAACAATAATGCAGGTAAACAGCCAAGGAAAAAGTGAATCAGTGGATTTGAAATGAATATCTAGACATTGATTATGATATATTTGGAATCGCCACCAAAAGCATACTTGTTAAAGCATGTAAAGTGTTTTCAGCTGATTTTACATCCGGATGAACCTTCAGCACCACCTGATTTTCTAGATATTCTTCTGAAAGTCTAGTTTTTGGACCAAATTTACTTTAGTTCATATTGACTTCTCAATGTTTCAAAATGCAGCTACGTACAACAAATTAATTATCACGCATTGCACCCCCACACTGTTTGTGATGAGAATTCACAGGAAATGCACAAAGAGGCAAGAAGATGTGTGGGTGGGGGCCTCGGCAGGGCCAACTGCAGATTTTCGCCCCGGGTCCCAGGAAGAGGTTAATCCATCTGTAGTTGGACTCAACTCACGTCTTTATCTCTTCTGTGAATTCCTCCATGCACGTCTGGGAAACGTGTTTATTTGTGGAGTTGGCTTTGTGCGCTGGGGCATTGTGGTGACAAAACACACTGGCGAGGGTCTTCTCCACGATGAAAACTCCACAAACTTTGGCACAAACAAGTAAAAGCAGGCCCCTACGAGGTGGCCACATACTTACAGTCGTAAACTGGGCGCCGCAGTCACGCTAGGCCCTTTGAGTTGAAAGAAATTGTTTAGATCCTTCCAAAGGAAACCGTAATGCACAAAAGCAACATGGTCATTTTTAAAAAAACATGAGCGCATCACAGAGCTGGGCCACATTGAGACGGCTGTCTTGAGAAACAGTGGGTCTTTATCACTTCAAAGGCTGACATCCCCCCGGCGACTCGGGGAAGCCGTGACTGGCACTCGCACAGCCCTCTTTCTGCTGCATTTGTCCAATCTTAGAAAGCCCAGAGTCAGGAAACACAAGGTCTTTTCAAAGTTAGTCCACAGGCCTTTGAAGCACAGCCAACGGAGTCAGCAACCCAGCGACAAGGTGCCGAGCCATTATCATTCAATAGACAGCCGGGATTTTGCATATTTAACAGGAAATTTCACTTTGCTTTTTTGACACGGGGCATTATGCATCCTCTGTACATAAAATCCATCAGCACCTTGCCAATTTGTTTGTGCTTTTTTCCATTTCGCTGGGGAATGTCTTTCTCTTGCCGTGCACGCTATATTCAAAACATGCTCGGGAATTAAATTGTGTCTGTTTGGACAAACAAATTTGACCAGAAGTTCAAGGTAAATCGTTCTACTCATTCCTCGACATTTCATTAGTTTGTTTTTAGCGTTGGTGTAACTTCAAGGGTAGAGCGCCCTGAAGTTGTGACACTGTGCACGTTTTTTTTTTTTTTTTGTGTACAGTGAGCCTGACATAATGTCACCAAAAATGTGTACTTTTTGTCTAAAAATGATCCTGTTGATGCATTTGCAGCAATATTATCATATAAAAACTAATGTGTTACAAATAAAACAGAGTAAAAGTTTAGGAGACAAAGTAACGGCAGGATGTTTTAGGAATAACTGAAGTGGACTCATCAGGTGGAATGATCACTTTTCAAAAATCATATATAACATCGGAAAATAATAGTTCAGTAATTTAAACCTAATTTTATGGTACCAGCTGGAAACAATTCAAACCAACTTCCACCGCGCTGAGTGGTGTTTTTGATCTTTATTAATGAATTGGTGCAGGATGTGACACAAAGTCCCCAGCTGCAATAAATAAATTAATAAATTAAATAAAATGAAAAAAACTACTTTATATCCAGGAAACTGATTCAACACAGTTCAGCAACAATCGCCGTTGATGCTAATCACATCCATTTGATTGATTGATCCTGAGCACCTCTATGTGTATGTTAACACGATGTCAAAGAGGGTAAAACATCAGCAATCATCTAAGAGGAGCAAGAACAGCTGTCCATCAATCTGAGAAATGGTAAAAGGCAGTTTAGAAACTGTTTGGTTTAAATAACGTTATTACTCAGAAGAAAAAAAAACAAAACATTCAAGACGGTTAGCATTCTTGCCAGGAGAGGATGTCCGGGCAACTTTAACACAAGTTTAGAGCAGACAGTGATTAGAGGAACAACAAACAACTCAGTTGTTGCATCTGAGGCTCAACAGGTCCCAGTCAGCATGTTCAACGTCAAAGTTCACGGCATCGGAGAAAGACTGAACAGGTGTTTTTAAGGGCTGCCAGAGAAACCCTCTCCTCTCTAAAAAAGAACACTGCGGCCTGGTTTAGATCTGAACAAACCACAAGACCGCTGTTGTTTGGACAGGCAGGACCAAACCGCTGATGTTTAACTATAAAACACAGCACCAGCCCTGATGAAAACCAAACACCAGGTTTAAACGTGGTGGTGGAGGGGTGACGACCCGGGCTTGTTGAACTCCTGGAGTCAGATGTGAAGGTATCTGTCTGACAGCGAAAGCTTGGCTTAAATGGAGTTAAACGGCGGCACAAAGACACCACAAAATCTACTACAGAGGCTGAAAAAAAAAACGTGTAGAGTATACGTGGCCCAGTTAAAGTCAAAAGCTGTGTCCAAACAAAAGTCTTAAAATATAATTGTACAGAAAGTTATTCAACAATTATCCCAAAGACTGATAAAATCATAAAGAAAATCAATCCTACCATTTTTTTCTGTTTAAAGACGCTCTCCGAGCTTCTGAATCATGGAGTGGAGCTTTTCTATGCAGTTCTTCGACATTTTGGCTTAGTTTTACTTAAACTGACAATCCAATCTGATACGTCAGGTGTTGTACTTCTAAAGTTGTTCAATTTTTAAGATTAATTTTCTGTTATTTGGTGAAATGTAAAACATCAGAACTGGAAGAGGCTGTTGTGTCTATTTTATCTTTCTTACATGAACCTTTCCTAGTTTTTTCTGAATATAACGTACGCTGAATGTAAACTGAAGGATTAGATATCACAAATGTGAACACTTTTGACCCTTACACTTTAGGAAAAAATTAGCACCTAAGTTTAATCTATAAGTTTGCACATAAGACATATTTTTTAAACCTTTTCATTTGATTTATTCTCTGTGAGTTAACGAAGCAGAAATTTTGCACTTAATGTAACCCTTCAAATTAAATGTACAAGATCTAAAATGAATTTAAATATATATTTCAATTAAATGTGTGTGTGTGTGCGTAAGTGAAATGTATGTGGCTTTTTTCTTGAATGCTAACAATCGTAAGGAGTCTGAAGTTGCGTATAATGAGCTGACCTGGCTTTCAAACTTGGTTTTCAGTTCTCTTTAATTACAGAGCACAAGCTTATTTCTAGACTCACCATTTTATGCTGCGTGCCGCAACACATGTGACCTAGTTAGGTAGCTAGCTGCGTAGCTTTTAATTAGCAGGGCTTTAAATAAGCAGACAAAAATCTCTGATATTATAATTTCTTCCCAAAGAGGCCAATGGCCACATTAAAGCAACGGAGGCCTGAAGGATTACAACAATAACACCAGACAGACAATGAAAAGCCCACAATAATATTAAGACGCGCAGCGAAACATCTGTGGAACGGTGACCACGTTCGGTCCACCAGAATCAAATAGCTGAACCTCGTTACACATCAGTGGAAACCGAGTTTCCACTGATGTATAACAGTAATAAGAAAAGTCAATTGCAGAAAACACAGCGTTTTACCTAGTGGAACATACAAGCGGGTCTTAATGCGAGCCATCGCTTTGAGGAAGAGATAAAGATCCCTGGACAAGTCTGAGCACTTCTGGGTTTGTTATGTAGCGAGCAGCCAGAGCTGCAGAAACACAAGAACTCCTGTCTCCTGTGGGACTTTTCGAAGCCTTGAAACACCCTCAACATCACTGATTGAACAGCATCTGTTTAAGAGAGAAGAAGAATCTTCTTCTTATGAGCAATTCGTTATTTTAACTCTTGAGTACAAATCCAGCAGTAAAACTCTGTCCACAAGGACGAAGTCTTGGCATTTATGATTTGGACTTGAGGGCACGGACTGGCGTCTCTGGTGTCTTCGTGAGCTTTGGTGTTTCTCAGCTGTGGAACAGTTACAGTAATAGCAGCGTTTTGCCCGTCGGGATTTGGGCTCCGACAAACCAGCTCCAGCGCATCCATTCCTAATGAGCAGCAGTCAGTGACCGTCTTCTCCTTGGGGGTGTCAGCTGTCCGTCCCCTGGTGGACGGAAGGAGGGAGATCACCCGGCAAACCCTCTCAGCCCCCCCAGAAGGCCAACTTCACAAGTTGGGGTCCCAGCAGTGAGCTGCTAATGATCCATATGATGGTGCAGGCCAGCCATTGTTTGGGCTACATTACCCAGAGAGGGACAAACAATCGTTCGCAGTGTCACTTGATAATGGCCCAAAAAGCAAATCTCACAGACCTTCATTCTTCAAAAGGGTAATTAATTCGCTGGTATGCTGGGATGCTTCGTCTCCTCCAGGTCCTCTCCTGCTGCACCCACTATACTCGCCCAAAGATTTCCAATTGTTTTGCAGACAATGGTTTCAGAAGGCAGTAAAAGACCATTGATCTGAGGACTATTTGCAAATACCCGTCTCCATACGGAGAAATGCATCTTACTGTGTTACGTTAAGCAATTCCACATTTTAATGGGCGGACTATTGATGGTTGATGCCAAAAGAGTATGGTATTGATGCACTCGAAGACATCCACAATGAGGTCTAGAGGGGATAACACCAGCTCAGCACAATAAATAAAGGAAGGGGGCATCAAACTGAGGGGGAGGGATTGCATACGGTTGCAGAGTCCTCATAAAAAAGTTACTATAATGTGTGTCATGATTGAATTTTATGATCAATGCTGCGGTGCTTCTAAAAGTCCATGGCAGCAGAACTCCCAATAAGCAGGCCGGATCTATACTTCTCAAGCTGGACCACGTAGTAATTACAATTGCTGATTAGCTACATGGGCATTATTGGATGTAATTAGGTGTTGATTAAAATTGGAACATTACTTCCAACAGCTCAAATAAGAGTGATAAAAGCCGGGCCGAAGGTTAGACTTGTGTCTCCATTCATCATTTAGAAAATATGCCCCGCATCAAAAAAGAAAAGCAAGTTCTCCCCATTTCTGTATCATCAATAAATCCCACGCACGGAGAGAAATGAATGATCTTTCGACAAAACATAGACAGCACAAGACAAGACAAATGTCTGTGCTTACATCAAATGTTCCCAGATACGAAACAATCCAACCACACCAATAAAGCAATCAATGCTAACTTAATCTCTGCAGCCTCAGCGGCACTTGCTTGCCATTTCTTAGCCCCAAAATGAAGAGGAAAAGAGAGCCTGAAAGGCATAAATAAATAAACCTCAAACCGCTCGTCTTCTATTGCTGGCACTGAGGACGGGCGAGCACAAACAACCATCGCACATCTACAGCGCGTGGAGCTCATTTTGGATAAGAGCGTGGCTTTATTCGAGCACAGAGGTGGATTACAAACAGTCACTTTCAAATTTGGTTAAAGGAGAGAGATTGAGGGGGAAGAGACGAGCGAAGGGAAGCTGAGGATGAGTCATCTCTGCTGGTCGGGGTGCCCACACTTCTGCAGGGGCCGACAGGGTGGGAAGCACTTTGTTTCTGGAGGGGAGGAGGGCAGAAGCTAGCCTAGTCAAAGGTGCTTTGTGGGGATAAGCTGGGCACTGCGTCTCAAATGGGGACACTCGAGTGGGTAAAGCCTGCCTTAAAAAGAGCTGCGCCTTTTTTTTTTCTCCCCCCACTGTGACTCTTTACACCTTCATCCATGCAGAACTAAGGGTGCCGCTCGCCGAGATACAAAAGGGGCAAAAATCACTCTTTCATACTTCCACACTCCCATCTCTGCATACCCCTGCGCTTGCGTGAGTGTATATACTGTACAGCACGCACTCACAAACACACACACACACACACACACACACACACACACACACACACACACACACACACTGGCAGGCACAAGACTGCTCCCT
>JAOWBL010000023.1:928461-959910 GCA_028564865.1 Zenarchopterus dispar
TGCTGCCCTTGTACAGACAATACAGTACAGAGCCCTCCGAGCTGCAGCGAGATCAGCCCCCCCCCCCCCCCCCCCCCCCCCCCCCCCCCCCCCCCCCCCCCCAACCAGCTCCCACCCACCCTCCCTCTCTCTCTCTCTCTCTCTCTCTCTCTTTTTTTTTCCACGATGCTAAAAACTGTCCTTAATTAAAAATGGTGTCTCTGAGTAATATATTTCTCATGATTACTTGCTGCAGGCGGTTCAAGTGAAAGTCACGGCGAGATAAGAAGGGAAGTGGTGCACGTTCACCTATTAAACTCCATTCACTTATTATGGCCAACAATACGGCTCTGATTAGCTGGAACATCGACAGTGTCAGACGACACATTCCACAAGCGTTAGCACAAAGCCCAACTCTGCTGCCCTTGTACAGACAATACAGTACAGAGCCCTCCGAGCTGCAGCGAGATCAGCCCCCCCCGCCCACCCTCACCCCCGCCCCCTCCTCCGCTTTCATAACCCTGACTTGACATGTTTGATTTGACCATTCATTTCCTTGTCTTTACGAGCATCTCTCACGCTGGAAACCGGCGCGGTGAGCATCCCGGCGGTTCGTGCAATAAAACAAATCCACCCAGATCATGTACCAAACATAATAATAAACCAAGTCACAGTTCTGCAATCTCCATTTTCTTGTTGTGTTTCCTTTGTTTCTTTGTTGTCTTATGATGGCAACATTTTTGTTGCTAAGCAGTTGTTGCTGTGGTGATTTTGCACTGCACTTCCCAGAGATCGCAAGTCAGTCAAAGAATGCGGCCGCCGCCGTGTCGTGTCTTCCCTGAATCAGATGAAAGGAAACTTTGACTCGGAAGTTCACGTCCCCACTTTGTGTTCATCAAAGAACCCAACAGTATCTTGAACAGAAGTGCAGTTCTCAGCTGTGGACGCCCTCCACACAGATTTATTGTGTCACTCTCACTGCCACCGACACGGTTGTGAACAAATGATTCTCGAAGGCTTCTTTTCATCACTTTCTGACCAGAATTGTCAGATGGAGCCCGGATCACCCACCGACTGGTCTACCACCATCAGCCCCCGGTTCTCCACTGGTAAATGTGCACAGACACACCTCCAGAATCAGTGTCAGCCTCGCTGAGTAATTACAGCGATTAATGCACAGACCCAGCTCGCCTCTCGCTCCAGACACTCTATCAAGACACGCGTGGTAAAGGATCAACGTCAATTCTTAATAGACAATCTATAGTGTTTTAACCCGGGAAAGAAAAAAAAACTTGTTTATTAAGACTTAGTATACCCACAATCCTCTTGGGGGAGATCGTTTACCAGGCTAGGAACGAGAGAGAAAGCGGTCAGGTTCTTCTGCCCTTGTCGTCGTGCTCGAGCTGACCTCTAAAAATGGACAACAAAGATCATATCATGAAACCAATACTAGCACCAACGGCCTCTGCACAAATTGATTTACCCACCCAGAACTCACTCTCTCCTCAATGAGGTGCCAGGATGCTCGCAACATATATCACTGTCACACAAGCACCCTCTAGTGAAATGTGATTTTTATCTTTATGAGCTTTTTTCCTCTTTTCGGTACAGCATGTAGCGGCTTGTGATAAGTGATGAGAAATAAAGGGCTGGCACATTTCGTTAATACAGGTGCTCCGTGCACATATGGGTGCTATCACACACGGAGAATGACACGGCTGTGGTCCTGTGTGTTTGAAAAGCGGCTGGCGAGGCGGCAGGGGGTCCGTGGTATATGGCTCATAGATCACTAATGTGTGGGTGAGAGTTGTCACCAGCCAGCGCCTGGCTGCGAAGCACAACATAGTTTATGGCACAAAATCTCTAGACATAAGCATGAATCGTGGCCCAGGCAACAACGAGGAAAAGCGCACTAAAAATAGATGATAAGCCTTTTCCGCTCGCCCCAGAAACAATGGCTCCTTTTGATTTTTCATGTGTTCAAACTGTGGTACAAAGGATGAAGGAAGCCGTGGATGATGTCTGACTGGGCCTGTAGTAAAAGATCTGGATAAATGCAGCTCAGAAGGCCATGCTAACCTGAAATGCACCCTCAGTGAAGGCTGGAAAGACACCATAAATGTTGCACTTTTTAAGTGTGTTAAATGCACATAGGTAGTCCAGGCTTCCCCTGTTTCCAACTGACAACCTCTGTTACACAGTTAATTACAGCCAACTGCAACACAGTGCAGTGTCAATTATCATGTGCTTTAGCTCACCCCCAGTGGGTATTTTTACTGCCTGGATTTCGCTGCTAAACTTTCTAGCTTCTTTTATTGCTATTCTGCCCAGGTCTCAAGGCTGAATTACATTTGCCAGACAGAGCTGTAAAAACAGAAGGGATTTAAGGATTCAGATTGGTGGAGGGTAACCTAATCTTCCGTAATTGGGGGAATGGTTCTCATTTATATCAGCCTACTTCTGAAAGCAAGCTCATCGGCAGTGCTGCTATCATCCCGGGCATTTCACTCCGACGATTCATTTTCATAAAGGCCGTGGAGAAAGGGAGGTCGGCCTCCGCGGCTACGAACACACACATTAAACGTAATCACCATTAATCAAAGCACTCCTCTAACTTAGCAGGTCACCGAAATCAACATACACAACACAAATGCTGCACAAAGATCCCTTGGTGTGCCGGTTGTGCCTGAGCCGCAGTGCTGCTGGAGTGCTGTGAAAAAACACATTCTGGGCTGAAAATGGAACTAAAATGGTAATCCTCTGCCAGGCGAAGCGTTCTCGCCTCGCCAGATGCTTAGTTCTGAAATTTGCCTAATTGCCATGCTCAGATCAATCCTTTTTACTCAGCCAAATGAAACTGCCAAAGTGTTTTTGTGAGCGTTTTGTTGGCCCAATATGCTTTTCTTTTTCTTGTTGTTTTTTTCTTGTTTTTTTTTTGCAAAGATTTGTGTTTTCCCAACGAAGGCCCGGGAGAGGTTTCGATCTCAGTGACATATCCGTCCACAGCCGGATGCTCCTCCACACCTGCCGACCTGAGTGCCCATTAGCCATGGTGTTGCAGTCAGGGTGCAGGGCTTATCCATAACACCCCCCCCCCCCCCAAAGTACACCCACTCCTCATATGGCTCAGACACATGCCGTGGGCGGACTAAATGAGGCTCTTTGATCAAAGGGCAGTGAGTAGGAATGGACACTAACTTACTGACCTCCACACACACACACACAAAAGTGCACTCATTAGTGTTTACGTCCAGTCAGAAGTCGACGATGCACATGTGAATACAAACATTGAATGGGAAGCAAAAAAAAAAAAATCTTATTTGTGCAGCTGCTGGTGTAGTCATTAAAACTACGGTGCGTGCATATTATGAATGGCACGCGCATATGCTCGGTGCATCTTGGGCAAACGGACGCACCGAGGGAAGCATCCATCTATGATTCATCTCCCATCTGCACAGGCAATACTTCTCGCATCATCATGAGAAACGACTGCGCGATCCGAAACTCCTCATTCCCAGAATGATGATATAAGAGCAATGTCATTAAAGAAAGAAAAAAAAACGAGAGAGCTGCATGTATGTGCAAAAATGGAAAGTGCTGGATAAATCAGAAGTTTAGTCAACAGCGAGAAACCCGGTGCCCGGCTGTCAGATGGGCCACTCTGCTTGTCAACAGCATCCCCTATCATTCTCACACAACTATCTACTCACAAAACCAAGACCCGCCCCCAACATCCCTTCGGCAATTCCACCATCCTGCAAGAGGAAGACCTCCGAAAGCAGCATGGGTTGCTCAC
The DNA here is from genome assembly GCA_028564865.1 of Zenarchopterus dispar. Taxonomy (NCBI): domain Eukaryota; kingdom Metazoa; phylum Chordata; class Actinopteri; order Beloniformes; family Zenarchopteridae; genus Zenarchopterus; species Zenarchopterus dispar. The sequence goes on from JAOWBL010000023.1 coordinate 932,237, forward strand.
AGCGGCAGCAGTGATGATCTTTTTCTCTCCGTGTCTCTTTCCCCCTCCCCTCTTCCCCTCTCCATTTCTGTGCATGCTCTCTCATTCCTTTTTGTCTACACTTCTTTTTCTGCCTTCCCGCGCTGCTGCCGCCGCCGCTGCGTTTGGCGCGTCGGATGAGAACATAAAAGAGCAAAGAATGAAAAAAAAGAAAGAGAGGGGGGGAAATAGACAAACCGATGTTAGGGGAGGCTGGAGAAGCCAAATTAGCATGAGAATACTCACAGTGTTGTTGTTGAAGGAGCGCAGGGATGGGAGCGCGGCACCGGTCCCTCCGTCAGATACAACCTGCACAGGATTGAAGAGGAAAAAAAAAAAAAAGAAAACTAGGCTGTGAGAGCGGCAAAGCGAGAATGGAGAGGAGGAGGAGAAAAGAGCAGGACAAGGAGGAGGAGGAGAAGAAGAAGAAGAGGGAGGAGGAGGGAGCTGAGCATCTAATGCACGCACCAACAGGAGCCCAAGTGAAGAAAGAAAGGATTCCTTCAGCAATGTGTTTGGGCAGTGATGGTGTGTGTGTGTGTGTGTGTGTGTGTGTGTGTGTGTGTGTGTGTGTGTGTGTGTGTGTGTGCATGTGTGTGTGTGGTCATGGAGGGGGTCGAGGAGGTAAGCTGTTTTGGGGAAATATAAAAATGCACTCACATGTGAGGTTGCACATGGACACACAGTCACATCTGATCTGTGGTCCACCTACTTCCTTATCACTACCTCACTCTTGCATAGCACTCATCTCTCTCTCTCTCTCACACACACACACACACACACACACACACACTCACACACACACACACGGATGGCAGGGATTCAGCTGCTACAGGGGAGCTATCGCCCTCATCCTTGTATGTTACTGAAGGAGGGAGGGCACCATCGGATCTCCCACCCGCCCACGCCACCCGGACCACCTCCCCACCTCCCCCACCCGCTCCATCTCCACCTCCGATGTACACTGAGAGAGAATGCTTCAACTGAATGGAAGCAATCCCAGCGGCATTGAGGCAATTATAGATGCTGCTGGCACTGTTTTCTGCTTTTTTTTGTCCTTCCCTCCTCTTTCGCGTTCCCTTCATCCCCTCTTGGGCTGATGGAGGGTCCGCTTTCTCCCTCTTTTGGTTTCTCCGCGCTCCAGACATATGCCACTATTAATATAGCTTCTGTCACTTCAGCTGTTTTGGTCAGATCACCTCCGTCTCTGCTTCAACCTTCATGCAGAGTTAAAACCCGACTAAACTCCAGTTCCTGACAGCAACCATTGAGAGCTGCTGAGAGGTAAAATATATCAATTCTCCTGACCTTATCGGGCCATGCAAGGTATGTGTGGCCATGCACACGGCAGAGCACCCAACACAAAAGCCTCAGGAACAACTTTAAAAGCTGTTTATACGTCGGTTTTTTGACTTGTTCGGTCCCCCTCCTTGAAAATCCGACAGAACATATATCACCATCAAATGGAGAGCTGTAAGTCAAACACCTCAGCCTCTAATCAGGTAAACCCCTCCTCCCCTTCCCCTCCGCCCCCGCGGGCTGCATCCCTGCAGCCACTGCTGCACTTTATCTCCCCTCAATTAACATCTTCTGAGCGAGCCTCTATTATCTTAACCACACAGAGCAGAGAGGTCCTCCGAGGAGACGGTGTGGAGGACGGCTGAGCTGTGGACAGAGGGCTCCCAGCCCTGCTGCCGCCGCTTCAATCCGCAGGCCTAATTAAAGCCCGAGTCCGACATGACAAACTGCAAGCAGAGGTGCTACAGAAGCAGTCAGAAGCGTTGCCTGCGCGGGTGCGTGTAGCCCTGAGGATTCTCTTTGTGAGGATTATCTGCCAGAAAACAGCCACGTTCATGTCAGCATCATGACAACATCATCTAAATCTCTTTTGACAGTTTGCTCAGTTTGATTGTGTTTATTTTCTTTTTCTGCGTACGCGTCGCAGTGTCACTGCATCCAAGATAAATCACTCTCCATATGAAGGAGGGGAGCAGTGACGATGGTGGGAAAAGTCAAGGGTTCCAGTAAAACACACAAGCTGGCCGTGCTCGTACAGTACGCAGCTCGTTTCTCTTTTTGTGTAACGGTCTCTCTGCCCGGTTTCATCTGTTCCGTTGCCCTCGACAACTTCACTTTCACCCTATGAAGCCATCAACCCACCCATCAAGCCATCAAGTTGCCCTCTTCGTCCTTGCTCCTGCTTGACAACAACAGCGAGAGCCGGCGCCGCGCCCCCCAGCACCCTCGCCATCACAGAAGCCAGGCTATTTGGCGGGCTCGGCGTGCCACAGACTTTGGCTGAGGCCAGACTATTAAGAGTATTCTATTACTGTTAGGTTAACCTGTCACGCTTGGATGTGGCTCTGTTTATTGTCTGGCTGCTGTGAAAGGGCAGGGGATAAAACTCAATCAGCAGGACAAACGATCACACATGCCTCCATTCGTCAGGACTCGGGGTCCCCCACCCCCCCACCCCCCGCCCACACATGGTTGCAGGCTGCTGCAACTCCTCAGAGGAAGCTTTTGCCTTTTCTTTAAATGTGAGCTCCCAATCTGCACAACAGACGATGGACAGAGTGGGGTCTTGGGCCACATGAGTCTCTCTCTCTCCCCCCCTCCTCCCCCGCCCCCTTAATCACGACTCGGGGAGGAGTTGTTCCATCAGGGATGAAAGAGCTGATGTATTGACTCAGATCAGCTAGTGCTGCAGACAATGTAGGGAAGTGATTAAGAAGCAGACTAGTGATCACTGGATGACAGGGGTCAATCCCCTGTTGGGCGCTTGGGTTGGTGGCTTTAGGCTGGATACTTAGCCCCAACACAGCAGCCAAACACTCAGCTGCGTGAGTGCATAAAATGTCAAATCCGAATTCACCCATTGCCAAAGTTCAAAGAAAGACAATGACAGTGAACGCTTTGGTTATTAAAAAATTCATATCGTAATGAAACAGCCGTGTTCCATCTTCACTTATCCCCCCGCAGCAAACATGCCGCTCCTTTTTTCATGGGATCCATCAAGGGAGGGCCACAATTAAGTGACTAATTTGATTAGGAGATAATGTGAGTCCCACTTAATGGAAAGGACAGACTTCACAACACAGGCTGATTAGTTTGGTGGATGCCTGCTTATTAATTAAGACAGCCCTGCGTGTCCATATTAAGTCAAATGCACAGATGCAGTTTTAATGGGCCAGCCCATGAACACGTAAGACAAATGAAAACTGGTATAATCCCCCCCACAAAAAAAAAAAAAAAAAAAAAAAAAGAAGCTGGTAAAGCGTGATGACGAAAATGACCATGAAATGTTTTAATTAAACTTGCAATAACTTCGTCTTCAAAAGTTTGGGTACACAGCTGCATTAATTAGGCATTGATGATGTAAAAGGTACGACTGCGTAGTATTTCATACCACAGCAACAGCATACCATTAAACTCGTCTAAATGAGCTCCCTACATGTCATTAACGTCTCATCTGTGATTCCTCCTACTGTAACTCCTGCTTCTCCTTTTTGTTATGATCTGCTAGCTGGATCACTGCTACTCCCTCCATTTGAAGACTCTGAGCAAAAAAACATACAATGATTTATCATAAACAAGAAAACAATCATTAAGCCCGACTTCCTGCTTCGTCTGAGTGGCTTTAAAAAATAACATGCCACAGACACCAGGGTCCCCATGTGTGCAGCCGGTTTTTTTTCCTGCCATCTCTTCTCTGAAGTTCAACCGATTTGTTTGTAACTCGAGTCCCACATGCCCCAAATGGTTGCCCACTGCACATGGACAATAAGCCAGATGGATTTGCGCCGTGACAATTTCTGAGTCCCTGTAGGGAAAGGTAAAAACCACAAATGAAAGCATGAGAGATTACTGTATTTGCGACAGTCCTTGAGTTTGTACTCGGTCTCTGGCTGGTGTGTTTAGCTGCTGCAGTGCTCTCTTATTCCGGGCACACAGCACATTCCCAAGCGCTCTATTTATGGTGGCCGAATCCCCGCTGCGTGGAGCAGGAAGAGTATAATCTCCCAGCGGTATTCTGGGTGGTGAATCTGCTGGTGTTGTCTGTGCATACCAATGGCAACCTCACCTCTGTCTAAGGAGTGACGATGTTTGAAGAAAAGAAAAAAAACTGCATAGCAGTGAATGAATGCTGGATGGGAAAAAGCAGCATCTGGTCCCCTCACGCTCCCCCAGAAATACATTCAGTCTCATCTCTCTGGACGCTGTTACTATTTGCACTCTCGTAAGCATCTGACTGTTGGGTTCAATCAAGCATCTGTGTTAAGCAGCCCCGTCTATGTTGTGTTTTAGCACACTGCCACCTGCAGACACATGCAGTAACTCCTTCTGAGGAGGACCATCCTCTCAGTCGAGATCGACGTAATCTGACAAGAGGAACGCTTCTGAAAACGGAAGTTTCGGGGGAAAAAATAGGTTCAGCTGCTGATTTTGGATCACAAGAAAAAAGGAACTTCATGTGAGAATATGTACTTAAAAAAAAGTGTTGATAAAAAGTGCAGACAACACACTTATGCTTGGAGAATTTGATCCAGCCCCGGGGTGACGAGGCTTCACAAAGGCCCACTAGGGCTAGGGTCTGTAAAGAATCAAGTGACTTCCCTGGTGGGTACATGCAAGTCTCATTGGTACGTGCACTATGACGAGGCCGTGGCTCCTTTCTGATTGTGCTGTCTGCTGAGAGCAGGGCTAGCCCAGGGTGAGCGCCAAACCGGCGAGTCTGTGATGGAGGGAAGATTCACAGAGCCTCTGTTCTCTCACCGGGGGATCCCCCACATCATTTAGCGCCTCATGCAGATCGCTGCTAGTGGCAACACAGCCCTCTGGGCCCGGCGAATTAATGTAGCAAGCAATGGCAGAAGTGATTTATTAAAATAACACAGCCTGATGAGAGAGGGGCCAGAGATGCTCTTCCTCAGCTCATCCCCATCTGAGCTGAGGGAGGAAATGGAACCATATAGGTTCTCCAGCGAAGAGCGAGAGAGGAGAGCCTGAGAGAAAGTGGACAGCCACTACACAAATTGTGCAACAGTCCTGGCTGTCATTGCTTATTTATTTACCCTCTTTCCATTTGAGTCAGGCCTTGTATTAAATTGATCCCTCCTGCCGCGTTTTGCCTTGTTGAACAAGCGCAAAGCCCCGTTAAGTGTCTGTGAAAGGCTGGTGATTGTGTTTGCAGCGCCCCGGGTGTGCTGCGGCCGTCCGCTCCCCTCTATCTCCTCCGGACAGACGGGATTAGAGGCTGAGAGAGGGGCTGAATGACCCTCTTGGGGGGGTGGGTTAGGAAGGAGACGGGCGAAGCAGCGAGCGGCTCGCTTTGGAACTCGCAGGAAAATATGCAGAGAAAAACACGAGCCAGTGCAGGCTCATTCACACATTCCCCGAGTCACAGATGCACAAAGAATTTAAACTTAGCTTAAACCTCCAAAAGATGCATCCAGGAGCTCGGCCACAGGCAAGGTTGATGCAGAGCATGAGCCAACACATTAGCTACTCTACATCCAGAAGCTTCCATATTTACATACGGAGAGGTACATGTGCTTTGCTCTTCAGCATACGATATTCATAGCTTCATTTTTTTAAGCTCTGATATTGCTTTTTCAAATGGCTAATGAAGATTTGTGCAAATTCCTGCTGATCTCAGTGCTGACCGCTGCTGTGAAAGAGTGAGCGGCGGGGAACCATGTAGGCTTAATAAAACGGCTGAACATCTGAAAGTAGACCAACCCAGACCATCTGAACTCAAAGAGGAGAAATCCAGCTCTTACTTATATATTCGATATGGTCAGTAGAGTCCACGTCACGTTCCACAGACTTCGCCGTGATCAGCCGGCTCTAATTTCAATGGGATTTACAATTAAACCATTATGAAGGTTCAGAAAGTAGACTTGGACTCGCCGGTCCAACTCTGTGAACAGTAATGCCAATGAACGAGGATTCTGAAGATGTTTTAGGAGAACAAGCCCTGGACAACCTCGACGCTTCACAGTGAAACACGAAAACACGAAAACAAGTCAAACAAAGGTAAGAAGCTGCGTTTTTGTGTAAATTGCTTCTATATTTACATATTTACAGCAGTTATCTGGGTTTTATTTTCTGTTTTAGTTTGGGTCGTGGGTCTCCACTTCCTCACGGTTTTGGTTACTGTTGTTTGAACCGTCTAAATCACATGGTAGGTATGTACGCAGCGTGTGCTACATGTTGTCGTTGCTAACCCTTAGCACGACACTGTAAACGTGATTCTGTTAAATATTCCTGCCTGACTTGGGAAGCAGAAGTAAGCCAGGTAGACTGGACACCTCCAGACTGGTCTCCTTCCTGGACGTAACATCCTCCCGATATGATTCACATAACAAAGATCAAGTGCTTCGTTTTGGTAAAATCAGTAACAGTTTTTCCCAGATGGGTCATGATTTAAAGTCAGACAGCTTGATCCTTTAATAATCCAACTTTTTCCTTCAGAATGTTTTTATAGAAACCAAACTGAAGCTCTTTCTAAGGTAACATTTCCTTGACTATGATGATGACTGTGTCTTGTATAGGATACGGCTCCAGGTTTTATAAATTGTATTTGACACTGAAATGACAACACCTTGATTAAATGAGAAGTTGTACAGTTGTATAGTTTATATTTTAGATGTTTGGCTGACACTTTTATCCAGAATGACCTATTTAAAAATAAATAAAATGCCTCAAGCAGCCTAGCACAAATGGAAGACAGAAACTAGGAAAATCTCATCTGAAATTTCTATTTTGGATAGAATCAAATAAAAAAGGAATTCAAGAGAAATTGGCTCTTTTGTTTTAATCTTATTTTAGGAGATCCCCGTAAACTCGGGTACAAATTTAGAATGACTGAAGGCAAAATCTGGGATTTGAAGTGTTCTCCCTTTTCAAAAAAAAAAACAAAAAAAAAAACGGATGCCCAGAAAAAATAACTTTACATCTCAGCTCCCCGAGAAGCTGTGGCGCACATCTCCCTGCCTGCTCTATCTGATCCGCCGAGCCCCCGGGGGATGTTACTGTACAGCTCCCCCGTCAAAGCAATGGAGCAGCACTCATTCACATCAAGGAGCACACTTTGAATCCATTCACATCGGATGATTACGATGCCGGGCACCTTCCCCGGCAGGGCAGATAAGTGGAGAGGCTCCAGTTGGCATTTTCATCTCATACACCTCATCAAACACCGGGTCTTTGTTGTCACGTGCTACATTTGAATAAAGCTAAGTTGGATTTTTTTAAGCAGCGTGAAAACTCATCAAGCCTCCGTCCAGTGAGGCCCTTGTCTCTCCCAGCAAATAACTCTCAGTTACCTTATTCAAAATGAAAGTGGCAGGGCTCAAATCAAATCAAGTCAAATCAAATTGCGCTTGGATGAAAAAGTGAGGAGTCAGGAGGGACGGGAAAAAGGGCTTGAAAACAGATGCAGCCACATTTTCTCCGAGTTTCAGTTATTTCTATGCTTTAACAGCTCAAAGCAACAATTTACAAAATAAAGCAGACGAATTCGCACAAAGCTAGATGTAAAGCAAGAACTGTTTCATTAAAGTTTCTGTTAAGTGGAGTGGACGGTAAAGAGGGCAGTGGGGGGGAGAAAGATCAGTCAGAGCCTTGGAGTGTTTTGTTCCACTTCATACTACAATTCAATGAATATTTGTAGCACTAAATGTTAAAAGAAACATGAGAAAACTGCATGTGTTTATCTAAAGGCCTGACTAGAAAGACGTCACCCTCCCCTACAAGATGAACTGCTCCAACAGACAAAACGCTGAATAGAAACAAAGGCAGCCCGAGAGAAAAACAGTGAGAAGAGACCTCCATTTCTGCTGGCTTCCTCTGCCTTCAGCTTGAACTTTTGTGGCAAAGATTAAATAAAATAACAATGGGTTTCCATAGCAATAACAGTGGAGCACATAACTAAGTATTATGAGAGATGGGAAGCATCTGAAAGGGTGGTGGGGGAGATTCAGCTTTTATCTGCCAGCGGCAATGCTCCATCATCAAAGCTCTTCTCAACTTTCAGGGCCAAGACTGAGAGACACCAGTGGATCATTAGTCTCCAGTGAAGATGACAGTCATTTATCCAAGCTTTTTTTTTTCCTTCTTTTTCTCTTTCACAAAAGTTGAGAGAAGTGAAAGGCGGTTTGCAGAATGGAGAGAATAAAGAAAGATGGAGCAATTTTTTTTCCAGGAAGTCAATTTCTCTGGGCACTAACCTGGCTCCCTTCGGGCTACCTGTACAGGTATCAAGCCTGCGGTCTGACGGGCTCCTCTTTCTGTGAAGCACCGGCCCTTTGCAGCACATCAATACACTGAACTTTTCCTGCCGAGTACCTGAGCTCTCCTGCATGACCCGCTCCTCCTTTATCTATTCTGTTTAAAGATACCGGTTGCAGGAGGAGCTTGATTACCTCCTGGGACACCCCCGCTCCCTCTTTAAGTTTGCCAAGTGAGAAAGTCCTCAGAAGTTTGTTGACAGATCTCTGCTGCAGCAGGAGGGAGCGATGGACATGGTAACCTTGGCTCTCCAAAGGACAAACGGAGAGATTTGAAAAGATCAAGTGGGAGGGATTTTGTTTACAGAGGAGACAGACAGGAAGAGGATTGTACAGGGAACACTGGTGTGCACTGGGAAAATATACATGTCTATACGTCGAGTTTTCTGAAATTCCTATACTACTTATTGAGGTGTGATCAAGATAAAGTGCCATCACAAGAACCCCTCTCTTGTGAGGAGGAATACAAATGAGAGCCTAAAGGAACGGAGGTCTGGGAAGCAGCTAAAGAAATTTAAATACATTAAATAAGCCAGCTTTTATTGCTTTGCTGTTCTCATATATGAATACATGATGTGTTGATGTGCAGTCAGACAAGGCTGCTTATAAATACCTCGAAATAAAGACGAAACTGAACTGCTGAAACAGTGTTTTTGGTGCTACAAGGACTTCTTTTCTTTTACTCTAAACTGGCTCGAGGCTTTGGAGACGTGAAGGTGATGTGGAGACTACTTTTGCTTCTTTTTATCACATCCCTGAGAGTTGCAGTTCTTTTTTTTTTCAGAAATCGAAAAAGAACTCATATTTGTCAGATTTCCATGTCAAGTGTCCATTTTTGTGTTGCAGCCTTTGAGTCAGATAACTCAAATATTGTAAAAGAAATCGCCCTTCAGTTCAAACATATTTTGGAAGAGGACCCATTTGGTGATAGATTACCCTGCCATCCTAAATCTTTTCTTTTTTCCAGGCAAAGAAACAGTGTGCTTCCTGTGGATTAGATTTTGATTTCCACGGAGTAGTACCAATGGGTGCAGAAGAAAAAAATAGCCTCTGGAAACTTTTAGAAAGGCATGCAACCAATGGAAGAAATGAAGCATGTGATGTAGGCAGAGCAACAACCAGACCGGTATCAACAAAAACATCCAAAATGGAGTTCAGTGGGAGGAATAAAATATTCTGATTCAGAACGCTGGTGAATGAATGCTGTCGTCTTTTTAGTAAAAACTTGCTCATCTGTGATCAGCAACTCTGCAGCCATCTTGTCGTGGTTTTTCAGTTCTCTCCTATGAGTCGTGGCATAAACTGTGGCTCTGTCGTGTGATTGGTTCGGTATGTTCTGTACCGGTGGAAATGGCTTTAAAGGTTCACCAAATTTCAGAAGAGAGAATTTTGAAGATTTTGTAAAAAAAGAAAAACATATCGACAACAATGTTAATAATAATAATGTTAATAAAAAATGCTACTATTGTGATTACATGAAAGGCAATATTTAAATCTAGAACCAACAATGAAAAAAAAAAAGCATAATTCAAATTATGGCTTTTTTCTCCACTTTAATGTTTGAGGACCAAAAAAATAATGAGCTTTAGATTTTCAGCTACTCCCAAATATATTTAGATGATGAAAAATCTCCTCACACAGAATCAACACATTTACAAACTAAATTTGCATGGTAATGAAATTTTGATGACTAAACCGTGAAAACCAGAGCTAAACGTGTGAGGTCAGAGTCGGGGCTTTTATTTGCATGAGATGCTTCCTCCAGTGCAGCAGGGGGCGATATGCACCACAACAGTCACGGCATGTATGTTGTCCTTGATCAGGTCTGAAAGGTGGACATGAGACCGAACAAATCAAAAATGATGAAGTGTGTAACTGGGTCTTTACCGGATCTTTATCAGAATCGGACAACGTGGGTTTCTAGTGTGAACAAAGTAATCACACCAGAAGAGATCCCTGCAGGAATCAAGTATCCTGAGACCATGGTTTAAGACAATTAAAAAGTTACTATAAATACAATCTGTCGTGTTAAATGAAATATCAGGCTCTCATTTGTGACAGTCCAGCATTTCATTTGTATTTCTGCACACAGTGTTGTTTGCCAAAGCCTTTAAAAAAAAAAAAAAAAATCATTTAAAAAAAATGCATAAAGGAAGTGAGCATTCAGGCAATTCAGCAGTGAGAGGGCAGTGTATTTGGACAAGATGATGAATATACCATACATCTAGTCAAGCCTGTATAATGGATCCATGTGTCATGGCAGGACTTGGAGGTGTTTCCTGAGGAGCGCTGTGTGTTTCCAGGCCTTTATGAAAGCTGGCTGCTCGTAAGAGAGTGTGTGTTTGGCTTTGTAGCTGCTGGGCTCCACAGGTACACAGGCCATCGATCACATGGTGGGACCATTACACACAGGCAGGGGTGGAGGTGGATAATGCTCCCACTGCTGCCACCGCCGGGGCCTCAACCGCTTGAGGGTCAAGCGTTTGGCTGGCCAATGGTAATCAAGCCGACAGCGGGCTGCCTGTCTGCATGACAGATAACGTGACTGACGCTCATCTGTACACACCAGCACGCTAATACACCCACCACACACACACACACACACACACATGTTCTGTTTTGTGCAGGAGGTGGGAAGTTCAGAATTAATAGGCTTTAAAATGTCTCACGGAAATGTAAACATGAGTGTTTGGACAAGAACTCTGTACATCCACACAAAACATGAAGACAATCAGACGGGAAGGTCCAAATAATTGCTGCATTTGTTCTCTTCAGGGGATTTCTCTTCTTTAATGAACTGAAAAACCATCTAAAAACTTAAAATCTCCTAAGTTATTTGTATGAAACTGTGGCCTAATTAACTTCAATCTTATGGGGGGGGGGTTCAAAAAAAGCGAAGGATTGTACTCCTGGTTGGATGACTGCTTTAATAGTGAAGATTCAAAATGGGTGAGTTAAATATAAAGCTGCTCGTGTGAACTGCAGGCCTCCGGAGAATCTGTGCTGGGCTCGCCGGTGACAGCTCCACCTTCTCAACACCTCCATCTTCAAAAAAGCTACCCACGACCGAGAGGTGTGCATAAACACCCGGAAAAATGTTGTGGTTGCACAGATCTAAAGCTTCAGCTGCATCCATCTGCTTTTTGTTGTCGTCAGCATGTAGAGCTGACCCCAGGAAGCCATCTCCAGCCCAATTAAGCAAAAGGATGGCAATAGCAGGTAAATACAGAAACATACATCGCCTAATTTAATCCCGTCTGTATGGTGTACATTTCCAATTTGCTAAATCATTCAACATTCATGCAAACGGTCTACTTAAAGTCAAAACATCTGCTTTTTTAGCTTCCAAATGGCAGGTGGAAGACCGTGCGAAGGGAAGCGGATGAGACACAGATGGGGAAGGAGACAGAAAGAAAGGAAGACAGAAATAGAGGAGAGCAGATACGGAGGGGAGAGGATGTGGTGAGGAAGCAGAGCGTAGTAGAGCCGGCCGCTGGGACTGTGAGGAATGAGCTGGCTGTGCTATAGGAGGCCTTAATGAGCATTCCCTCTAAACCCTGGAGAGTCTCTTCTGCAGCTCTTGGCCAATCTCTGTCTTTTCTCACAGCCTGCGACGTACAGACACACAAAAAGTCGGCTGCGTGGCACCGTATGCACATCCGGGACGTAACGGAAGGCAAACGTGCACACAATCAGCACTCAGCCGAGAGTGAATTTGTCCAGTTATAATTCACTGTCACCTCTGCAGGGCACGCGGCCGTTTAAATCCTCTCTCATTATGAAACAACATTAACAGGCTACGTGACACAATTCTCTCTGCTCCTGCACACAACGCTAATATCTTGCTCTTCTTCAATTCCATTGCATTAAACTGATACAGTCAAGTCAGCGTGGATCCTAATAAACCAATAAACATGGGAACCAAAGGGAGAAGTGTGGCAGCCTCGCTCAGATAATAGCCACTTTACGCATTAGCAAAACACCTGTGGTAATAATGACTTCCTACTGTAGGTCTGCTGGGTTTTTTTGGTCCTCTGCAGACTAATGTGCCCTTGATTCTGTCTTGACTTATCGCTCCTTGCAGCTGTATTTATGGATGTTGGGGCACGACAGACGCACCCTTCTAAGCGTCTGTGTGCAAAAGCCTCGGGTTTTATCCCCCACCCTCTCAAAAAACAGCCCCTTCATTTTTCCCCAGAAAATGGCTGAATGACAAGGTATCCGGCAATCCTGAATTATGGCTTGACGCGTGCAGGCCTGAAAAATGGAAAAATGATGAACAACGGGAGAAAAAATTCAGAGGGAACAAGTTGCAGAGGTGACATGAACAGCTGTAAATCTGGTTCTTCGACAGGGGCGGGAGATTAAGCAGGGACACGATCACAGGAGCGTGTAGGTGTATCTTTTGTGTTTATTTACTGTCGTATTGTGTGCATAGCTATCTGCAGAGGATGAAGAGGAGGATACCTTTATTTAACAAAATGATTACACCTCCGTGTTGCCTCTCAATTCCAGCCTTGAAAGAGCCTGCTGGCCCCTTCGCTGGCCGAAAGTTGGAAAGCATCCAGAGCCTCTGAACGACTCACTCTCATTAACTATTAACCAGTGACTCAGGCCTTAAATCATCTCGGTGGTCCCCAGCCTGCTGACCCTGCTGTGGCTGGTGGAGGCAGCAGCAGACCGCTGTTTCATCAGAGCTGGCCCACCGGACACCCCGCTGATTTAATGGGCTACAATTACGCTGCTTCTGACACAATATATGGCAAACATTTATAGATTTACCTCCCTTTAACTCCAGATCCAGCTGTGCTGAAACATTTTTTCCCCTTCACCAATCTGCTTGACAAGCAGTGTTCATATGAGTAAATTACATGTTGTGAATTGAGCTGTGCATTGACCTGGAGGCCAGTGCATATGGTAAATGCTGCACCGCCTGAGCACTTACAGCATTAAACAAATCCTACAGTAGGCCACAATGACACTTACTCTGTGGTGCAGCTGTTTATTATTTATTTTAAAGCTTGCAGGAGGAGGTGGAGGGCTGAAGATAGTTTCTGGTGAGGAGATAAAGCAATAAGGAACTGATGGAGCCATATGGCTGACCTGCTATTTATGTATAACTGGTCTGATTAAGTCAGGTCTGGAGGCCCCAGAGTACAGCGTTTAGTTGATGGTGACTGGAATGGGCCACTAGGACGCCACCACGCCCAACTGTGCTCAATGCAAAAGAATTACACAACACTCCCTGGAGAGCCCTGCCTTGTTTTTGTGCCTTCGTTAAAGAAGACACACTAATGTATGTCTTACTATAAGTGGATCACGAGTGAGAAACTGCGTGGAGCTGTGGGTCTTCATCAATCAGACCCTGGATGTTTATTGATTGCTTCCACACGCATTATGACATGCAAGAGGTGCTGTGACTCCAAATGTGTCCTTACGCTGGTGTTGTTGGAAAGGATGATTGATGCTCAGGAAGAAATGTGGTCAAAGTTTTTGTTAAATAGCTGCAGCGGCTGCTGTTCACCTCACATTTACCAAACACATCCGAGTTTTAATATCCCACTCCTGCTGCCATTAATCTGCTAAAAGTCATATGTGTACATTTAAAAAAATGTACATTTTGCAACATAAGATGACTTGAATATAACTTTACATCTTTTTTTATTTATTTTTCCATTCAGTGATTTATGATTCATCCAAATTATTCCAACCATACACTAAAATATTGAGCAGAAACTTTGGATTTGAGGGGAAAAAAAAATCCCAATACTCTCTCACATCTACAAACAAGAAACCAGAGTTTTAAATTGCAAACTAAAGAATTTGAAGAGTTGGGAATCTCACAAGTTGAATGGCTACGACTAATAAATAATGCTCCCATTTGCTGTTGGCAACAATTATATCATGGAATTACACAATTTTCATGAGGGATCATATATATATATCTATATCTATATCTATATCTATATATATATATATATATATATATATATATATATTATTTCTAGTGTGGAGACAGGAAAAGTGGTCAAACAGGGAAGGCAACGACATGAAGCGAAGGGTCGCAGGCTGGGACTCGAACCTCGACCCCCAGCAGGAGGACTCAAGCCTCTATATATGGGGCGCCGGCCCATCGTACTTAGAACAACTGGGCCCCAATATCTGTTATTTTATTAAACATGTCTGATGTGGTCAGAACAACCAAACATTAAAAAAAAAAAAAAAAACAGCACCTCTGACTACCAGCTTGCACCCAACGACTGAGATGACAGGAACCGGGATTTTTATCCAGCTGTGGAAATTTGTCTGACCTTGGAATTGCTAGTAAGACCAATAAGTGTAACTATGCAATGTTTAGATCAGACAGTTCAGCTGTGCACGTTTGAACCAGAGAAAGCTAAATCACACAAGCTCATAGCCACGCTCTGCAAGCAGAAGGACAACAACATATTCTCCATGGCTTTCAGGAATACTGGGAACATGATGGTTTGACAGCATCATCAGCTAGCGATATGGTGCTAACGTTAACTCAACATTAGATGCTACATGGCTGCTGTGTCTGACTCCAGCTCCGTGTGCTGGGAGACAACTGAGAACAAGAATGAGAAACTAAACTCAAACAGAGAAAAAAAAGAGAGAAAAAATCAACTTTCCCATTGGTAAACATGCCAGCTTAGTTTGGAACTCAGATTTATGAAGCAACTATCCAAAAAACAAAAAGATGAAGTAAAAGATGAAGGCTTGCAGAATCGTATTTTTACGATCACGCTCAGAACCAGAACATGTCAGCTGCAGCTCCTTCACAACTTGAGTAAAAACACACCAACTAGTTTCTCATCCTCGTTTGTCTCGCTAGCTTGTGTTTGTTTGTCTCACTGGTTTCCTCAGCAAGTAGCAAGCATCGATTTCTCCCATCTAAAACACATGTAGACATGTTCAACCTAAAAACTGGAATTTTAATGAAGGGGAAAACAAAAAAGCAACAATAAAGACAGAAATGGCAAACATAATTGTTGCAGGGACTGATGTTAATTTGTTACCTTGAACTAACCCTGAACCCAAACACACACAACTCATTGTCCCCTAAATATGCTAATCTTGGCATGTTTCCAGATTTTCTCTGAAGGTCAGTTCTCCAGATTTAAAGTCTCTGGGGCTTAGGCAGCGGACAGGATTCTGGCACATCAAAAACATTTCTTGCAAAGGGAAGAAGAATGATGAAAAAAACAAATCCATCTGATAAGAGGTGTGACGTCTTGACTCCATGTTCATGTGTGTTTTCTGTCTGATGGGTAGTCATGCAGGACAAACAGAGAATATTCATCTTAAAAACAAAAACACGTGGGCTTTTCCGACCATAACAAGTTCGGATGCGTGTTGTGAGAAAGGCCTGTGGGTACAACACCAAACCCATTTCAATTACTGAAAAAAAGCAGCGATGTGGATGGTGGTTCAGAGGTCACAACCAGGCTAAGAAATTATCCCATTAGCTGAGGGGAGAAAAAAATCATAGAGGCAAAAGCTAGAAACCTCATTTAAGAAAATACCCTTAAGCCCAGATGAGAATGTAGAAGGAGAAATGAAGCAGGGTTATAGCTTTAGCACTTTAGGAAACTGCACTTAGTGAAAAAAGTGAAATTAGACTCTGCCCATAAAAGTTACTCTTGCCTGTAAAGCAGATGTGACTTTCTTTCTTTTTTTCAGGGTGGATTATTCTGCAGGTGGAAAAAGAAATATGTCAAGATTGCTTTTCTAGAACTTGGGAACTTATCAGAGAAAAGAAGAGAGGTAGAAGGATCCCGATCTCAGCAACATGAGCAGAACAAAATTCTGACATGAAGTGACAGTGACCTCTGTGTTCTCCATTAGTCAGATTTAGCTCTGACACTGCGGAAAAGCCTCGGTAAGAGTTAATGATTCAGACCAGGATGCTGGTGGGAGGAAAGCTGCCGGGTAAAAACCGGCCTGTAGGAGATGGCCTCCAGGCATGTAGGAGGCCTTTGTGCCAAACACAAGGCCTGATTCCACCACGCCACCGCACTGTGACAGGAAGAGGGAAGCAGATGAGATACCGGGCCTGTCCTCCTACTCTTCCTGAGATGAGTGTGTGCTCACACGTCCTGGGAGAAAATATATACTGTATACATCTACTGTAAACAGAAAGCCCCTGTGCAGGCGCGCTGCGTTTATGGATTGTGTAACGCTGCTTTGAGATGCTAGCTTGCTCTCTGGGCTTTGTTTGGTGGGCAGTGTGGATGTTTTGGGAGCGTTGTGGAGGCATCCATAAAGCAGGCATGCCCTTTGGACCAGACATGCAGTGTGGGCCTGATGCACTTCACAGCTCCCCCACCACACACACACGGAGCAGAAGTGAGCCCGACTTGGCCCTTGATTTATCACAGTGGGTGGCAGAAGCCAGAAGACAGGAATCTTAAAGGGATAGAAAATGCTCTGACCTGTCTGTCATTTTCTGCCTTACCAATTTTTTTTCCTTTTCTTTCTTTCTTTTTTTTTTCCCTGGAGCTATACTGAGTATGAAGCCACTGCATTACTTCTCGTATGCTCGACACGCATTCCCTTTTCCAAACACACCAGATACTGACACTTGGTCAAGAGCCCTGGGCATCACATTTTAGCAAACGCGGGATCCATTTAGCAGAGTTCAGTATGCAGTCGGGGATCGACGTAACATCACGCAAAGTGAAGACATAAAGAAATAAATGAACCCAGTGGCAGCCCCCACATTTAGTGGCTGAAAAGACTTTCCCTCCAGGGGAATCGAGTTTGTATCGTTTTCGGGACCAATTGTTTTACTTTTTATTTTTTCCCCAGCCCGTGTTTGGTGAGCTAAGAAAGCATGCTCCTTTGATAACATTATCCACACTGGAAGGCACACATTTGCCTTCTGCAACAAGCCTCTACATTTTTCTGGTTTCCATGGCGACGTGTCCTGCAACAGTCGTAAGCAGCAGAAAAAATTTGGATGCAGTCTCCAAATCCCCGACACTGAGGGACTCCTGTTGAAGTCTACCTGACTATCTCACACTTTGAAAAATGATAATAAAAGGTCGGCACAGCGAAGGCTTCCCGCAGAAAATCCAAATGTATGTGAAAACGTGCTGATGCTCGGTTTTATTTCAAAAATGTATCACCCGCATGCTTGGCTGGGGTTAAACTGAAGACTAGACTGTAAAAATTCGCTGAAATAAATGAGACTATTGTGTTGTTTTAACAGATGAAAAAAATCAATTTCCAGATAAAAGAATGAGACTCCGAACATGCATCTTCCACCAACGTCTCACCTCGACTGCATCTGATCATTAGCGCCGGGCACATCGTAGGTTAAACACTTGCATTCTGAGTCTTTGCAAATTTTAATGAGCAAATACATAATTTACTGTTTAAAAAAGCCAGGCAGGATTACACGTATTTACTGCATTTATCAGTCATGGCTGAAGTCTAGATTTTACAGTCATATTGTAGGACTGAGATGGTTGGGATCACTTTAAATCAGGGATCTACTGAGTGGTTAAAGAAAATTCAATGAGTTTACAAGTATTTCCTCATTAAAGCCAATCAAATGAACATCGTTGGATGGAGAGCTTAGAAGGGCTGTGTTTGAGGAGCTCACAGTGTCTTTTTTATTTATTTATTTATTTTTTGTGGGGGTTGTAAAGGTCCGGTGTCCAGGAGGTTGAGACATCTAACGGGTCAGACAGCACCCAGCTGAGAACTCCCAGCCCAACGCCAGAAATAAAGAAATAAACACAAACAGTTCCAACAAGAAAAAAAAAGAACACTTTTGTACATTTCTACAACAATGAAGACATAGCTGTAGATGTTATATTGGATTAAATGTTTACAGGCTGGAGCTGTAATTTCAAGCTTCACTCACCGCTGAAGTTAAAGTACTGAAAATGTTTAGATCGGTAACTTTACACAGTAACTAAATATCAATCCTAACATAACTTCAAACAAAGTGTTTTTATTTGATCAAAACAAAACTGTGTGTGAGATGTTTGAGTTCTCAGTTTAAACTAATTATTGATATAATTATTAAATATAAGTTTAGATGGCTTTCATGAGGTTAAATCTGCTTTTCATATCTGATAAACACCAGAACTTGTTTTTATTGTTTGTTCTCTGATAATGTTTGATGAGAAAAGTGTGGGACATCGTCAGAGGAGAAACCACATGAAGTGTGACACCGCGTCGCTCCTTCTTTAATGATAATCAAGCATCAGCGTCCCGCCGCCGGCTCACTCGCGTTAACAACGTTTCAGTTCAGCGAGGTTTATGCCCATCTGTCTAAATGTCACACCACAGCAGCAGTCAGACTCACATCTGGACCGGGCCGGGTCAGTGCGTCTGATCCGTTTCTTTTTCAGCTATTCTCTCGTAGATTAGCTCAGGTTCTTGGTTTCGGCGTCTCGTTTCATGATCCAGTTTCGGCTGCTGGGCACACGTTCTCACATTTAGCTCTAAAACATGTAAAACGAGCCCAAATCATCACCCCTCCACCACCGTGCTTGAGAGACGTTTGAATCCACCTCAACTGTGCTACCATGCTCTTCTTCAAAGGAACAGGCGTAATAGATGGATGTTAATCTGAGGTTGTTTTTACTACATTTTAATGCCGTGTAAAGACTTATCATGCCCTGTTACATAAAACCCCATAAAAAAACCTTTTATGACATTTTAAAAAATGCATGGATACCATTACAGTTGTTGGAAAGCACACCAGCTCTGATTGTGGTGAGTGAAAATTATGTCATTTGAAAATAACACCTGGTTGGACTCCTGTTCCCCATCTCAGGATGCTCACTGACCTTTTAATAGATAAGAAAACAGAAGAGGCACATCTCCTATTAAGAATGCACCAACTTTCTCCATCACCTGACATACTGCAGAGGTGCAGCCATGACGACAACACACACACACACACACACACACACACACACACACACACACACAAACCACCTGGCAGAACTGCTTGAACCGCCTCCCTTCCCTTCTCCTCCCTCTGACAGCTGGCCTGAAATGACAATTTCAAAGCCTGAATATTAAAGGTCTGGAAAGTCACTTTAATCTGATTACCTATCGGCTGCAAATCACCACACGGGAAACTTTATCGACCCGAGAGAGTGAGAAAAAGGGTAAAAATACATCCAGCGCTCATTTTTTGACAAATGCGATGATAAATGGAAGTTAACTGGTGGACGGAAAATAAGTGTAGCTGTCTTTTTTTTTAGATGGAGAAAAATGTTTCCATAGGTGATATTAACGCTATCCATCACTTACGTGTCACTAGCGCTCATGCATGATCCATCAGTAAGATTTGTTATCACGCAGCTTCTGTAATAATGTTTACTGATGGGGCTTCAAACAGAAGGAACGTAGGATGAAATTCCCGCCGCGGACGCCGACTTTGTCATCAGCTGCTAACAAAATAGCATCAGAACAGAAATGCTCCTCAGAAGCACCTTGGCCTATCAGGCAGCGGTCCAGTCGCCGCTGGCACCACACCACTCCAGGCTGCTGCTGACATTCAGGGCTGTCCTTGTTCCTGGCATTCATTTGGCTTTTTCTTTTATTCTTTTTTGGTTTTGTGGTGGTCATCTGGCAGCGTGACTTAGACGCACCTGGTGAAGAGCGCGTCCGCGGTGACGGGCAGAAGAAGCCCGGTGACTGGTGAAAAGCTAAATCTGCATACAGCACGCATCAGTCCACATGTTGGGAAGGCAGCTGTTTGTAGCAACAGCTGAACGGGGCAGGTGGTATTTTAGTCAGAAAACACTTTGAAACAGTTGACTGGTCGGAGTGAGGATGTCACCGACTGGCGAGATATCAGCCCGTTCCACAACTCATTAGTCAAGGTACAGAGACCAGCCAAACAGCTGTGGAACATTTTAATTCCAGCTTCAAATCAGCGGCTTGGACCTGAGCTGCTGATTCCAACGACCTCCCGCCTGCATCTGCCGCTGGAAAATAACACAGAATCACCACTGTAGCAGATCATTCTGTTGTCTGGTACCGGCTCCCCTCCGAGGCCCGGCCCTTATTCCAGCAGCGGCAGCTCCTTCCAGAGCCCAAGGCCACTGTGCTGATATTGCTTACCCCAGTCTCAACGAGCTAATTAAGGGGGCTGTTTCTGAAGTGCTCTTGCATTTTGTTTATTTGTGTATCACCGAAGCCCTGCAAATTACACAGACCAAAGGCTTGTCTCAACTTTTAATCTAATCACGCCTACCGCGAGCCCCCGTTTCCTGGTGTCAGTTCGCCTTAATGAGGCCCGGCCTGAGCCGTGGCCATTAGTGGAGCTCAGCGGTGGAACAGCACCGCGGCCAGACAGGCTCGGCACACTGCTGCCACAGACCCTAATCCCCGGCCGCTCCCTGCGGACCCGCAGCCCAGAAGCGGGCTGTAAAACCCCCAGCTGTGCAGAACATGGATGACATTTGAAAACATACAGTATCTGGGCGGCAAATGAAGAGACGACTGCATTAAAAGCAGCACTTAAACGACATAAAAAGGGAGTGCCAGGTGTGCCGTGAACAGATTAGTGAACCATTCTCTGTGACATAAGCACCAGGCGACGCTCTGGGTTCAGACAATGTCAGCTGTTAAGTGCGCAAACTTTCATGTATAATGGGCATATTAATGCAGGGGTGTTTATTATCACTATCAGCATGATGGTTTAATGCCACTTACCTTTTATATCAGCCTGCATTTTATGAACTGGCAGTGTTTTGCCTTGGACAGTTGCACTAACATCCCCATTAGTACAATAATCATACAGACAAGGTCCCTACACTATTCATTTTCCATGCAACTTTCATTAATTCAAATTCGGAGAGAATTTAGTGCACTTTCCCTATTTCCAATCTGGAGTGCTTTGAATTCTGCTCACTGCACCCGTTTCTGTGTCATCAGCCCACTCAGAGCCTGAATAATTCATAACAATATTTATTAGCACTCTGAGGTACAATTAGATGAATTGGGATTAAGAATTGGCTCGTCTGTGGAAGAGAAAGTAGAGCAGCTCTGCCGATGGATTTGGGCAGGCGTAGCTCTAAAACATTATCAAAATAAAGCCAAGCAGATTAATTCCCTTTCTCTACCCCCCAACACACACACTCACACACACACTCCCACACACATACACACTTGTGTTTAAAAGAACATACTTAATATTCCATCTGCAAGAGTAAATCAGAGATGACAAGTTAAAACAGGGCCAGAGCAGCAGACTCACGTTTTGACTTAATCTCCAATTCTTTCTAACATTTTTCTTTTTTTTTTTAACCTAAACCTTCATAAAGAAAATGATTTTTTTCTTATCTTTCTTTTTCCATTTGAGGTTGCACTTTTACATCCCCCATTATTTAATCAGCTGGACACTTGGATCCAGAACCGGGGACAGACGGTTAGCTGGTGCTGTGGTGGGATGTCCTGCTAACAAGCACACCCGAATATCTAAACGGCATAAAGATCATTTCATTTACACCTTCTAACAAATTTGATATTATTATCAAATATGATGCTTTGCATTATAAAATACTTCTTTGCAGATGGTTGTTTTCCACACGTGTGACACATCACATGACGGACATTTGGAGACAGAGTGATGGACGGGACACGGCGCCGTCACGTCCTTAAAACCTGTCTGCAGCAGCAGAGACAAGCACACAGGTGTGTATGCTCGCTCATATCCGGACAAAAGCTACAAAATCCATCGGCCTCCACAAAATGAATACAAAACGCTGTGAAAGTCGGCCTCAATTGCAGCTTTCACAGCCACTGAAGAAAGTGGAATCTTCCACAGTGGCCGGATCAATCACACGATCTCAATCGATAGAGCTTCAATCAATCAGCTGCAGTACAGGGCTGGCGGGGAATCACAAAAGGGGAAACTTATTCTTCGGCAACTGTCACCGAATTTAGAACCTCAGACTGTCAGTACCTCCAAAAAAAAAAAAAAAAGTCTCGAGAAAACAATTTTTTTTTGTGCAATTTCCCCACTGTGGGACAAATAAAGGTTTTCTTCTCCTTCTTCTTCTTCTGAACACCCAAGAGCAGCACAAGCCCACATCAACAATGGAACTGTAAGTTAAACCCATTTTTGTTGTCCACCATGATGGCTGCATGTTTACCCAGAATTCCCAGCATGAGCGGATTTTTGTGGAAAAGACGGCGTGACCTCGTGTAGCTGTACGACCACTGTCTCTGACAAATTAACTGTAAAAGTAGTTCCGATAAATATAAGAGCAATCTGCACAGGGAACGGTGATTGCCAGGTTCAGATAAACTGTTGACGGTATTAATCTTTATTTGTGTCGATTGGATCCGGCTCGCTGGCCAGCGCAGAGAAGACAATAAATTCCCCAAAGCTCTCTGATTATCCGAGTCCCCTCGTCCATCCTCAGGTCATATCAATGTCCACATTCTTAGCCTGAGTAATTTCCAGCGTTAACGGATTGTTAAAATATCTTATTTCGAACTGAGGCGGAAATTAAGAATATATGAGTAATCGCTTCAACTCCAGAACTCATTATCTCGTTGTGCGCAAACGGAAAATGAAGCAGTGACAAACTTAATCACGCCGTACGGGAGAGTGAATTGGAGGTTTCGATGAAAAATGTTGACCCTAATGCGTGACCCATCTATTCAGCTCAATTGTACCCCCCCACCCTTCACCCCCAATTAAAGAGACTTCCGTCTGCCCGTGTCCGTAACGGATGGAGCCAGCAGCGGTTGAACCCAGCCTTAATTAAACACAAGCGCATGTTTTACCATAACTCACGCCGGCTCACAGTCACTTCCCCATCCAGATAATATCCTGAACGCCTGTCGTCACGTGTCCACGCGGCCAACAAACAAGAACTGTTTACTAGACAAAACTATGTTTTAAAGATGTACCTGGAAGCTCTTAAAACACTAAAGAGGCCAATTTATTTGATATGTGCATGCACCGACCTCGCGCTGCTGTCAGATATTGGTCTGGAGTTGTTCAGCTCATTAGGACTCACGCAGGGTTGACTTTTATGCTTTTTTTTTTTTTTTAAAGACTGTATTCTAAATCAGTAGAAAGTATTATCATCTAATGTGTCCACACAGGCTTATAAACTTATGTCATCAACATGCTGACTTGGAGCGCGTGCAATTAGTCCAGCCGACTAAACTCAACTTCTTAAATTACCTGCCGGAAAATTCTGGACCATTACGGCGCCCAACAACAATATGAAGGTTATTACGACACGGCGGGGAGAGCTCTGGCCTTTCTGATTACTGTGCAAAGAGCTCAAGTATTACTGAACTTCTTTTATCATCACTCGGTTTCAGAAACCAAACAGCCCTGCCATCTTTAAATCTTCAAAAGTGCCGTCTTCTTTGTATGGAATAATTTAATGACTTTCTTCAGTAATCTCAGAAAGACATGCAAGCATGTGCGGTTCATCTGATTTACTTTCAAACCTGGCAGAACCACACCGAGGATTTACAGCATCGATTAATATTTTCCACGTATGTGAGGTGTTCAGGGACCGTCTGTAAATTCGAGTCCGACCAGAACCAGCGAGTTCTCAGGTACCCGGAGGGAGAAGAAGCAAACGTGAGCCGGTCCCAGTGGTCAGCCGTTCATACAAGCTAACTTCCTGTTTGATTCCTGTCCAGTGCGTGTGTTTATGGGTATTTACAGCCACGTGCATGCGTTCTCATCGTCAGAGATAACGCTGTGCACGTTTGTCCACATCAGGAAGCCGTCTGAAGGTGCGACCCTCAGAAAACATTCATTTCTCTAGTTGGCGGGAGGATGAACACATTATTCTGGTGACAGAACGTCATCGCACCGTTACGGAAACTTACCATTGTTGTAAAAACATTTTTTATTCTATTTTCTTCACAAAAATGCTGAGATTTGTCCAGTTTTATACAACAGGATTCAAATCATTTCCTGTTAAATATTCGTCCCCAAAATAATTAGAGCGAAGTAAATCTAACAAAGCCCAAATGAAATCACATGAAATTAAAATGACTGTGTGATTAAAATAAACTAAGTCTTGTCCAATCAGAAAACTTCTGAAATTATGAATCCTTACCATTTTTTCCCCATTTTTCTTGATTTCAGACGTCTGCTGTTTAACTGCAGCTTTTCCTCTACTTAAAGAAAGAAAAACCGATCTGATTAGATATTTGTGCAAGAGATTAAAAGCAGGAACCTCAACTTCCAGAACCAGAAAAGTAACCACAGAAATGAAATGGAAACTAATCAGATGTGGAAATGCAGATATTTGTGAGCAGACTTAAAGAACTGCTTCTTTCCAGGAAACTGATTCTGCATCAGCGTCTCTAAAAATCACATGTCAGCCATTACTGATGAGTCATTCACAGAGAACAACACGACTGGACTAGCGGTTATTTGTGACTGCAGCGCTGGGCAGAGCATCTGTCCACGACACCGTTTTATTTTTATCGTGTTTTTGCACATGTATGATAAACATTTGCATGGAAGTGTTAGAGGACATTTCCACATGAGTTCAAGCAGAAGCACACACGTGCGTGTTCGACTGCTGCCCCCTGTCTCCGTACTGGTTCACACCTTTTCTTCTGTTTTGATTAATACCAGGTGTAAATGTTCACAGGAATAGCTGGCCTTTTATTCTGACAAAGCTGCGATGCTCAAAGGTGAGAAAACACGGCGATTTAAAGCTGCGTGCTCGCGTCTGTTTACAGGAGCTGACCGCATGTGTCGATTTGTTTTCTGAAAACCCAGAAGACCCGGCCAGCTTAGCCGAGGCTTTGCAGGCCACCGAGGTATGGGGCCCATTGTTATCAGTGAAACAGTGGTGGGTAAACACAAGATAAAGAGGCTGAGTGAGACTCTGCCATGTCTGTTTTCCCATCTTGTCAGTTAGAATGACTGGAGCCATTAAGGCAGCTACCACAACATGCTGACAACATGTACGGGTGCCACCTGGACCCAGATGTGCCTCAGCGGTGGGTAAATGGAGAGAATGATGGAGAGGAAGTTTAGGGGCCATGTCTGCGCCAGCATATGCCCAAACCTGGATGTCCTATTACTCTTCCTCTTTGAGCCGCTGCTCACGAGACAGAGACAATAAGCCATTGTGATGCTTTATGAAGAGGACACAAAAGCCACAATAAGAGAAAAAAGTGGAATCGCTGAGAAGTCCTTGGCAACTCTGCTGCTTTTTTTTTTTTTTAACCACATTATCTTTTATGCGCTACGAATGGAAAAAGGAGAAGGTATTGTTGACGCTTGCCCTTTCTCGTGCATGAATACAGGAGTACATGTTTTCACACTGTGTCCGTGGCTCAGTGAAAGCGATCATCTGGGAGGGAGGTTTTGTTTCCGCAGACAATCGCTGCTTGTGTTTAGAACAGACTTGGGACATCGGGATCATAAAGAACCGACCAGAGATGACTGTGGAGACAACAAAAGCCTCGTGCACTCTCATCCCTTCTAATTCATCAAAGAACAATGGCGGATCGGTCCGACTGGCACGTTGAACGGCGTCATGTGAAACACTCGACTTCCCGTCACTCATTCTCACCGGTGAATATCGGAGATGAGCGTCTGAGCCTCGGCGTCGCTTTCCCTCTCTCGGATGAAGTCGAGGAGTATCAAACGATTACCGAGCAAGGTCATCCTTCAGTTGGAGATTCTTTCATCCCGTAAAGTTTTACTTCAAAGACCCACAATGACATTCTTGAGGTCAGAAAACTGGACAAGATTTTATTTAATTGACACTCTCAACAAAACCTTCATAAAAGAGTTAGTGGGGTGACGTGATAACGCTGCTGATAGAAATGAGCCGCTGCCCGGACGCCACGCCACACCCAGACGTAACCCTGCACCGCCACGTCACTTCACATGCCCGCTTTCGTCACCATTTATCCTGCCACAAAGTGGCACAAATACTCAAATTAAATTTGACTATAAATGTGTGCTTCTTCAAAAATGTCATGTGACGCAGAGTTACTCGACAATAAGATCACTAAACCTGCTCTCAACAGTGAACTGCCAAGTAGTTTATGACTAGATGTTAGCAGGTGAAATAGTGTGCAGGTACGAGCCTGGGCGTAGCTCCGCCCCAGAGGTCCTGATGTCACTGCTGAAGGCGCCGCCCTCGGTGACTGCCATGATGCCACGACACTTAAACCGGCTTTAGAGCACAAATCAATCACCATCGTCTGACAAATGAAAAGAATCACAAACTTAGACTTTTAATCTGCCAAACAATCTGGGCTAGGTCACCTCTCCGATTTGGGGAAGATTTTCTTACTTTTTCAATCAACTCCTACAGGCTATCTTCAGCCCCCCACTCCCCCCCAACACGAGGCCAGTGGGGGCTCGTTTCCTGGGGCTAGGCCACCCAGGGGAAATGTAATTCCCTTCTTCTGGTCGGTCAGGGGAGCGAGGACTCAGAGGAGGAGGAGGGACGGTGCCCAGACCCTTGATTAGGAACCGAGGATGCAACTGGCGTCTCGCCAGTTTGGTTGCACGCACACAAGTATGCACGTTGGAGATGATGAGAAAGACCACTGCCACGCTCGTGATGCACAACAGAAAGCAAATGAGCAGCTGTGAACGGTGAGCGAGGTGGGGCAGGCATCAAACACTTGCTGTCGCAGTACCCCCCACTCCCCACCCCCCTCTCTCTGCCCTCCTGCTGGACGGTCACTGTGCATGATGGAGAGGGCAGGTAAGGGAGCAGGGACCCACCTCTGTCCATTACTCATGAAGGTCCTGGTGTTTCCAATCCCCATTCACAATGGGCTTTTTGAGTTATGACGCACCAAATGTCATGATCACACACTGATTATGGCGCGCTATGAGGGGCGCCTGGCTGGGGGCGCACTCCACAGCTATAACCTTTAAGTGTATAGCTCCTGCGCCTTCACGCTGCAGGTGGACCACACTATTAGTGGGTGACTTGTGAATCTATTGTTGCACCTTCAGGTGACTTTTCTGGCTCACCTACATTTCTCTTCCGTTGCTTCCCATTCCCTACTTGCCAATGTCTTACACTTTAATACAACTTGAGTCTTACTTCAACAGTTTTGGTCATCTTTAGTAAAATAGTGCTTATTACAGTTTTTCAGTGTCACAGTTGAACTAAGTTTTCTGGAGCTCTATTTTGGACATAAAAACACCAAATGAACTCGGTTGATCATGTGACTTTATCAAAGTCTTGAATTACATTACGCTGCATTTAGAAAACATGAAAATCCAAAGAGACTTTATATATATATATATATGTACATACATACATACATATATATATATATATATATATATATATATATATATACATATATATATAAATAAATATATGTATT
>JAOWBL010000023.1:983576-996077 GCA_028564865.1 Zenarchopterus dispar
AAATAAGGTCAAAATAAATAATTTGATTTTAAGTACATGCATATACACATAGACTGAAAAAGACACACACACACATATATTATACGTTTAAAATCAAGTTTAGTAAATAACTCATTTAAAAAAAAAAAGTAAATAACTCATGATGTATTAAAGCCACTGACATTGTCATTTTTCGTCATCAGAGCTCTTCAGAAGTACAGGGTTATTAAATGATTACTTCCTCAGTATAACTGTTCTCTCCACCATTATGTTAACGTTGTTGCGTTTAATGTTAATAAAAAAAGGAAACCGGTATAGAAATCCCATTTCAGATTACATCACTTACACCTCACACAACCTGATTTAACCTTACTGGTGATAAATCATATTTTACCTGAAGTAATAATGTCAGAGGATGTATTGTTTATGGACGGATGTAGAAAATATGGAGAGACAACCATGGAGAGAGAGAGAGAGAGAGAGAGAGAGAGAGAGAGAGAGAGAGAGAGAGAGCGAGCTCCGGATCCACAGTTTCATCTGCTCATCTCTACTACAAAGTCCAGTTTTTATCTGAAGCCCACTTCAAACAACTTCAGCTGCCCGGGATACACAAACATACACTTAATCAACTATAAAAAACAATAAAACGGAACAAACATAAATTTAACTCAAATAAATGAGCTGTGTTTGCACAATAAAAGTCAAGCAGGACTAAAAGCCAGACGGAGGGAGGGAAAAGCTTTCCTGTCGTGTTTTAAAAAGATTTAATGTCTGGATGGCTGGGACCTAGAAGGGTTTGGCTGTTTTACAGATTCGGGTCGTCACCGAGAAGGTTTCAAAGACTCTAAAAGACCAAACAGTTGGAGAAGCTCCATCTCTCCATCACCACAGTCGTCTGATTTGTGGTGGTCGTCGGTCATTTTGGAGCGATACGATGAGCGGATTTAAGGATGGACACAAAAACGACTGCAGGGACGGGAATTATTCCCAGAAAGTAGACGGTTACAGAAACCATGAAATAAAACGTTGACATGTGGGATCATTAGTCAGCCATTAAGAGAAGTGCTCATATTTGACTTTATTTTGTAAGTGAGTTAGTAATTCAACATTCAGACAGCAGTCGGTTTGGCCTCAAACACGTTTGATCAAATCAGCATAAAAACAAAACAACTTAATATAACTATTTATTTAACAATAATTAATGATGTTAAATACAGAAGTACCTGAATTATTAACCAGGGTATTCATCTGCTGGAGGCATTTTCTTGGATTTTCTCCAGAATCGGAGAAAAGACTTGGCAAGTTTCAACATGCACCATTTAATTATGGTTTATTTTTATTTATTTAAGGTGTGACTGGTGCTACTTTAATTATATCATTGTGTTACACTCTTAAATAGTCATAGGCTGGGAAATGGTGCCGC
Source organism: Zenarchopterus dispar (assembly GCA_028564865.1). Lineage (NCBI taxonomy): Eukaryota > Metazoa > Chordata > Actinopteri > Beloniformes > Zenarchopteridae > Zenarchopterus > Zenarchopterus dispar. Next base: position 984,979 of record JAOWBL010000023.1, read on the forward strand.
CAAACACTCCTGTCTACTGAAGAGCCTTGGAAAAACAAGGAAAGTAGGATAAAATTGTACATTTATGTCTAGATTATTTTTTTGGATTAAATTTGGATGAAAACACGGCTTTTAGTTCTCCAAAGACGTCACCGTGTAATAAATGTTTTTGTTGTTTTTTATGTTATGTTCACCGTCTTTCAGCCAGTGACTGCTGGTATAAACTCCAGCATCTCTCGTAACACTGAATAGGATGAATTATGGAACATGAGTGAATGAATGAATGAATGAGAGTTGAAAACATACAATAAATCAACATACTGTACATATAGTTCATGTTTCTGAATTAAATCTAAGTCATGAGATATAATGGATGGGCCACAAGTAGGAAGATGATGGGTTAAAGTTACTGTACGCAGAACAAACGCTTACAAAAAAAGTGACGTATTTTGGTGAGAAAGGATTAATTTTACCATCATGGGTTGGTGAGAGGATGGAGATGGAGGCATGTCCTTGGAGAAAAAGTATAAAACTTCACCTCAAATGTTGTTTATGTAATCTATAATGAAATGGGTCTAAATCCTGATCTTTAATGATCCTATTTTCATTTTTAAGTTTTATCTTGAAACAACATTAAACGTCGTCAGGTTTTACAATATTCCACTCCTTAAAACTAAGTAGAGACTAAGTGTATTATAATAGAGTCGTGCCCTTATAAATCGGTCAAATGTTGAATCTAAACTATACTGAAGGAGAACAAGGGTCTACTTCAGGATGGGCTTCAGCTGATTAATTAAGCAGAATATCCTTACAGGAAGCAAACACATGGTCCAGGAGATCAGCTGTGGTACATCAGCAACAGATTTCTGTGAGGTGACCCTCAGCGAGGACTTGGAAAACACCGCCTACATCACTTAGACCACCGTGGAGCTTGGCTGCGGTTGGTGCGCGGATGAAGCCCGCAGTATGCCTCCACTGTGACGACCGACCTTTTCCTCCAAAGCATCCAAACATCATTGTGAAGGAGGAAAAAAAAAAGACAACAGAAGCGGGGAGGGATTTACTGCCGGTGGGATTTATTTCTCATTCCAATTTGCAGGGGGTTACTCATTTTTTCATCATTCCTTCATTTATTTATTCTGTTTCCAAGTTTAATTCTATTTCACCTGAAGGAAAACAAAATCTCCAGCCAAATGCGTAATAGTGTTGGAGTGAATAATGATGACGGCAGGTCAAGTTGTGAGTGAGTCACGTCCTGCTCCGAGAAGAAAGTGATTACTGTAACACGGCGCTGACAATCACCACCGCCGTAATCCCATTTCTCACATGCAGCTCAGATTGTATTATGTCATATTGTATTTTGCGTATGCCATCAAAAAACTGGATTTAGATCGGGAAAGTATATGGAGGGGGGAAAAAGAGGTGAAATTAAAGAAACTGAAACAAATAAAGGCAGAAGAAAACAAGCAGCCGCAGGGTTGGCACGCGGGCGTGTCACTTTGTCAAGCTTCTAAGAGAGCTTGATGGTCTCTAAGGGAGGCAGGAAAAACTGCCGCAAAGGCATCGTTTTCTCCAAGACGAACAGATGGCTGAGCCTATGTGTGGAGATTTGCTTTATATCTCCATCCCATGTTGTGATGCAGGAGATGTGGGCTTCCGTTTTCTTTCCTTTTCTTCAAACGCTATCTCACAGGATAACGGACACACGCAATGTTTAAGCTAATGAGGAGTGGGTGTTGCTTTGTTTTCCTCTTTATTCCTTCCCCTCTCTTCCACCGACACATCCTCTTGCTTTCCATTCTCCCTCAAACCCACGCTTGGAGCAGAAACCTATATGCCACAATTATGCAACACAATTGGGGGTGCTGCTATGCAGCCTGGGTGGCTGTCCAAAAGACGAGCTGACTTCAGAGTTCCCGCCAACTACTGATGTGCTCGAGAATCACTCGAAACAACACGATGCAGATGTCGGCTCGGTGCAGCGTAGCGACCGCAGTAAAAGGGAGCGCGAGAGGGAGGTTCATCTGTATGGATGAGGGGTCTGCTTTCTAGAGAAGTTTCTCAACAAACAATAGATGGATTTTCTAGAAATCTATTAAACAAATGCAGTCTTCCAGCTCCAGTTCCTGTCATAACATGCTAGCCTCCCAATAATGCTGCATGTTAAAGCAGTGAGAGTACTGCAGTGGATGTCAAAACCTGAACCATGACATTTTTATTCAGAAGCAACTTTAATCTCTACAAAATAAAAAAAGAACTGCATGTGAGTGTGCCGGATCTGTGGACGAGGGCTGGGAATTTGAGTCATTTCTTTGTCCATTTTCCCACTGGTTTAAAACAATCCCCAAATTATGCAATCTGTGTATTTTAATTACTTTTTTGACCAAAGAGAGTCTAAAACCGATGGCTGTAGCACCGATGAGTATGGGTTCATGGATCTCTTCTTCGTTGCTTTATCTATCACTGGCTTGGTTATTAATACCAAAATATTACTGCATGCCAAACTTCCTCATGTGGATATTTTGTTGTTGTGGAAGCAAAGAAATGTTGTTTGATGGGTCTTTAGATAAAGTTCCCGTCTTCCTGAAACTTTATTAATGGCAGCGTTCTGCAGGTAGCGACGATTTCAGCGACACCACAAATTTCAACTGGTACTGAACAAAAGAAGGTGGCTTTTTAAGGACTTGCTTTCTTGGTACTAATAAATGCTCGATAGTGATAAAGTTCTGTAAAATTAAAAAAATGTAGCTGGAATATGTTCCAGTCATTTGTCTTCATCCATTTTGAACATCTGTTTAAAAATAAAACTGTTTTTGAAACAGTTTTGTGTCTCTGGGGTTGTTGTCATACATCTGGAGTGCACGTGCACGTCCACGTATAAAGTAATTGTCATTTTATTTATTTCACGGGACATATATCACACAATATTAAACATCTGGTTTAAACATAAAGTCATGTTCAGTTGAAAATATGTTTTCTTCCCTTTTTTTTCTATTTTGTAATCAAAATAAAAATGATATTTTCCGCTGAAGGTCGTTAACCTGTCAGAACCTCATACCGGGCCTGCCGATGGGAGGAAAAGCTCCAAAAATACATGCGTTAAGTGCAAACATGGCATGTTGAAAGGGAGGCAGAAAAACGTTATTTGTCTGACAGTCGGGGAGATAAAAAAGGACAGGACAATGGCCGTCTGTAAACAGTGATTTAAATGTACACTGACCGAGAAAGCCCACGTCCAATCTGTCAAGGCAGGCCGACCGGTCCCAGATATCTGATGAGCGGCAGGTTAGCTAATGTGATAGATAACATAATTACATCATGTCCGAACCATCAAATGTGAAAACAAGAATGATTTATTCTGTGACAAGTGGACCTTCAAACCATCAGGGTTTGACGAAGCAATTAAGAGATGATGCCTTTTTAATTTGGCTTCATCTTTTCACTGCCCAATATGTCAAACATCTCTGCATGCAAATGGAAATTTCACTCTCGTAATATTAACTTTGCCGCAACTTAAAACTGGCTAAACATCAGGCATGCAAAAGCACACAGATCAACAGCGTCGGCTATACAAACACCCGTTACCATGGCACCCATGTCAATCATCAAGAAACCGGATATCAGATGATTCAGCTTTATTTAGTTCAGATAAAACTTTAAATATGTGACCTTGGTCTAGTTTTATTACAATTAGTCAGATGGATTATGAGAACCAATGACAGAAATGTTGTCTGGGTTTTACATGGGCTATAAAACCGAAAAAAGAATTTATAATAACGCCATATGTGAGGCTGTTTTGTATTTTTCCATATTTTTGCATGTGTTTGGCATATTTAGACAGGTGTTTATTCTGCCGGCCGTGGATAAGGTGTGCAGGAATGCTTGTTTGGAAAAGATTAAACACTGAACGTATATTTGAAATGCCAGCATGCTAACGCCCCTCACGGCTGCACCAGTTTCACATCAGAAGCTTAACTTGATTAAAGTTCAGGCAATTCTGACAATCCTGAGCTAAACTCAGGCTGGCCAGCCCAGTTTGACGGAGGATAAACCTTTCTGATTCGCTAACAGCATGTTTCCCCTCTTCCTTCTTGACACATTTCCATAAATAAAGAAAATATTGTAATATAAACATTATCTGGAAGAAGCCTGAATTAAGTCAGACTTTACTTTATTGTGGTGTAAAATAACATTTTGCTTTATTTTTTACAAACAGACCAGAATGAGAGCCATGGAATAACTGTTTTAACTACTGTTGTGACGCCAGTGACACTTTTGGTCATTTTTAAATATGCTATTTTATTTTTCTTTCTTCGCTGCAGAGGGGGGGGGTGGTGGGGGTGCAGGTACCGTCTGTTTGGCCCGTTTCAAACCTGAGCAGTGAAACCCAGTCACCGTAAACAGTCGGTCCAACGCCATCTTCATGCACGTTGCCTCGTAATAAGCTCCGGTGTGAAAATAACTGTTTTTATTTAAATTTCCCTTTGATGTGGTCAGTCTGTCTTTGGTCGTTTACGAGGCTAAATTTACCTTTTAGCAAACAGTGAAGCAATTATTTTGTGGTTCTTGTGATAATCAAGAACCTGTTTGAGACACTTTTATTGTTACTTTCCACTATTATTTTGTTTTGTTCTTAGTCACCAGCCTGGCGTCTACCATTCCTGGTTATTTTCCTCTGCTGATGGCGTCGTGACGAGCCGACTGTGCGTTTTCTGTTGTGGCCCAGGTGAGAGAGGTGTCTGGCTGAAATCCTACAAAACTCAAGACAACGTACACACCCGCTCCAAGTTTAAGCCACCGAAGAGTTTCATAAAGAGACAAACATGAAAATAAACAAAAAAAACCCCTCATTACTCCCTCCCGTGAAGCTCGCTGACACAGACGGTGTGTACAAGAGTTTAATCAAACGTCAGGGTTCTGAATCCTTGAGTCTGGGTCGTTCGACCAAGTGGGGATAAAAGTCAGTAAAGAACACCAATACAGGAAAACCTGAACTTTTTACAAGCTAATAACCACACAAAGCTCCCAAAGATGACTAAACAGTCTCCCTGCGAGACGAGATCGATACGTTTAAGGCCATGTTTGGTCTCTAATTTGAAAACTTGAACTTCTACGATGAATTCAGTGAAAGCACAAAGCCAAAAGTTAGCGAACATGGACCCGGAGATCCCGGGTGAATTCTGAGCATGGTGCACCCTGGGAGAGCAGCCCTCGCACCTGCAACCAGGTAAACTTCCCGCTCGCCGGTTAATGGACGCCGCGGCTGTTGTTTACTGAAGACTCCCTGCAGAGGAGACTACCTGACCCATGTCTGCAACCGGTGAGCGCTACAAATGGCAAACATCTCTGGGAGTCATTATTTATGCAGGAATGCCCTTGGGAGTCTTTGCACTTGTTTACACAGTCACGGCACAGTCCATTCATGACGGCTCCGAGTAAATGAGCCGCTTGCTACCAATTTGTCCTGGACGACGAAGCTTTGGGGCGCTCCTGCTCGCACTTACTTTGAGGAATATGTGTGTGTGTGTGTGTGTGTGTGTGCACGGATAAGAGGTTAACGCAGTCCCGTCGCACCGTGGGGAACTGACCCGGAACTCCGGACACCGACACCCCGAGAGGGTCGGAAAGCCGAGTGTCACGTTTGGAAATAAATCAGCAGGTTTTTATTTTTATTTATTTATTTTTTTCTCCTCAAAGAGGAGAGCTGTGAGCTTCCACGCCGGCGACGGGCTGTTTGTTTGCCCGAGGACGAGGATGGCTGTCAAAGTAAGTGAGCGCTGCCTTTCACATAAAACTAAAACCAAGACGGAGGCTTTTATGGAGGTTGAAGTGAAAGGCAAAGCAAAGAAAAAGTGCATCCTCCGTGAGCCGCAAAGAACCAACTTTACAGACAATAAAAGTAACGGCGGCGTGGAGTGGACCGACTCAAGAAAATAGGTCCCTGCCTTGAGTGGAAATGGCAGAAAAGAATGCAGATTTATGTTTGAATCTGGAGCCCCAAATATTTTCAGGTTCCTGTAATTAAGCCACTCGTTATGTATTAATGGCGCTACATAATGGGTTTTAATTTTTAATCATCATTACAGAGGTTTCAAGTCTAATGATAAAAGTAAAATATTTCTACATAAAAAGCAATCAAGAAGGAAAATTGTAGAATGCAAATGAGTACGATGCAAAAGTTCATTCATAGAAAAGTTTTTTTGAGCAAATTAACAAGTTGAATGAAGACTTTAGCTATAAAAAACAAAGACCTTTGATATCAAATATAAAAACCTATTTGATACCAAAGTGCCAACACAAGGAGCTCGTCACTTCCTGTTGACGAGTCATTCTGCACTTGGAGATGGAAACTAACATTTATGTCTGATGATGAAACGTTTTCCTCGGTCGGAGGTGCGTGATCGGACTCCTGAAGCTCACCGGAGCAGCCCGGGTTTTACGGCAGCTCCAGAACAAAACAAAAAAAAAAAAACAAGAAGAAAGAAACACGACTCTGCTAACCTTCTGATGGGAGGTTACATGGAAAAAAAACCCCAAAAAAACCTGACAGATTCCACGGATGTTTACGACACGAACGGAAAAATGACGGAGGAAAACTGGTACCAGCGATCGGAAAACCTGAAAATCTGTAAAAAATACCAATAAGAAAAGAGAAGAAAGTTGTGGACTAACAAGCACAACTTTCTGAATTTACTAAAAGGATAATTTAAGTACCGACAAACAAAACAAGTGTTTAATGAAGCAAGCAGGAGGCATATTGTGCTGATAAGCTCATGAGAATCCTACATATTCAATTAATCCCCTAACTTCCAGACACAGCAATTAAAATGGGGAAAAAAACGCTGAAAAGGTGCATTACAAAGCGAAAAACATCACGGCGCCGAGTAGAATTATTTCAGGATCTTTTGTTTTACTTAAACCCTTTTTGTTCTTAATTCAAAGCTGCCATCACCTGGCAGCTTTTGGCATTTGATTTGATTTGACTTTTTTTAGCATTCCTTCAGCTCGGAGTGAAGCTCTACATAGATTTTCCCTTCAGGTCTGCGTCCGTGCACGTTTGGATGTGGGCTTTAAAAAGCAGCCTGAAAAGCAGTGGACGAGGATTCAATTAAGCAGCCAAGCACTGAAAGGCAAATGACTTCCACCTATAGTTGTCAGGTTTTCATCGAGCGGCGAGGAAGACGGGCAGGAGTGTGCTTAAGAGAGAGGCAGAGCAGCCTGAGAAACAAGGAGCGATGAGATCATTTAACAAGCTCCCTCCTAAAGCACTCCACAACCTCCAGAGTTTAATTGCTGGGAGGCAACATTATCCCTAGCAACGCCGCGCCCGGCTGTTGGCCGGGATTCGGAGGGTACCTGCTGGATCCACTCGCCACACAAAGCAGCGCCCACTGAGCCAGATAATCCTCTCAGGCCCTCCTCTCCTGGAGAACCACGCTCAATCCCTTTGTGACACGGGAAAATCTCCCCTTTTCTTTTTTTTTTTTTTTGGGTCAGGGTACGTGCTTCAAATAAGGCCAATCAGTAAGTGCTGTTATTTGTGCACAATGCTGCAGGGAGTCGTGTGGGGAAAGGGAAACGGGAGGGAGACTTAAACAAAAAGACGTTTGATTTGCTGCTGTGAAATTTGGGGCTACTTTCCATTCCTCGCCGGAGCTCCCCGGAGCGGCCATATTTCTCTTTATGTTTAAATGTGAATCAGTCAGATGGGCGGCTGCGTTCCCGCTGAATCATCCCACACTTCCCTCAGAAATCACCGGGTTACTTTTTGAAGCGGCCGCCTTTTAGGAGAAAACAAGAAGCTAATGCTACTTTCTTCCCGTCTCCTCTTTCAAGTTGCCCTTGAAGAGAAAATTACAACGGCGCCTTTGATGCACGTCTGACATGCTTCAAGATATTCTCCATAAGTGCAGACACATACTAGACAATCATCCCAATGAGTCTGCTCGGATGTCTTTTAACCCAGTGTTGCACAAGCCGGCGAGGAAAAACACTTCCACGCTGAGTGGGGGTGGGTGGGGGTGGAAACATTGGCTCATTACACAAAATGGCAAAAGAAGAGAAATGATGTCTTTGTTGTCCAGCGGTTTGTAACTTAAGTAAATATAGCATTAAGAAACCCGCTGAGATGTTTTCTAATTAAAAGAAGAGGCAAATAATGAGAAATGACTTTGTTTTTAGAGTTTTTACACTTGTGTCCCACGTGTGAGTCAACGCACAAATTACACAGATAACTTCTTCTTTCTTGTAGATTTTCTGAATAATTTGACAATAATTCTTGCAGTCTGTCTTCTTTTTTTTTTGTTTTTGATTATTACACGTTAGTGTGCGGCAGTCGGAAACTTCCTTACCTGTCTGGGAAGCTGCAGGTGTCAGAGATGACTCCTCGCTGCAGAGGCTCAGGTCAGAGTGGGCGGAGCTACACCGCGGTCCGTCACTAGAACCAAACACCAAAACAGTTCATTCAGAGGGTGTCGTCATGTTTCAGCGCGGCGGTTTTCTGTCGACAGGTCACACTCACGGGGTGAAGCATGAGTGGGGCGTTTCTCCTCCCACTTCTGTCAAATCTGAATTTAGAAATGTTTATGTTCAGGTCTTCGGCCCACCTGAAGTACCTGTACACGAGGGCGCCGTGACCCGGCTTCAGCTTTATATGAAGGCTTTTTTTGTTTGTTTGTTTTTTTGTTTTGTTTTGCACTTAGCAGCAGTAATATTGACCTCTAAAGTTTTATCTCTAATGTTTCATCTCTCTTTATTTATTTATTTTGCTTGTTGTATTGCTGCGACCGGCTGCCATCAACAGAGCTGTAAAGTTGGGCTGCTGGAACACGTCATTGAGACGGCCGTGGTACCGTCTGAACACAGGACAGACTATAAAAAAGGGGTTTGCTTCTTTTCTTTTCTTTTATTAGGTGGTGCACTGTCCTAAAACCATAAAACACTTGAAAAGAATAACTGTTGGGACTCGTTTTTTGTCCTCGGGGCTTTCTGCGGCCGCGAGGCTTCAGGAACCGGTTCAGTCGGGTTTTAAACCGGCCCGAAACGAACGAACACACTCGTCAGTGAACTTTGACGCAGGCACTCAAATCCAGCTTGTAGCAATTTTATGCATCGTTTTTGTTCAGGTGGTAATTAATGTCTTCATGTTTTTTATTTCTTTTCCTTTTTTTGAATCTGCTTTGATGGCTAATTAGAACTAATGAAGTGCTTTAATTCTATAGTTAATTTCCAACAGGGTTTTTTACTGGTTTTCATATTAACTCTAAATAACATTTAACTTGCATGCCCGGCATGTAAATTAACTGTAATTCAGCAGCAGCACACACACACACACACACAGACCTGATTGATAAGGATTTATATACTTTTGTGGGAAGTGGTGCTCTGTCATGGAGGAGATGCAGAAAATGACCTGCTGAGCGAACGTCTCCTCCAGATCTGGGGGGTGACGGCGAGCTTTAATGGTGATACAGCAAGTGTAAACCCTCAGATGAAGCGTGAGGTCGGCTGCGTTTCAGTCTCAGGGCGGATTCGGGTCAAAATAATCCAGGTACAACTTATCACTTCGTTTCCTGGAAATCAGCTTTCGAGGAAACAGATTTCATGGACTCAGTAGCGTCTCGGTAAAACTGTAAATTACAGCAGCTACTGACACGTATCCTCTCATCAAACACAAGTCATGAACAAGTAATTCATCCAACTGAGCAGAGAGCAGAAAAACCACAGTAAGTCCAGATTTCCTCAGCTTCTAACTCTGAGGAAGAAACGTCCTGTGTTGACTGGCTTGGACTGTAAATACTTGCTTTTGGTGAAATAAACAAACTAAAATGAAGTAATAAAAGTCCCAACTGTCTCTGCCTCACAGGCCAAGACTGAAGAAGAAAATCTTTAAAAACTGCTGACCAAATCAGACTTGAACTTCTTTTAATTATATTTTAAAAATAGCTAAGTTATTGGAAACCTCACTCGGATATTCTCCACAGCTGCGACTTAATCCACGCCTGGTGCCTCAGTGGGCAGGACGGCGGCGAATGTTGGGCTGACTTTAAAACGAATATGTGTGTTTAGTTTCTGGAGACCAGCACAACTCTACGATAAAGACAAACGATATATCAAGCCTCTTCTTATTAGCTGAATTTGGTCATTTCACTTGAGTTGTTGCCAGTAAGCCAAAGCCAGAATTTCACTAGATTTACCCTTCTAAAAAATTCACTGTTTTTCTGCTGAAGAAAACTTTGGAGCCGAGGAGAAGTTTGTAATGATGGGGGGAAATGTCTGCAGCACTTAAATGCAGCTTCTCACATTCTTAAAAAGATCTTTCCCATCCAGCGCTGCTGTGGGAAAGTCGACAGCGAGGTGCAAGGTTAGCTCATAATCCATAACAGAGAGCTGAAATCTGGCAAAGGGGCATCCAAACTTCATCAAAACTGTAAGAGCACTTGGCACCAGCGCAGAAGCCAACAAATCCAAACTGTGAGGCTTCCGGTTATCCGCAGTCGGGCCACGAAGGTCGTTTCTAAAACTTTGCTTTGGTCAAAGATGCAGCCGGCTGAGCGGCCTCCACCTGCTGCTTCACTTTTTAGGAAATTAGCAGCGCGGATGCGGTCGCAGCCGACACAGCCAGACATTCAAGTAACACCAGATGATATAAATTGTCAGTAATGAGGCACCCGGGACGGCAGCGGCGATCCGCAGAGGTCGGCCGCAGCCTCCCGCAGCCTCGCGCAGCCTCGCGCCTCACAGCTGAATAAAATGCATCCTGAGAGCAATTTTACAGCTTTAACATGAGCAGGTACATGCAAAGAGACAAGGGGGGCCAGCGAGGGCGCCGGGCGCTTTGTAGAGGTCACGCACAAAACACAGCAATGATACAGAAACGCTGCTGACAGCGGGAAAATATGAGGACTTCACAAACACTGGGAAGTGTGTGGAGAAATGAATGCTGGGGTCATTTTACTGAGCAGGACCATTAACATCGCTGCCCTTGTCTAAAATCAAGCTCGGATCTGTCACACACACACACACACACACACACACACACACGTGGGCACGCACACAAAGATACACCTCTTTTCACATTTCTCCTCTTTTCACCCTCAGAGGAGGAGAGCTCGACATTT
>JAOWBL010000023.1:1005784-1015816 GCA_028564865.1 Zenarchopterus dispar
TAAGATAAGATAAGATAAGATAAGATATCCTTTATTTGTCCCACAATGGGGAAATTCCAGTGTTGCAACGCACATTTGACTTATCTTCGAAACATAAATGTATAAATATGCAGTTGTTTCCAGGCCTGTTTTGCTGTTTCGCGGCTTTGACATTTACAAAAACTGCTCATCAGCATTTAGTGATCACATATCAGAACAATAAAACAGCGATGCTGTTCCCTGTAGTCGACAAAAGCAGCGCCGGATACAGAAAGCATCTCCCCATTTGCCAGATGTGACTGAGCATTAGTAAGCAGCATCTTTAAAAACGTGAACACACAACAGAGAAAGCATCAGCCATGTTGGTTTAGTTGAATCAGTAAAACATGTGTGTAATGTTTTGTTTGCATCATTACCTTGTGGCTACATATCTATCCGGGGGTTAAACGGGGTCGGGGCTCTCTGGAGCTCAGCCCTGACACATCCTTTGTCATCATGGGATGTTTAACTTTAAATGTCTTGAGCTATTCTGCTGTTTTCTAGTTGAGCTTTGTTGATCTCCCCGATGATGCTTCAGTTTACAAACCTCACATCAAACTGAGCTGCAGTCCGAGACAGATGTTAAAATTAACACTGGCAGTCAAGTCAGACTTTATTTTCCTGCTGATTTACCTTCAGATGCATTTTGAAGCACATGAGACCAGACTTCTGCACAGATCCAAACAATCCCTCTTTCTTTCCTCCAGATCAGCTCGGTCACTAATTATTCAGTCCTACATTAGAGACGTTTCAGTCCGGAGCTACACATGAAAATTAAACCACGAGTATAAAACTACGCCGTTTCTTCAAAACACATCCCGAAGGCAGTCGTGTCTTGGTATTGATCTCAAATCGTGAGAAAGTGGGGACTGACATTTTCATGCCACTCTGGAAGGCCTCGTTAGTTTATCAGAAGATTTAAATCAACTAATTTAATCTAACTAATAAAAAATGATTTCTTCAGAGTTCTTTGCATTATAATTCTAGTTTTTTTTAGCATCAGTAACACAACTGTGGTAGTTGATGCTGAAACACAAGGATCCTCTTGCACACACCGACACTGATACACACAGCGACTTTGATGGTGTGCAGATAAGACGGATGTGTTACTTATTTTATTTAATGTCAGAGTCACATGTGCAACCTCAGGTCCAGATGTCATAACGAATCCCATTTTAATTATTGTCAATTCCCAATTAAAATCCTCATCTCTTGCTGTAAATTCAACTGAGCTGAAGTTTGGTTTTTGTAACAAGCGCCAGATGTTTATTTGAGAAAGATGGTTATTTGCTCCATGAGGGTTCTCATAGCAAAAATACTTAATTTTGCTATTTTTTTAATGGTCCTCATCCCCTTTTTACTTTCTGAATGATGTTTCTGCTAATTTAACATAATAACACTTCTTTGCTCTGTGGTATTTTTTGCATTAAAAAACCAGAAGCCTTCAGAAAAGCTGGAGTGCTTTTGGAGCTCTGCCCTCCATTGTCAAGCGGCTAAAAATTCATGTGGACATGAAGGAGACTGAATGTCATGAAATCCATCAGGGTGCCAGTTTCTGTTCATAGCGCCGCCAAAGTGAGTTTTCACGGGCAGAATTCTCAGCACTGGGGCGAGAAATCATTAAGCAATAAACTTGTATGAGAGGCTATCACGACCTCTCCGCAGATGTGTGATGGCCATTTTCTGATTTTTTTTTTTTTTTTTTACTTTAAAGTATTGTGATGCCTTCAAGTGCTGTGAAAGAATTTGTCTGACAATGTTAGGTAGATTTCACCCTTCTTTTTTTTTTTGTCCTCCCTGAAATCCCCCACCAGCACTCCTAATCAATACATACTTTTCTTGCCCTTTTCGTCCTCCGTACACATATCTCCCTGTCTGACTAAACTGGCAAATTTGTGCTCTTAATCAGCTTGCCTGCCTTGTCTCTTCACTCCAGGATGGCGACACGCTTCCCTTCCTCCTTAATTCCCTGGCTCTCAACAGACAGGCGCACTGATTAACATGCACGCCCAGGTAGGCGCTCCCTCCAACACAACACCACCGGCCACCAGGTCCACACACCATTATCCCCGCAACTCAATAGCACCCATCTCGGTGCACATCTGTCGAGCTGCTGCATCCACACTCCTTAATTAGCTTTACAACTCGCCCCCCACTTCTGGGAGAAAAAATAAAGGATAAATTTGTGCTCGGCGCACAGATAAAATTGCGGGAAGGAGACAAAGAGGGAGGAGGAGATATGCTGAATGCTGAGTTGGAAGATGAAATAGACTGTGTGTGTGTGTGTGTGTTGGCGACGGAGGAGATTTACATTAATTCTCTATGTGTCCAGGCCCCAGCATCACCAGGAAAGCCCATCCTCTCTACCCCTGTGCTGCTGCTCCTCCAGCTTCAGCTCTCATCAGCCCCCCCTCTCACATTTCTCTTCTTCTCTGCTTTTCAGTTACTTGTCGTGAGCGGCTTCAAAACTCCGCTTTGATTGTCATCCCTCTCCGGCATTAACGGCGGCGTCATTGGTCACAGCCATGATGGCGGCGTTTCTTACGTTCTGACTTGTAGCTGTGGCTAATGCTAATCCGCGTCGCTCTCTGTTTTTCCACCGCAGCACATTTGTCAGCGGCTCTAAAACAAACCAAGGAAGGAGACAGCGGGAAAGCAGAGGCATCCAATTAATATGAAACTGTCTCCAGAAGTCAATAAGGTTTTAGTTCCACTTCAGTGTGTCTAAATGCGCAGAGTAAGGCTAATTATAATCCCATGGAGTATTTATACTATTTATGCTTTGCTCCTGTCATTACTACAAGCTGTAATCCTCCAACCCATGTTGTCTGTATGTGCTGATGACCCTCGTGCCAGCTGCCAAAAATCACCCGCTTCCCTTTCCTTAAAGCTCCAGCAACTATTTAAGCACAAACAATCTGAAATTAATCACGGTTTCCGTGGCAACGAGCAGCCAACAATATCACAATCACTGCTAGCATCCAGATCGTAGCTTCAATCCGGGGGGGCAAAGGTTGCTGTGGAAAGGAGAACAATAAGCTATTTTAGTGAAACTGCTTTTCCACATCCACAGCAGCTTCATTAGAACTACCCACTGCGTGCATAACCTTCTGCAGGCCTCCAACCAATCGTTTCCCGTATTAGAAATACTAATCTCTGATGTGTATTTCACCCTCCATCCTTCATTCCATCCAGCAATTATGCCCCCTGCCATCAAAAGCCATCAAAACAGTAATTTCACTTTCTCACAGACAGGCTTTTCATATTTCCTTCCGTGAAAGGCCTGAATCATCCCCTTATCTCCATGGCTATTACACAGTGTGCATGAGAGTGAAAACAATGGGTTCGGCGTGATGAGATCATGGCACTTCATTTCTGTGAGGCCACTCCGGTAGACACAAAGACAATCTACCGGCAGCGAGGAGGAAGGCGGCGGGGAGGGCTGCAGGATTTCTCGGTCACTGAACCCAGGGCTGTGAGGCGGGTCATCCCCAGTAATAAGAAAGAGAAGAAGGCAGAGGGAGGCGGAGGAGGGAAAGATGCGATGGTGGCGGTGGCGAGGACTCTCACAGTCTCGGTGGAGGCTTTTGAGGAAACTAAGGTCAGTGACTGGAACTCAGACTCGGATCCTTTATTCCTGCTTGTGTACGGAAACCCTTGGAGACTCGTGCACTGTGTTGCTTGTGAGGCAGCTTGGTCAGTGTCTCACAGAGGCAGCAAAGAAGAAAGGAGTGCTTGACTGAAGAGGATATGGCAGAGAGAAGTGACAGGCCTGGGGAGGACAAGGCGAGAGCTGCAGGAAGAGACAAGCTCACTTGTGACTAAAACAGCAGGTCTGGGATCCAAAGTGTCTCCACTCACTCGCTTCTTCTGACTGCAGCGATCTCAATTTCTCCCTTTTCTCTCAGTCCGTCAGCAATCCACAGAGATTTTTTTTTAATTTTTATTCCCCCCCAGGACTTCTCTGTCAACTGAACTTGGAAAACCACCTTCTTCCTACTCTGTGAGGAAGTGACTCACTGAAAAATGATGCATAAGCTGATAAAGTTGTCCAGGAAACATCACAGAACGTCTGCGGAAACACTCCTGCACAGTGGTGGTTTTTTTTCTTCTTTTTTTAACTGTACGTTTGATGTTTCCAGCGGACTCGAAAAGGAATCGTGGGTCATTTTAAGTTATAAAATGATATACAAGAACAATGTCAATATTGACTCAATGAAATGTGAATAATCCTTAAAGCCAAAATTTAAAAAAAGCATAAAGAGATCTCATCAACAAGTTAGAAAAATTATATTTCTTTTAAAAAAAGAAAGAAATGTAGACATTTTCATTTGAGCTCGATTCTATTAACATGTTTTAAAAAGACTGCTATTGCTTAGTCCCACCTTTAAAAGGTTTCAAGTCCTTTAAGACAAAGTCTTCCTACTCTAGTCCCACCTTTAAAAGGTTTCAAGTCCTTTAAGACAAAGTCTTCCTACTCTAGTCCCACCTTTAAAAGGTTTCAAGTCCTTTAAGACAAAGTCTTCCTACTCTAGTCCCACCTTTAAATGGTTTTAAGTCCTTTAAGACAAAGTCTTCCTACTCTAGTCCCACCTTTAAATGGTTTTAAGTCCTTTAAGACAAAGTCTTCCTACTCTAGTCCCACCTTTAAATGGTTTCAAGTCCTTTAAGACAAAGTCTTCCTACTCTAGTCCCACCTTTAAAAGGTTTCAAGTCCTTTAAGACAAAGTCTTCCTACTCTAGTCCCACCTTTAAAAGGTTTCAGGTACTCAAACTGTTGAGTACCTGAAACCATTTAAACGCCGACTTTCAGGGACATGAGTTGGCTCAGGAAATTAACGTTGGCACAGTTTTTAAACAACATTGATTTTTAATCACTTTGCTCTGTGGGATGTGTCCTTAACATTTTAGATATATCGACAGGTTCAATATTTGCATTTTAAAGGAAAAAGGCTCAGGTCCAAGGAAAGTTTCAGTAATCTCAATACATGTGGCAATCGTTCCACATTTTTCAGCTCCACAAATATTTATAGCCCGAGTTAGAAGCAGTTTCTTTTTTTTTTCCTTCCTGTTGTCAGTGTTTTAGTGGATCACTGAAAGCTTCCTGCAGAGTTTAACTGCAGACTGACACAAACTCGGCGTTGCACACCAATGTTTGTTTGGAAACATGCTGCTGTCCAAAAACTCAAAATGAGCAGTTAAATTGTGATACTTCTCAAAAACTAAATAAATCCTCCACTTCCAACATTTCAGCATTTTAGATTTTGTCAGTGGGATATCGGAGTTCAGATGATTTGGAGACTAGATTCAGACGTATTTTAACTTTAACACAACGTCCCAGCTTCTCTGGGAGCAGAGTTACATCATCTTTACTGTGTGTTTAAACACATCATTCACCTTTCCCAGGTATGAAACTGTTTCAGACGTAACCCCAGCCGTGTGCAGGTATATTTAATGTTGCGGCTGCCCGGTTTTTGCCCTCGGAGCTGATACATTATTGGCATGTGGCGTGCAAAGAGTCCCTGCAAAACGGTATTGATACTGAGTGGATGGTCCCGGTGAGCGCTCTGGGAACTCATTGGCTTTTCCATTAACGTTCATACAAAATTGAAATCTATAATACACTTGCTCGAGTTGCTAAATGATCGCAGAGTGGATCAAGTCTTTATTCACTGTCATGTGAGCTGCAGCACCGTCGCGAGGTCATGGAGGTAATGCGATGCAGAACTTTCAGATGATTACCATATTATTGTATTATATGCATATATAATTTGATCTAACATATTGGAGTTTCATGGTTCTGCTACTTCATATTCAGAAAATGCAGAAATTGATCCAACATAGGAAACATCATAAAACGTGCAGCTGATAAGCCAACAAGTGAAAACACAAGAGCAAAGAAAAAAAAAAGAAAAGAAATGAAATGCTAGTATTTATCGTGTATGTGATGTTTTCTTAAATCTTGCTCCCATGCTGTTGCTGCTGTGAAGGATCTAAGCTGAGTGGTACCCCCCTCTTAAAGTTCCCATACTTATGAGGAACCATCTGATTTAGTGAAGCTTCTCCCAGCTCTCACTTTCATTACTGAGCCTTGTTTCTCTGTCTTTAACTCTGAATTTGTCTGTCTTGTGCGTACGTACACACACAAATACACACAAACACATCCTTCCTCTATCTCTCACTCCATCTCTCTTCCTCTTTTTCTCATTGGAAAGGGGGGATCGGGTGGGGTGGAATGATCGTGTTAGGGGGTTCACAGAAGACTGACTGTTTATTATTGTCTTCGGCCCACTTAACTCTGACAGTAACAGAATGAGATGGGGAGAGAAGCGAGTGCCATTAATCACGGTGTCGGGAGGGCCCGAGCCGAGCGGAGACGCATCCATATCGCATGTGCCTGGGAGAGGAACACAAAGTGATTTTCAGGCCAGCCGGCCTCGTAGTGCTGCCGTGCAGCCTCCAAGTTCAGGCTGCTGGCGGGTGAAGGGTGGAGGGGGAAGGAGCGGGCGGCTATTCACACTCAATCTTCTTCAAATGTTCTGACACTGCACCTACAGCCACCCCAGCTAGCAGTAAACAAGGATCAGGCTTTCCTAAATTCTTAAAATCACTCCCCGTATGAAAGCCAAAGCATCACTGGGATCGGAGAGCTCCATAATCGGGATTTTATTTTTCAAATTTTGCAGCTTCTCCATTTTTGAGTTCACGGGGTAGCGAGTGGCTGCATTGTGTGGCTGTCTTCACGTAAAAGTGCTTTAATGGCAGCCTGAGTCTGTCAGGCATCCGTCGACCACAGAGGGATACCATGATGCCACCCGGCTGATTGACAGCTGTCTCCAAAATCTCCTTCCTCCACGGCAACGCCAGCCCTGCACCTTCCCCTACTATCAGTGACACCCAGATGTGCAGCAGCAGCTGTCTCCCAGATTATTCCTGCGCGTCTCCGAGCCGCCATCTACATAGACGGCCTTCTAAATATTTAATGGCGCAGAAGGTGCTGCTGCATCACACATTCTCACCGAGCAAACGCAGGATCTCCAAACGAAAAGGCAGACTGGGAGAGATGAAAGCCGAGGATTGACAAAAATGAGGTGAAAGGCTGGAGGGGGGTCACGGCAGGGCCTGGCTCAGCTGAGTTACAGGTAAAAACCCAAGATGACAGTATATGCCACAATTTTCGGGACAAATGACAGCAGTGCGGGAAGAGATGACAGGTTGTGTTTTGGATATACCCTGAGGACAACCTTGCCTGACATCAAATGTCTAACAAGCCAGACAAGACCATTCTGATTTCATGCCATACCTTCAGGGGGAGACGTGGGCCCCCCTTGAATGTGACATTGCTAACCATGATGCAAAAATTACATTGTGTATATGTGGATATCTGTCTTCCTGTCGAGATGTTGTGCTGCTTTATTTCAGCATGCATGTTCATCAGAGTGTGTCATCACTGACAGCTGATCAGAATATGCACAGCGCCTGAGGTACTTTCTGTAATTTTGACTTTTTTTTCCCCCTCCAAGCCTTGGCTCATTCCCAAGCAACAGATTGCTGCTGTCGCTGGAGTTGCGCCTCACAGATGGAGCAGCATCACTTCCTGAGGAGCCTGACAGGATCAATCCAGGAGCTCATTCGCTCACAGTCAATTAAGCCATGTTAGTTTTGACAGGAGCCACGGGCAGAATAACAGCCGTCACTGTCTAGAAGGAAAATATTGTGACCACACACGCAAAAAAAGTGCACTTGTTTACTGGAGGGTGGAGTGGGTTTGCCGAGAAAAGGGCTGGCGGCTGCATCCAGCCTCAGCAGGAGCTCCAGCTGACGTGACGGAGAGGAACGGCTGGACCTCAGCAACAGTCAAAGACTTTAATTTGCTTGAGAACATAAAGCGCCCCAAGTGATCTAATGAATTCCAAAATGAGAACTAATCATGACCTTCATCGATTCTGACGGGATGTGCAGTCCATCTGTCCATCTCATACCTCCACCTTTCTTTTCCAGCCAAGACTTGCTCCTCTACGTCGGGTGTACGCGTTTTCATTGTCGTGCGTGATTGTAGGTCATTTTAGTCGCACGAAAACGTTCCTCAAATACTTCCCGCCACTCCTTAATAATCCTCATTATTTTTGCAGGGAAAAATAAAATAATGCAGGAAAATGAAACAACCCAGAAATCTCTGTGCACCACCCACTGAGAGAAGAGGTGGAGCTGGTCTCTTTGAACCTATCGGAAGAAGAGGGAAACTCTTTGATTAGGACATGTAGGTAGGTAGCTGTGGGCGATGGACTGAAAACACTTGGCATCTGCTTGCAAGTCTCCACACACCCGAGGTGAGGAACACACACAGCAGTGCACACGCACGTTTCCCGAGCTGAGCTTGGCTTTACCCTGGGCATCATTACAGACACTACACATCCCTCCTTTGAAGGGTTATCAAGGCTCCTCATTAAAGATGTCCCTGGCTTTCTTAGTGATGTGGGCCTCCACAGGGCGTAATATACCCCCTTTAATTAGTTTGCAAACTCATTAGTGTGTGCCGGGCAATTAAATGTCCTTCCTTCAGAATAGTTTACAACAGGACAAAGGGATCCCAGGGGCTGTCAAGGAAGTAGGACTTACAGTGGAGACAACTGTCCCCTCTGCAGGGAACCGTCATTAGGGAGCTTCGGTCCCTCGATCATTCCTGGTCCACTCGGCTGCGCTCGGGGACAACCTGCTTCTTCTGTCTCTTTAATGGTCTCATATATTGGTGTCAGTTCCTGAAACGAACAATTTTACAACCCTCTAATCAAACGCTCCTCTCGCGCCGTCATTAAAGAGCACCGTAGCAACCTTAGAAACGTATGTTTTTTAATGCTCACGCTTTTGCGTGAACGCCTCGGGTCGGCCGGCCGGCTCAACGCGGTCCAGCGTTTTATCGGACGTCTGCTCTCTCTGCATCCGTTTGATTTTTGTGCTCCGGTAATCTCCGGTGGCTCTGCTGTGGTTTATTTGTCTCCTGTTTGTTTTTTTGGCTAGTCGGTTGCAGCGGAGAGGGTTGGATGTGTGAAGTCTGCAATGCACTCATGTGTTTGTTTGTTTGTTTGGTTTTTTTTTTAAATCTAAGAAGAACATGGACTTCATTTAAAGATTGTATAGAGTGTGTGTTTTCATCCAGAACCGTCAGGGCACAGTCATCACAGTCAGACGGAGAACACTCGGTCCTGCTGGTGCCCAACCTTCAAACTTCTCCAAATAAATTATTTTCTTTTCTTCATGGGTCATTAACTCAGCTGGGAACTTTTCCTGGGGATTTTTCCATCGACCACTTTTCCAACACAAGTGCAGCATAGTGCACGTTACAGAGTTGAAGCGAAACTTAAAAAGACACAACTGTGGTAGTAAAGTGAAATACAGTATTGAAATGCTGCAAAAAAATCAAAAAGTCAAAAATAAATAGCCTTGAATGACTTAAATGATTGAGACAAGTCGTGGAGAAAAATCTAAAAAAAAATGACTGTATCTTATTTTGAAAAACAGGAAGTGCATCTTTTTTTTTTAATTCATGGTTCTGAAGCCAGAAAAACTCTGAGTTCAGAAGTAAAACATCAAACCAATGAAAAGTTTTTCAGTAAAGACGTTTTCCTCCCTCTCTTCTGACGACAGAAGCAACTTCAGTTTTGCTTCATCAGCATTTTACATCCTCATCAATATTATAGGTCTTCCATCACTTTCCACATCTCCAGAGTTCATCCAACCACAAACACTCAGATGGACATCACCAGTTCAACACGTCTCCACCCAATAACAGTTCTTTACTATGGTTTTATTTGCTAACAGTTAGTTATAAACATCTCTCATTAGGCTGACACATTACAAATACAGGTTACCATTTATACACTGTCATGTCAAGTGAACTCACTTCCTGTTTAACAGGAAGTGAGTGGTAAGATTTTTATTGTAATTCCTTGACTGACCACTAGGGGCTGGCTCCAAAACCATGTTATATATACTATATCAGGTAAAATCATATAT
>JAOWBL010000023.1:1046664-1061036 GCA_028564865.1 Zenarchopterus dispar
GACACAGGTACAAACAATCAGGGGAGACGGGACACAGGTACAAACAATCAGGGGAGACGGGACACAGGTGCAAACAATAAGGGCAGACAGGAGCGAGGGAAGTCTAAATATAACCAAACACAGGGACACAGACTTTCAAAATAAAACAGGAACTGACCAAAACCGATCCCGTGACACGTCACCATGAATGACGTCTGGATAATGCTCATCTGACGTTTCAGTTAACAACTCGATCAAATGAGGGATAGAAACAGAAAAAAAGTCTAAATTAAAAGAAAGCTTGACACGCTTTCCTCTTGATCGAGGAATTTTATATTTTTGGGATTTAAAAAAAAAAACGAAGTTGATGAGCGTGAGAGGAAGATGTGGGCACAGATTAAGCTCCAACATAGCGGATGAAGTTGACACTATTTCTCTACGAAGTCGACAAATTTCTCACTTCCCTTTTAACACTGCGTTGGCCAGTTCTCACTCGCATGAAGAAAAAAAACAACGGACCCGATAGAAACGACTCTTGAATCCCTCTCCTCTTTTATTAATCATGTTTACGGCCAACGAGACGTTTTTTTTTCCCCTCGCCTCTGCTTAGTGACCACTTCCCCACTCGTGTGTAATGTTTCCCACATCGAAACCTGCTGACACTCAAACACATTCGCTCCAAACCAATTAGCAGTGATTGATGTGCTTTTTTTCTGTTTAGCAGCATTTGCTTCACATTGATTTGATCGTTCAATAGCGTGAAAGCTCGTAAACACAGCTGCCTGCGCTGCATTTTTTTTTAGGCGTGCAGACACCTCTCAAAGTCTTTCGGAAGTGGACTTTAAAGAGACACAAGTTCAGCTGTGCAGATGGAGGAGGACAGCTTGTTTTGTGCCACTTAATGATTTTATTATAAGAGATCTAAAAGTGGCAGAGAAACGTGTACAGTCCGAAGAAAATGGTTTACAGTCTTGTTTGGGCTGTCGTGACCTCAGTCTGCAGCTACCAGGTGGAAATCACAGCAAATCACATTTTAGTAAAAAAAAAAAAAAATTAAAAAAAAGCTGCATAAATCCTGAGAAGATCCCCGGTCTGAGGCCTTCAGCCGAGAACTTTAGCTTTATAAACTTCAGATGTGAGAAAAGTCTCATATGTTTTACTTATTTTTTTTTTTTAAATCATTTTGCAAAGTCATCTGGTGTACGGTTGCCATGGAAACACACAGTGTTGTCGGTGTTGGTTGTAATTAGCATTATTTCAAAAGTGTTTAGATTAAAAGTGACCCTTTCAGAGTAAAGTTCATCAGGTGCTAGTGTATATTTTGGCTTTGAGATGTTTTCTTTGTTTGTTTGTTTTTTGTTTACACCTGTGGACTTAAAACGACCGATCCCTAACTTCTGTTGAAGAAGCACCTTCAGATTTCTGCAGACGCCACATTACTGCTGTGGTAACTTTAGCATCATTAAAAAAATTTGAGATGTTTCCTGGCTCCAGCTCACCTGATTCATATGAATGTGTGAGCATCAAGGTTCTGCAGAGGCTGATGAAAAGCTGAGGAGTTGACTTATTTATCTGAATTAGTCGTGCTGGAGCAGGGAAACATCTAAAATATGCACCAGGATCGGGCAGCGCTCCTCTTATTAAAGATGAGACTCTCAACTTTTAGGTCATGTTCAATATAGAAGTGCAACTTGGTAAACAGATGAAATCACCAAAATATTTCAGTGTCCTTATTTCCAGTCGTTATGTTCAAGGATGCTCCTGCGTACTATCGATTAGTTCAGAAGGACCAAAGTCATGTTTTCAAACATGTGATAAACCATTTGAAGGCCCCGGTTCAGATCCAGAGCTCCGATTTCATGCAGACAGGATGTGTCTCCTTTTAGCATGTAGCTATTGGTTTTGTAAGCATTAAAACCGGAAAATAGTATCCTGATGTGTGCGGTTGGCGTGTGGTGCAGGGTTTCCTTCCTGATGAAATCAAGTCTTCAGAAACCTCACAAAGGTGATGCAGAAAGTGTCTGCTGCTTCATCTGCACAGCTGCCTGTAAAACAGACATAAAGCCATTAAGCGCCGGCTGGAGGTGACCTTTATTTTGAAGAGCTGGGTGGTGACACGCCGTGAATTAGCCGGCATCAACGCTCCAGAGATTCGTGCCTTTGTGCAGCTTGACCTGCAGGTCAACAGTGTGTTGAGAGCAACACGAGCGCTCGGAAGGGAAAACAGACAGCGCGCACGCGGCAATAAAGGTGTGACAGAGCGCGCTCGGCGGAGACGCCCGCCGCCCATCCGTCGTCGTTGGTTACAAGGTGAGACATCCACGTGCATCCCAGTAAGGTATCGATGTGATGGAGTTGGGATTTTTGCTTATCACCACAATATCAAGTCACCTTGTTCTTTTTATTCCCCCCCCCTAATCAAATGTCAACAACGGTGCTATCTAACCCCGATATGAAGCCAATTAAATCCTTGTCTCAATCCATGCCGCTGTGGACTGAATTCTAATTTGTTGTCGGTTCAGCCTTTAACTCCTCGGCGTCTTACGTCCTGGTTTCGGGGGTCGCTCAAGAAAAAAAAAAAAACTTTTCGATTGTGCAATCAAAAAGAGAAAGCTTCAAGAAACCTGGGATGAGAACACGATGATCTGAGCAGGCTGCGGGGTGTTCACCGGCTGAGATTTAGTACCACCAGTTTGTGTTTTATTAGCGGGTGGAGGGAGAGGGTGAAGCTATTGACACACGGAGGTACGGCTAAGCCACTTCACATCCCCATCGATCGCAGGTCCACTCCACTACAAGTGGCATTCCCCTCATAAACCCGGATTGTCCTGCCTGTGCTGACTTTGAGAGTCCGGACGCCTGGCCGGATCGCGGTCCAGCGGTCCTTTCAGCGACGGTACCGAGCGGCGCCGCGGTCTGCCTTTGTTCCTCCATCAGAAGTCAGTTTGAGAGTGTTTTTGTAGCCCGGTGTTTGGCTGCTGCAAAAGCAGGAAACAGATGGCCGGCTATTTATGGACGGCGCCGCCGCCGAGTCCAGCTCAAATCAAGTGTTCTTTCAAAGGGTTTTAGTGGTTTTATGCCTGAACAGGGAACTTCATAAATCCCTGGACCAAGAACTTGTAAATGGCCCGTGACAATGAGATTATAAAAGATGAGCTTTTTCTTTTTTTCTCTTTTCAGGTATTTGACATTATCAGACTGAATTTGGTTTCTTTAACTCCTGCTAACCTCTCCTGGGAGGGTGGCTATTAACCTGGGCCAACACCCCGGCCCTCCTGAGGAGGCTGCCGACAAGCCTCCTCTACGTGCACGCCCGATCTCTGTCGCTCAAACGGCCACGTCGCCATCGTGCACCTTCACAGGTAGTGGGCAGTTGTAAGCAGACGTTAATTACGCAGAGTTAATAAGGATGTTGAAAACGCTCCTGAGCATGCCCGGCTGTTGACCGTTACCATGGAGTCATGTTTATGGAGGGGACGTGAATAAACGGCGCTGTTTATTGCTCTTGGATGTAAATAAAATCAGGCCGCCATGATAAGCCTTTCATGACGCTCCGTCTGGCAGGAGGTGACAGTCTGAAATTGCATTAATCCTTATCTGTTCATTATGAAATTTGTGAGTCCACATGTAGGTGTAGCAGTATCTTATCGCTGGAAGGTGCCTGGGCTGAATTCAAATTGATTTCTATCTTTGTGGAATCCATTGCAGATTCCTCTCATGGCCAGCGATGCAGAAGGCAGTGACTGGTGCTCACAGGTCAAGTCAGATTAATCTCGGGCTATCTGATCAGCCCATCCCTGAGCTGCGCTATGTGTGAGAAATAGCACATTTTAGATTACAGCACTCCCTCTAAAAGCCTTTAGCTGTAGCGCACGTCTTTCAATAGTTTCGAACAGAGCATTCATTTCATCTCTGGGCACTTCTTTTAAAGGCTATCCCGCAAGGTCCTATCACCAGGAGGTTCAAGGGCAAAATAAATCAGCGATGACACATCACATCGTTGTTATGTAGGGCGCAGAGATCTGCTGTCTGCGGCAGGAGCTCGGGTTGAGAGATCCTCTTTGTGTCTGAAGCTGGATCACATTAACAGCCTGAGTCATTACAGTAATAGCTGCGCCACCATCACAACATGAATAAT
Source organism: Zenarchopterus dispar (assembly GCA_028564865.1). Lineage (NCBI taxonomy): Eukaryota > Metazoa > Chordata > Actinopteri > Beloniformes > Zenarchopteridae > Zenarchopterus > Zenarchopterus dispar. The sequence continues at coordinate 1,050,782 of JAOWBL010000023.1, forward strand.
GCCATTTCTTTTGTGAGGGAGTTACAAACCAGTCTGACAGCACAAAAAAAAAAAAAGCATGTGTCTATTATTAACCATAAATCCATAAATGACACACTGTGTACATACAGACAGGAGGAGGGTCATATATTAAAAGCTGCACCGGTGCACTGTGTTGAATCCATTAACTGGGGATAAAAGCTAATGAGTAAAACCTCCTGTTTGGGTTTGAATGAAGATCTTCCACAAAGTGCCTGATAATAAATGGCTAAATAATGAATTCTTGGTTTTCTGTATTCGAAGCTGCCGCAGGGCCCCATGCCGAAAGTCTTTTGCCACTGCTGTCAAACGGAGCCAAAATGGCAGAATTATAATCTTCAGAAAGCATCTCGGCAGCAGGCGCTCCACAGCTTCCTGTCCTTCATTGTTATGAAGAGCGGCGCGGCGGTTCTCCTGGAACGCCACAGTCTGGGAAATTCTTCAAAAGCTGAATCTCCTCTAACCTTGCACACCTCTCTCAAGCACCCACCCCCCACCCACCCCCCAGCGCCGGGAGATCTGTCACCAATCAAGAATGGGAAGGTCAATAAAAGCAAGCCATGCCAGATTCTCTGACTGACACATCAAAAGTTCCCTCAGCAGAGCTCAACGCTCTGCCTTCCTTCCCATCCCACCAATTTAGCCGAGTCCGAGGGGAGCCCCCTAATCCATGCCTCTGAAAGTGCGCTTAATCAACCTCTGATTAAGAGGGAGCATGCCGAGGTGTCCGGCAGCATCTTCTCTGCCCTCATCCCCCCCCTGAAGTCAGTCAAAACACAGGAAATAGGCTTGATTTGTCCTGGTGGCCTTCCACGCCTGACGCTCGCGCTCGGGAGCCTCCAGTCTCCTCCGTCGCCTCTCTGGCCCTTCATTTGCTGCGAACTCGCCAATAGCAAAAGCAGAGCAAACATTTACTTCATTTTAATTTCCTTCTCCTTCCCTCTCCCTCTCTCCTTTTGTCTTTTTTTCCCGTGTTGTTGTTGTTATGAGCGTCCCCCGGGTGTCTGGGAATGAATTAAACATCACCGAGTTGGTGGGAAGGGCACAGCTTTGCCTGAAAGGATTCAACGCAGAGCGCCGTCTGAAAGGAGAGCAGGAGTGGAGGTGATGGGGGTGGAGGGTGGGGGTGGGGGGCGAGGACGATGAACCATCGGGGGAAACACTTTGACCTCTAACATCAACATACCTCCATACATAGTCATTTTTGTTCTGTTTGGTGTCTCTGACAGACGGGGATATCCCAAAAACAAACAAAACAAAACAAAAAAAAAAAAGATGTTTACGTTGTTTTGTTGCCTCTGATACGGAAGCGTATTTGTATTGATTAAGGCACGTTTAAAGTGTCCACATGTAGCCGCCTGGACTTTATTATTATTATCATATTTCCTAACAATTAGGTGACAAACTCAATTAATTTACTCTTTGATTCCCGTCCCCGCCACCAAGGACGATTATTGTTACGCGGCCGTGATTTTTATCTGACATTGAAGCCGTGGAGGCGTTTAGAAAGCCCAGTCAACACTTTTATTTTATTTTATTTTTAGATTAATTCGCCGTCTCTTGTTGTCGTTCAGAGATGAACGTCTCTGTCGCTTTTTAGCGCTCTGGTGACATTTGAAATCTGGAAGTTTTGATGTTTCAGCGGTTGGAGAGCTCATAAAATAAATAAACGGACAACGTGATTTTAAACTGTTACATTACTTCAGCATTCCCGGGGAGTTATTCTGATAAGAACATCTCTAAAAGAAGGATGGGTCCCCTCCAGTTTTGGTTTTTTGTTTTTGTAAATCTGTAGATTTTCCATTTTTAGGGTTTGTCATCGCAGATCATCGATCCCTCCCTCCACTGACCCTGATCACCATCAGTGATATAATACAACCAAAGAACCTGCTGATAGCAGGAACCAACCAAGGCCCGACTGTTTCCTTTATGGTTGTTAAAGTAAACGATATAAACAACAACAACAACAAGTCAGATCAGCACATTTGACTCCCAGATACATGTCTACGTTTACTCATCACTTACCTCCTGCTTCTTGGTCTCGGGCAGAAACGATCATCAGCACATAAACATCGTGAAACAGCAGATTCTGCTGTTGTGAACTACAGATATACGTTTTCCTGGCTTTAACTGGTTTGATAAGAATAAATATCAGATGACGGGAGTATTTTTAGCCGGTGCTGCATGATCTACTCCCGAGCAAACCTTCTCCTACGCATGTTTGGAAAGAGACAAGCTGTCTTTGTTCACAGCATCTTGTAAACTAACGCACACTCCTGGTCAAATGAGGCGAGAACAAAGAACGAGGGGTGGGGGGGGTGCAGAGAGTCGATCCAAAACGATCCCTTTAGATCACTCCTGAACAGATTCCACCGCCACCATTCTGGCCAGTCAGCACTTTTTAAACGTGGTTTTAACAAATCTCTTGTTTAAATGTGTGTGGTGGCTCAGTGTGGCCCACCCTCAGCTGTCTTTGAGGGGGAAACTGACTTCTACCTGATCTGAGATTTTCATGAAACGTTTAAGAAAATGGTTAAAAAAAAAAAAACAGGTAAATATCCAGTGAGCAGCCGTTGTTGATGCCTGAATCAAGAGCTGAAGGCGTCTCTGCAGATTGGTGCATCGTCGATCAGGTTGATCAAGCCGATGCATCCAGTCATCAAACTTTAAAGTCTACACGAACCTCCAGGAGGACATTTGAATTTCCTCTTGCTGTTTCACGTCTTCAGTTTCCCACATCGGTGAAATGATAAAATGGCGGTTTTCTCTAACAAAACAGTTCCAGTAAAAACCTACGTTTATTCAAAGAGAGACGACTCTGCAGTTTTTTTGCTCGTACATTTGTTGTAACGTGTTTGAACATTTTCATTTACACGTTTCTCCTTCAAACTAATAAAAAACAAAGTTCCAACAAACATTTATCTTCGCTGGGATTCGAACCGATAACCATCTCCATCTGTTCCGGTTTTAAACAGGTGGATTTTGATTAGCGTTATGATGTGTCGGACTGAAACCTGCTGTGAACTATGTCCTCCTGAGACCCAGCCTGTACATGTATGTCCTCTGGAGTGGACACTGGTTTTTGCTTTATGTATTTTGACTCATCTGAGCTCCCGTACCAAGCCCTGATGTGCTTCGTAGAGGACGTCCTGACCTTTCAAATGATATCTGATGTGTTTGCGTGGGATAAGAGGAGCTTTGTTTTCATCATGATACAAAATGTGAAACTGCAGCAAAACGCACATGTCAGAAAAAGAGAAAAAGTCAGTCAAATACTGTTGTGATGTTGTTTGTTTACCTACGGTAATCATATATTTTCTTGTTTAGGAACATGTCAGGAATTATAATTTGGTATCAGTTTATTTTGGTTTCAAAGTCTCACCATTCTTGACAGAGAAATTGCTCCGTTGTCAACTATTGTAAGATCTAAAGTAAATTTATTTTTATAAATTTCTAAATTGTGAGTTGTTATTTTATCTCCAAACAGCCAGGAAATCACAAAAAAAAGTGATATTGAATGGCACTTTTTTTCCTCGCATCTCATATGAAAACATGGAATTGTGTTGCTTAGCAACAACAGTTCGGAGGTGGTGGTGTAATGGTTTGGGAGACGTTTTCATGGCACATCAAACTGCAGTTCCAAGACTGACCACTAGGTGGCTGGCTCCACGAACGAGTGGACCTCCGCTGACTGGCCGTTTTAAGACGTACGACAGAAATAACCACCTGGCAGGATTAAAAAAAACAAAAAAAACAGACACGTTTTCCATCCATTAAAACTAAAACAGAAGAAGAAAGAGTTTCTGTTTCACCACGTTAAATACTGCTAAATCAACCACCTGCACCTAATTTTGGTGGTGGAATACAAATGTAAAGTTTACATCTCGGGAAAGTTTTTATTTTCACTCTGACCAAGAGACCGGTGCAATATGTTGTATATCTGCACGACTGTGTGAGTTCTTAGGTTGGTCGTATACGTCTATTTATTTTACTGTTTTAAGCGTCCTTATTTTCCTGAGCACCAAATTTCACATGTGAAATGTTCATTGCTACAGTGACAATAAATTATGAATATCAATCAAATCTGTTACAAGTTCTGGAGGTAAAATGGGATCCAGTCCAGAAACAGTGAGGAGATAAAATGGCTGGTGTTATGGATCATCTGCACCTAATTTATTGATCCACAAGTGCAAGACACAAATATGCATGAAAAGTGTAGTTAACTTGAGTTAAACCATGTATTCTACCCTTGATTTATTTATTTGTATGAAATGTTCCTTTTATATGTAGTTATATTTTCATGATACTAATTAAGAGATATTAGTTTTGCCCTTCATCAGAGGATCAAATCCATCATTATTTAAGATGATGAAGTCTTATTTCCTGGTGGTCACAACATTTAAAGATGGTATTAAACTTTACTGTTAATTCATATATTGTGTTGTTTTCCTAACATTTATACTGTTTTAAATTCCTGATGTTGCTGTCACATTTCTGTTTGTGGTAATGATCTTTGAGACGGTTGAAGTATTTGAAACCGACGAACTTTCGCCTCGTTAGAAAAACGAATCCGACTCATTAACGGAGGATCGGAGAGCTCCGAGTCCTTGGACATGAGAGTTCAGATAGTTTTCATATTCACTATTTACTGAAAAAAAAAGTTTAACAAACATAAATAAATGTGTGGGGTTTTTTTTGACTGGTAAAAAGAACAATAAATGGAAATTAGGATTTGATGTGTAGTAATTAACATCTCCTGCTCTGTAGTGTTTTTTTCTGTGCTGAAGAGCAGCATCTGACAAGAGACTACTTTGCATAAAACAAAAAAAAAATAACAAAAAGGAATATTAAAACCGGCTGACATTTTACTTACGTGAATTTGTTGCTTTAATGCAAAAAAAAAAACCACTCTGAGAGGTTTTCAGCGATAACAACACGGGAAGATCTTTCCTTTTAAGCTCACTAACGCTGACATCAAATTTAAGTGGGGCAGCTTAAATGACAAGATCCTCCTCAGCTGTTTTCATGTTTTCATTCAGCGTGCACGTGCACGACGCCGGGCAGGACCGTCTCCGACCCCCCCTCCCATGGGGGCAGTGATTGATTAATGCTCTTGAAAGAGGACGGACTTTCCTGTCGGCCAAAACAAAGCCAAAATTATCAATCTGCTCTCCCGTCTTAAAGGGACAAAAGCACATTTTAATAACACAAGTCCTCACGTACAGTCGGTTTATTTATTTTCTTGTAAATATGCTGAGAAGCCGCGCTGCACCCTCCGAGCTTTTATTCCATTTGTTTTCTTTTGGTCGAGTATAATCAGGCATGGATATGGCGAATTTCAAAATCCCGCAGGCGAGTTATGAAGCATTTCAAGGTGAAATATCGGATTTTTCCCCCCCTAAGTTGATTATCCAGGAGAAATGAGAAATGAGTCTCATATTTCAAGGCAGAGTTCAGTGAACTGTGGTCATGTGATTAATACCCTTCCCCGAGACTTTGCCAAAGAGCTAATGCCTGGCTTTTGGTTTACAATAACAAGAGATTTGTGTTGTGCACGCGGTCAAAACAAGAACAGAGGAGTCCGAGACGTTTTCCAGAACCAGAACAGACTCGGTAGGAGTGTGGGTTCAAAGCAAACGTCCAACTCCTCAGCTCAACACTTCTGTCAGATATCTCCGCGTTTCTGAGCAACTTTGAACAACAAAGTAGCGTGCTCGTCCAAGGCTACGCCCACAGAAAAGTCGCTGTTGCGTAATCTCCTTCGCTTTTTTTTTTTTTTTGCAATTTATGGAAACCAAAAAAAAAAAAAACAAAATGTATAAAAAGAAATGCCTCTTGATGGTGCTGGCCAGCAGAAATGGATCCCTGGAAGATCAAACGTTGCAGTTGTATTTGCGTACGGTGCCGGTTGTGTGCTGCCTTACGTGTCCAAAAATTTACTGAGGCAGGCGCTGAAAACAAACAAAAGATTCAGCGAGATGTCAGCTGCAGTCTGTGCACACCCACACAGACACAGAAAGAAGCCTAATTAGCCAAAAAAAAAAAAAAAAAAAAAAAAAAAAAGAAATAAAAGTGAAAACACCTGTGTGGGGGGGGTATGGCTGTGTAAGCAGGATTAAAGGGTTAGTTCGTCTAAAACACCCGTCTAGTCATGCCAATTATTTCTGTTTTGTTTACTGCGATTTTGGAAAATCTGCTAAAGAACAATAAAGTTGAAGGCATTTAGTTTGAAGTTAACGCCCCATGAAGGCCATTATTCTTTTAACAGAGTAAATTATTCTTAACGGGGGGTTGGGGGGGTACTCATCTAGTCGTCTGTGGTTTTGTAGATGAACCAGGAGGCTGTGCAGCACCGTTGATCCGACGTACCAGACAACCGAAGGTGGAGCGGCGCCGGTTACCTGCACGCTCGTGCATTTCCACCTGTATACAGGTAACCACATTACAACCCTAACATGAGCTCAAGGATGCCACCTAATCCGGGCTGAAGGCAGCGGCGTGCGGGTCTGTAAGGTGATCGGCCGATCAATAGCGCTGTCACATCGTTACAGCAGGAGTGGGTTTGATATAATTACATCTGTGTGTTTCATTAAATGGCTGCATTGCAGGTGTAGCTTTGTGAAACCGGAGAGGGTTTGAGCTTTATTCCTTCAGATGCAGCCCCGGCGCTTTTAAACGCTCCTCGCTCCAATTAAAGAACCCACATCGACTGGTTCTGTCCTTGAACTAGTCTGTAGGAGTTCATTTTCGACGACACCCAGACGGTTTAAGTACAAGAGGGAAAAAAAAGAAATCCACTGGATCAAGAATCTGCTTTTAATTGTCTCATTGATTTTTTTTTCCAACATAATATGAGCAGGATGTGTTAGAAAATGACAGATCTGAAGTCAGTCTGGCTGAAACTGGAATTAATGCAAAAGAAAAAAAGATGTGTAAACTGATCTCAGCACAGACAAGTGTAACGTTTGCTCCAACTCCGACAACATCTACGAGCAGAAGCTCTTTCTGTAATCAGCTTCTATTCAGGGTAAGTGCTCCCCTCCGATGGGAGGCGTCGCTCACGAACACGCTTGTTTCCGTTTTCCAGAAGCACCACCGATCAGGAAGTGATGCCTTCGCATCGCTAGATCGTCTATCTGGAGCTCAATCCGCTGTCCTGATAAGTTGCTATGACGACAGATGCTGGTAGGAAGTGACACCGCCCGACTCAACCTCCTGTCCTGAGCCCCGGGAGTAAAACGTGACTAAAAGAGGCAAAAGTAAATCCCATTTCCACCAGCCGAAGTTTAAGAGAGAGTTAAAGAAAATGCTAATTTTACTGTCGATGGATGTTTGGTCCAGTCAACGCCGTCTAGACGGGAGGAGGGTGTGAGCCTCCACAGAACCTTTAAACTCACTTCCACATCACCTGAGCACCGAGTGGAGTTACACCTGGCTGTAAACCCAGGGGGGAATCCACGCAGGTGGGCGGCCATCTTGTCCTCGTCGGGACCGGGAACTACGCGTTCTGAGTTCTGAAGGAAGACATCACCTCACTCACCCGTTCAGCCCGCTTTCTTCTCCTCCGTCTTGTATCAGTTTGTTCTCGTGCATGTCAAATCAAGAGGCGGTTGTCAGAGGAGACAGCTCGCTCGTCTCGTGCACATGTTGGAGGTAGCTGCGATTTATAACGCCCCAGCCAGAGTGACAGACTTCACTTATCTCAGTCCGGCTCCTCTGCCAGTGCCCTTTCACTCAGCCAATGAGGATGAAGGTTGCAGGTTGGCTTATTTTGTCAAAAGCAGAGGAACCATTACAAATCTACACCATCCATCCTTCTGTAGGGCATCCAGCGTTTCCCATGGTGCAACGCTGCTGCTGCTGCAGACCTGACTCTCCTCGAAGCTGCCCGTCTATCCTTCACGCCGGCGAAGCTCACAGGGGGGTTGTTATCACAAAGGGCCAATTTGTTATCCTGGTTTCACTCCATCACAGGAGGCATTATTTGGGACTTTTATCTATCGAGAAAAAGCTGTTAATGTGAGCAAGAAAGTGTGTACTCTGTCATTACGCCACTGAGGCTATTGACTTCATCTTCTACCGACTCAAGCCGAATGAACCTGAGGCAATTACTCCAGCGAAGGAAGATTGACACAGCCGCAGAGACGTGAACTACCTTGAACTTTTAAGTTGCACCCTGGTGGAAACAGCACGCCTGATCCTAATGTTAATATTTTGTGTACTAATTGCACTGCAGCACAAAGCCCTTGATGGAGTGGGCACTTTCACCGTGGGTGGATCTTCCTATTACTCCCGGCCAGCACACCGCAACGGCAGCACCTGCAGGGGGGCGGGGCTACAGCTCATAAACCGGAGTGCGAAGCAATCATTTCTCACGTTCACCTGTTACTAAAGGCGCTCGGAGTGATGGATTGGTTTATCTTACAAGATTAGATATCTACATGATACTATTAGTTAATTCAACTTTTATGCAGCAGACTCAAGCCCTTGTTCTTCCCATCATGCACTTTGGTTGTCATCATATTAAGATATAGAAAATAAAAACTAATCACGTTACCAAACATTTTGATTAATAACTGCTAACACAAATGGAAATATCGTGCAGAGATGCAGATAAGATGAGAATGATGGGGATCCAGCTACTTCCCCTGCTTTTTAAACAGACGTTTTCCATTCAGGGGTTTAGGTCTCTTTTTTTTTTTTAACCCCCCTCTGTCATGCAAAGCATCTATTTGCTTTCCTGACACCCCCCCATCTGGACCGATCACCTGTCACCCTCCCAGCGTGAGCCGCTGGCCCCCTCTCCCCTCGTCTCGACTCATCATTACACCAGAAGCTGTCAAATTAAAACTTTTAAACTGCGTGAATGCCTCCTCGGAACTTTCCCTTTTTCCCAGCAACATATTGCAGAGATAATTGAGGATATTAGCAGCCAGACTGTTACCAAGAGATGAAAGGCGAGGAGGGAGTGGTGACAGCTCCTCTCGCTTGTGGCGGTAACGAGGGACTGTCAAAAGTCTCTGCGTGTTTATCTCGGATCATCTAGGGGGATTTAAAACCCTTACCTTCACAATTCCATTCTTTATGGCGCGTCCTTTATCCACAGTGATTTACGGAGGCTCAAGCCCCGCGCCGCGTGATGAATGAGCACTCTTCACAAGGTGTCAGGGCCAGGCAGCAGTGGGCGGCGGTCACCCCCACCTCGCCACCACTCCCTCCACATGCTTCATTTTTCCTTGGCTTTCGCTTTTCTTTTTTTTCTTCTTCTTCTTCTTCTTCTTCTCCCCCACCCCATCCTCCCTCCACCCCCGCCCGCTCCATTTTCAAATTGGACTGATTACGTGTTGACACATCAAATGGATTTGGCCCGGAGATTGTGGTTTGGACAGGGCAGCAGGAGCAGCTTCTCAGAGACGGAGGAAGTGGATCTCCTCATCTCAGGATCGAGTCCAACAGCCCAGCCAGGCTGATCACAGTGTACTTTTAAATCGGCTTCAGACAAAACCAAGGTCTAGTATTTGTCCTGAACATGTCGTCAGCATCACTTCCTTTATTATTATTAATAATACTCTGAGATAAAGTGATTTACAATAATACAGCAAACAATAAAATACTTCTGACGTCACGTAAACGGTCATGCAAGATCTGCTGATGAAGAACTAATAAATATATGCTCCAAAACTAGTCAAATATTTGCTTCGACAGGATCCCGAAAAAAATGTTAAGATTTGACATTTTTGTTTATGTTTGTTTATGAAGTGTGTCGTACATGTTTCTGACCCAACAAAGACAAAATAAGAGAAAAAAAGTTGGTTTGTCAGAGATTCAGAAAAGAATAACTGATTTTAAACAACAATCTTCAATCCAAAGTAGGATCAGATCCACGAAGAGCTTGAAGGGTAGATAAAGTATTTAATGGTTTAAATGATAAAATTACCAATGCATATTATAAAACTGACGTTGTTCATTTAGCCTGAAACAATCAAAACAATTAAACTCAGACAAAAAGCTCAAATACTCCACAGTAAACGATATTATTAAATACATGTTGCATTCATTTATAATACATATACATGTATATACATATATATACACACACACACGTGTGTGTGTGTGTATATATATGTATATATATATATAGAGAGAGAGAGAAAGAGAGAGAGAGAGATCTATCGTTCTCTCTTTCTCTCTCTATATATATATATATACACATATATACATATAGATATATATATAT
>JAOWBL010000023.1:1063226-1073416 GCA_028564865.1 Zenarchopterus dispar
ACCAGGACTAGTAGAGATTAAACTAGGACCAGTAAGGATTAAATTAGGACCAGTAGAGATTAAACCAGGACTAGTAGGGATTGAACCAGGACCAGTAGGGATTGAACCAGGACTAGTAGAGGTTAAACCAGGACTAGTAGAGATTAAACCAGGACTAGTAGAGATTAAACTAGGACCAGTAAGGATTAAATTAGGACCAGTAGAGATTAAACCAGGACTAGTAGATGTTAAACCAGGACTAGTAGATGTTAAACCAGGACTAGTAGAGGTTAAACCAGGACTAGTAGATGTTAAACCAGGGCTAGTAGAGACTACACCAGGACTAGTAGAGATTAAACCAGGACTAGTAGATGTTAAACCAGGACTAGTAGAGATTAAACCAGGACTAGAAGGGATGATAAGGAGATTTGTCTGTTTTTGCTGAGAAGACAAATGTGTCTGGAGACGAGATGTTTAGTTGATGGAGGAATAAATGAAGAACTTACTGATTAGTTAAAGAGAGGGTTGGATGTGCATTTACTAGAACATTTATTTCTGCTGCAAGATGAAAACGCAGATATAGATGTGGCGTTCAGGTTTTGGTTAAATTTGGCATTAACCACTAATATCTATGCAGACAAGACAAAACAACCAACTATAAACTGTTTGTTCAGCTGGTGGGTAAAATCAGCTGATTATTGTGTTAAAAACCACAGAAGCTTAAACTCAGACACGAAGACGTTTCCATCTCCCGTGAGAGCGCGAACGTTTCCCTCTCTGACACGGTGGTGCGACATGGGCGGAGCCCTGGGACGGGTGGAGGCTGGCCTCTCATCACCTGGTCACCCACACCAGCAGACACCGCCGTCCATCCGTCCCTCCCTCCGTCCGTCCACTCGTCTTATTTCCATCCCCCCGGCACGCTGGATAATGGAAATCAGTAATTGGTTGCTATAAATCCTGGCCGAGGACAAGGTGGGTCAGAACGGGCTGATTACTTAGGCATTACAGTCAATCTAAGCAAGTCCTTGAATTGAAAGATTTGGCGAGGTGGATTCTCATTATCGGGCTGGGTGCATGCACGCGTTTGTGTGGAAGAGGAAGGGCCAAGGTCCTCTCCTCATCCGCTGTTGCCAGATGACATTATGCAATGCTCCAGTGCCCTCAGCCGTGCACACTCGTAAACATCACAACAAATTTATTTTCCTCATCTCCTGCGGTTTTATAAGAGTGTTTCTTGGAATTGTCGGAGTGGTCGGAAGGTCCGCGGCCAGGTTTTAAGACCCCGCCGTGCATTTTTGCATGTTCTGCAGGTTTAGTGGGAAAATCTCACTCCTGCAGGTATCAACTGCCTCGGGAGCCTAAATGTTTGTTTTTGTTTACATTTCTGTTTTTTTTTTTTTTTTTTTTAAAACTAATTTCCACGTTCTGCGATGATGCTGATGAGCCCTCGCCCCAAACTGGGCACATCAGATGACGCCGTCTTGACTCTGCGAGGCTCCGCCGTCGTCCTGATCTGACGTCGAGTAATTTTCCCGCTCGTTTGAATCAAAGAGCGATTCTCCAGAAGGGGAAGAGTTAATTACACAAGGTCACTCGCCAGTAAGATCAGAAAAAGATGGTAATTGATTCCCTTTCTGTCACTTTGAACAACAGAAGAAGAAAAGTTGTCGGCCAGCGGCCCTCGCTTCCGCTAACTTTTCCATCTAACGTGACCTCGCTGGTTGCCACGGTTACCCTCGCTGCATGCAGATCAGTCGTAAAGACCGGCGCTTCTGGTCGGGTTTGGTTCTCTCGGTGCTCTGCAGAGACCCAACAACCATTCACAACATGCTGCAGCCGGCTGTAGTGGGCGGAGTCAGCTGCTCATCTGGGCTCCGCCCCCTTCGTCAGTGCCGTGAAGGGAGGAGAAGATTAGAGATCTGTGATGTCACAGAACTTCAGAAAGCTGAACTCTTCCCTAAATGACATATTTAAAAAAAAAAAAAAAAATTCAAAAACATTTCTTTTTATTTGTGACTTCAGACCCCCAAAAAATCAATGAAAAAAGTGTTTCCTTTTGATTCATGAAATGTCCGCCTTTTAAGATTCAGAACGTAAGAGGGAAGCGAGCTGGATTCTTGGCATCTGCCTCCATCGTGACTGCAGCTTCACACAAGGGTGTTTATCTCTCAGTGTCGGCGGCAAACAAGCTCTCAAGGTGATTAGCTCTGTCATTTAACATGAAGCAGATTGATGGCTGTGTGGTGAAATACACCTTTATGTTATTTTTCATCTCTGAGTCCATGAGATTAATCCATTTTAAGCTTCTCGCTATGAAAAAAAAGAGTGTATGGAAGATGAATTAGAGTAGAAAGGTGATGGTGTTTCTCAGCATTCTCTCCAGCCGAAGGTGTGACTTACTGGATTACGGGAACAGTAGTTCCTGCTCCAGCCCCTTAAAAGATCTCTGATGCAGCTTTTAGATTTCCGCCTGTTTTGATCGTTTTCCTTTTGTATCGAGAACACATCGACACACTGTGACTGTGAATTTTTTATCACACGTTTCCTTTCTCCTTTGTGCCATCAGTGCTCCAAAAAGTCTTTGATTCTCACTCTTCAAAGTCATTTGTCTGGTTGGGGGGGGGGGGTAAAAAAAAAAAAAATTAGCCATAAATGTAAAAATCATGTCATGAATAGTAATCAGGCTTGGGGTCCCAAATATGAGCTAAATGAGCAAATGTGATAAATGAACTGAGCATACATTTGGTGGAGGGAGAGGAAACAGTGAGGTGGAAGAGTTTGATGCATGGCGTTGATGCTGCAGCAGCCCTCCTCACCCCTGCAGAGTCAAGTGTTCCCACTCGGAGAAGCACTCGTGCTAGCATCATCCCCCGACTCCTAAAACAGCACGCCGCTTCACTTAGCAGCCTCCGTTTGGGATGCAGCACCAACACGGTTTTAGCGCTTTTATCTTAATGCGCCGCGCCGCCAAAGGCTCGATTACTGCACACGCGTTTAAGCAAGACTTGCTCAGGCAGGAAGTTAGCGCCGCACACTCAAGGGCAGGTGACTTTGTTGGGCTCATTTGGCTTTTATGGACTCGGCGTATATTTTTACATGACACAGATTCTTTGCATCATTATAGCGGCTGAAAGCGTCGTGTCCTGCTGAGTGTGTTTACAGTTTCGTTTAGCAGTTTATCTGCCAGATAGCAGACTGTTGTCGCTTTAACCATCTGCTGGCTGCTTTAACTGTTAAACACTCCACAAAGAAACAAAAAAACACTAAAAAACATTTGAGGCTTCAAAGGGATCGCAGCGAGTGCTTATTTACATTTTTTCCCCCCCTGATGGATGTGGAGTGGCATATGGCTGCTGTCAGCTCTGTGGCGAGGGCGGGCGTGGAGGTGAGCCTCAGCAACACGCCGCCGCCGCCGCCGCTGCCGCCACCGCAGCCCGTCTGATAGAATCTTCAACACGGAGGATAAAACGTCTGTCAGCCCGGACTCGGGGCGCGTTCGGACCCGACGTGGCGGTGAGGCGTGCACGCTTTAAGAGGCCACTGATTTAATGGCGGGCGCGGTGTCGGTGCTGACCTCATCCCGCGATGTCTTCACAGCTAATGCCCGAACATGTGACAGTGACACCCGGCGAGACAAACAGTGGGGGAGGAAGATGGATTGGACGGGGGACTCGTATGTCTTTCTGTCTGAGGATGATGGACAACATGGAGGAAGACAGCGGCGTCAACAGGAAAATGACAAAATCAAACACGGTGTCGTTTATTTTCTGGCAGATCTCACGTAGCGCTTTCTCACGCCATACTGGGCGTTTTAGGTATTTTTAATTAGGAATAAAACTTCGTATTTAACCCCACCTGAAAACGAGATGTCCAGGTCATTTTAGCGTGAAGGAGTGAACGTTTAAACGGGACCGGCGCTGAATGTGAGAGCTCGTCTTCTTTTATGCTCTCCGTGATCTTCTTCCATTTCCTGTTGGGTGTAGATTAAATACAAGCGCGCTACGCCCTGGTCATTACCTCCGGTCTCAGGGAAAATTAGCTGTCACTCGGCCACGCTCGCCCGCCATCAACCTCTGAGGCAACAATCCACAGGAAGGTCCTCCGAGAAGAGCAGGGTCCCTCAGAGATGCCTTTAAAGAAAGAACTCGCTTTAATTCAATTATGTAACGGAAACATCAGAAGGATGAAGGATTTCTGGGTAACTCGGACACAGTTTACGGTGAAGGCTGGAGATTTGAGTTTCAGAGAAATGTTGCATCTCCGACACTGACTTTAAAGGTTTGATACGTTTTTAAACATTTGATCTTTACATGCAAAAAACATTTAAATGAGGAATAAATCTGTTTTTGTTCTGGAGAACATTTATTTGGCTCTGAAGTCAAACGAACATCAACATAAGAGAACCCGGGCTACTCTCAGCCCTGAAGACCCATCATCAAACCAGCTTCCTCATCGCTACCTCCACCCATGTACACAACCAGCTTCATCATCGCTACCTCCACCCATCTACACATCCAGCTTCCTCCTCGCTACCTCCACCCAACTCCATAAACCAGCTTCCTCATCTTTACGTCCACCCATCTACACATCCTGCTTCCTCATCTTTACCTCCACCCATCTACACATCCAACTTCCTCATCGCTACCTCCACCCATCTACACATCCAACTTCCTCATCGCTACCTCCACCCATCTACACATCCTGATTCCTCATCTTTACCTCCATCCATCTCCATAAACCAGCTTCCTCATCTTTACCTCCACCCATCCTGCATGCTCATCTTTACCTCCATCCATCTCCATAAACCATCTTCCTCATCTTTACCTCCACCCATCCTGCTTCCTCATCTCTACCTCCACCCATCTACACATCCTGATTCCTCATCTTTACCTCCATCCACCTCCATAAACCATCCTCCTCATCTTTACCTCCACCCATCCTGCATGCTCATCTTTACCTCCATCCATCTTCATAAACCATCCTCCTCATCTTTACCTCCACCCATCCTGCATGCTCATCTTTACCTCCATCCATCTCCATAAACCATCTTCCTCATCTTTACCTCCACCCATCCTGCTTCCTCATCTCTACCTCCACCCATCTACACATCCTGCTTCCTCATCTTTATCTCCACCCATCTTCATATTTGCTGCATGTCGGGTGGCATAAAACTCGTCTCTTCCTAATTTCTCTTGATTTTGGATTTATTAATATCAAATTTTCAGTCACGGAGTCTAAACTTAAAGAAAATAACCAAGAATGTTCCTCCACTTCTTTTATATCCCAGCCATAAAATCCCATTTCTTCTTGTCTTTCGTTGGTTTTATTTTCTCAGTAACATGTTGAATATTCCCAGCTCCCATTTACCCTTGAATGCAGCATCTTTAAATAAACAAACATCTGTGAAGCATTTTTGACGTAAACACGTAGACATGCGACGACCATGAAGGTTTCTGGAGGTGATGATGTCACTCAGGAATCATGATTGACACTCATCTCTCAGTTAGTTTTTGAAACTTGAGTATTTTTACATAAATTTCATAAAAGATGATTCTTTTAGCAAAGACTCACCATGAGCACTTTTTGGATCGTTTTCCTGAGTTGATCTGTGATCTCTGATCCGGCAAGAAACAGGAAGTAGTGAAGTAAAAGACAAACGCCTGCCTTTACAATAATACAGCTGGTTTCATAAAGGTGGAGGTGACTAGTGAAGGAGCCTCCAGACACCAGGGTGAAGTTTGAACAGCGCCGACGTTCCTTTGAAGTGGGATTGTATGTTGTTGTTTCTCCATGGTCCACGCTGCGGATCCACGCCGCGCGCCAAGCTTCAGAGCATGCTAACGCCATATGTTTGTGCTTTGTTTTCGCCTGGCACCTTAAATCGACTTCCTTTAATTAAAGCGCTTTGTTACCACAGACAGTACACACTTAGAGGGATAAACAGTTTCTAAATTTACCTACAGGAGCGAGCGCACCCCGGTGTGGAGAATCAAAGACGAGCACCGGCGTGGAACCTTATTAACGGAGCCCACCGCCGTGCACCGCCGTGCACCGCCTCCGTCTAAAAATATACATCCGATTCTTCGGCTGTCCTGTTGTCATCCAACCCTGCAGCTTTGCTTCAGCAGGACTTCCTGTCTGGACTGGTTGCTGGGGCTCTTTTCCACTCAGATATTTGTCTCAGACGACGTCGTCCACTGAAGGTGATTTTCCATAAACTCTGGACAAGTATGCAGATTGTGTTTACACCTCCAACCGAATGCGATTTGCACAGAAATTTGTGCAGAGCACGACACCACTCGATGTATGCAATATGCATGGTTTGTAAAAAAAAAAAAATCACATTAGCGGGGATTGATTTACATGTTAGGGTGTTAAAATCTACAAAGACATTAATAATGTCGCAGAAGCAAAGTTTAGAGACGTCAGCTGAACTGTCACGCGGGTTTGTGTCAGGGCCGGTGAATCGGGAGTGATGCACTGCTGCGCCCAGAAACCACGACGCGCTCGCTGCTCCTCGTCAATATATCGATAGATTTGGCTCATCAGAGAATATCCAGAGAATACTAATACCAGCGGAGCTGGACCCAGTTTAACGTCCTCCAACGCCACCCAGGTACCCGAACTTTCAGAGAGGAAGAGTCACGCTGGATTTCTGGGCTCATGAATTTGAAATCAAAAATGACAAAAGAAAAAAATATAAACCAGGACGATAAACCGGGGGGCTGGGGGGGTCCAGGAGAAGACAGGAAGTGGATGTGCAGGTGGTACACGACTTGGACTTCAGCTCACATCGTTTCTATCTCAATCAATAATTCGCTTCAGTTCGAATAAAACCAGTGCAGATGTCCTCTTTTGCGTTTGTGTAATTGAAAGCATGTTTGTGTTATTTATGATTCAATAATACAACATTTAAGAAGTTTAACAACAAAGTAGTAATGACATAATTAGGATTTCCACAAAAGTGAAGAAAAAAAAGGGTTTTTGTTTTTGTTTCGAGCTGAGAAAAAAGACAAAGGAAGACGTTTTAATCGTGAAAGTCACACCGGGGCTCCGTGCACACCCAAGTCCAAAATCACGTGCACGCTGCCCTTGAGGCGGGGCGAACAATTACATTTTAATTCATTAGCAGCCCGCAAAGTCGAGGCGCTTGAGAATGGTTGTGTTTTCTACTTCTGTTGTTCCATATTCTCCTTCACAACGATCAATACACGACGATCGTTTGTTTGTGTCTTCAAACAGTCAAAGAGGGAGAGAAAAAAAATCAAATGTGAAGAGATACTAGCGTGTGAACAGCAGCGTTGTGTTGAAGGAGTGAGATGGCCGGTGCACGGCTGACAATAGCAGGGCGAGCACGAGCACGTGCACTTACCCAGCAGACTGTAACATCATGCCTGAGCAGAGCTCCCGAGGCCGGCGCCGCGAGCGCGCCCATACAAAGAGACGGCCGCGATTGTGTCAAATAATCTACCTTTACAAAAGTGCCGAAGCATGCTGAAGCCCAGATTTCCCAGCATGCTTTGCTCCCGCCATTTTGCCTCCAAATTGAAGTAAAAATAACTGAAAGTAAAATAAGATTGGGAGATCAAGTGTGACTGATTTTGAAACTGCGGAAGTGAGGTAACCTTGATGCGGCGGCGGCGGCGGTGTGTTTTTGTTTGTCTCGTGTTGAACACTCGGCTCATCCACAGCTGATCTCTGCTTAATGGACTCACCTGCCAAACCCGCTGCAACGCCAACACCAAGGACCCGCCGGTTTTAAAATGATTGAGCCATGACTTGTCAGCAAGAATCTACTTTCGCCCTTGAATGCTGATTATGTTTATGCAACGTCATGGAGGCGCTCCCGAAGGACCTGAAATCACCAACTCTGAAAACGAACCTGAACATGCAGAACAAAGCCAACCCACTTCACTTTGTGTGGTTATTTCCACGTCTTTCCTCAACAATCGGCCTGACAGCTGCCCTCAAAACAAATCAAAATACAGGAACTTGAAAAAAAACTCATTTGGAAAAAGATTCATGTTTAAATGTTTGTGGGAGTCATTGTTCATGCTGTTTTATTAATATTTAAACTGCTCTTTGTTGGCGAGCACACGACTTAAAAGTTCCTTGGAAGTTGTTTTTATGATCAAAGCGTTTCTTTTTTCTTTAATCCAAAGTTTAGCGCCCAACTTTTAGCACTCGTCTTGTCCTGCTTGGTTGTGAGCTGATGGGGGAGGTGGGGGAGTGGGAGTGGGAGTGGGGATGAGAATCAGTTGCCGGGGCGGCGAGATCAAGTTAATTCCATCACCCCCCCCCGGACGGCGTAATTGAATCCTGATTTTTGCGGAGTCACGTGACCTCCCTGCAGCCTGGTTGGTCGTCTGGAGCCGCGGAGCATGAAATGAACACGGGCGAGGAACCGGAACCACAGAACCGGGCCACGCGTCAAAGTCCAGACGGAGCTCAGCACGTGTTGGACTCCAATGAAAACAAAAATGACAAAGTTTTTTTATTTAAATGACCTGACTGGACGGACCTTTTTCTTCTTTTACTGGGCCCAGTTGTGTATCCCTTTAAAAAGTAGAGATGGTAATGATTATTGATTTTGACCTGATATTCTTAATTTCAACATTTTCCCTAACCATGGTGGCTAGTTTTGGACATCTTGTCATGTCATGTGACCAGTTTTGAACCATGGATCATGGGAGTATGACCCGTTTTCCAGTGAGACGAGGCTGAACACGAGTACATGCGTGCTCCACGTGGACATGACGGACAGCATGGTGGTGTCGTGTCTTCTCCAGACCCGTCACCCTCCACCGCCACTCCGATGCCGACCGACTGACTGACATAACGCCGCAGAATATAATGTTCCTTCAGGCATTAATAAAGTTTTATTGAATTGAATCTCACCAGGGAAATTTAGTCACACATCAGAAAGTAACGTAACACGATTTGAAGATGTGCAGAAAGCCTGAAAATATATATACCTGTCCATCCGTCTGTCCGAGATCTAAATCTGCTTCTTCCTGCCCACAGTCGGGGTCAATATAACTGATCAAATCAATCACATATAAATACGTGAAAATAAATCATTGTGGGGGGAAAAAAGCACACATTTAAACCATGAGGTGACAGAAATACCTGAAGAAGACTGAAGACTTTGTCTTCAGTATAATTTGTCTTTGACACGCAGGAGTCGTCGCTTTTACCCAGCAGAGCTGGTCTCAGATCAGATATAAATCCGTGCAGCTGTTTGGGACAGTTAAACCCAAACTGGAGACGACTCTGGTCTGAACTGACTGTTCTCACAAGAAACTCGCTGACTGCTAATTTCCCATCACAGGAAGTACACCATGAGACGGTTCAAATGTAAGAGCAGTGAATACGTTGATCCGTGGAGGAGGACGGAGTGGGCCAGCAGCAATCTTGGGTAATAAGAACAATATGTGCCGACGTGCGCCGCGGAGAACGATGTGTTCACCTGTTACAGAGGTGAGGAGTTATTGTGGAAGAGTGATTTCCTCAAGTGTTCTTTATGGCGGCACAGCTGAATGAGCCTGCAGGAGAATGAGCTCCTGTGACTGTGGAGTGGCTCGCCGAGGGGGTGGGATGAATTGTCCGTGATGGAGAGCGGTCTGTGCGGTGACCTCCTCTTTTTCTCCCCGACTCAAACGTCTCCAGGTCCGGCCCAGTGACGCTGCTGGCCTTGTGAATGGATTTATTGATTTATTTATGACGCTGCTCCACCAGCAGACCTCAGACCCCCACGCTCGGAGATGTCCGAGGTCTTGTACGCAGCATCAGTGTCGATTACCCAGACAGGCCTGTCACTCAAGTGGACAGGCAGCTGAACAAGGTTCCCCTCCGTCTGGTCTGAATCCCTCGTCTTCTCTGGAAGGTGAAACCTCAAACAGACCCGTCAGGGTTTGGTTTGGAGGACCTGGCTGGACCTGGTGGTGCAGTTGAGATGTTTGCTACCATGGTAGCTGCATCGATGAGCCCTGCGTCAGAAACTTTAGGAAGTGTCTTTGACACATTTTTGAGATTCAATTGATTATTGGAGGTTTGTTCTGAGATTTAAAGTAGGACCACTTTCCAAAACAAATACTTTACCCAGAATACTACAAATTATGGCAAACTGCAATATCTATCTATCATCTATCTATCTATCTATCTATCTATCTATCTATCTATCTATCTATCTATCTATCTATCTATCT
>JAOWBL010000023.1:1115093-1125631 GCA_028564865.1 Zenarchopterus dispar
CTCCAAACCCGGCTCCCAGGACTGCGAGTGGATCAGAAGGAAACGTAGGAAAGCTTGGGTGTTGGTTTTTATCGCCAACGGAGGGACCTGCCTTCGTCTTTAACTCAGAAACAAGGAGCTCAAGAGTCGGCGTAGATCCAAAACCAAAAATGGGTTAATTCAACATTTCCAGACAAGCACGTCATCATTATTAAAGTAAATCTGATGTACTGGTTTATTAAAACAAAAAATGATTCTCTGAATCAGGACTGATTGATATTTCTGAACAAACATAAATCTGGACTATCACAAACTCTTTGATACATAAATTTATTTCAATTAATTATCCCTTTTTTTTAAGAAAAAAAAAACTTTTCTTATATTTAGATCACTTTTGATGACTAACATAACTTCAAAAATGAAAATCCTGTAAAACCCCGGCAGAAATCGGAAGACAATTTAGATCAGATTTCAGAAGTTTGTTTTTTTTTTCCTTTCTTTTTTTCTTCCGCCTCATCTTTCAAGGTTTGTGCCAGTGGGCTGTGATTCATCACCGTGCTTTAACATTAGTTATACCGACACGAGTAACTCCAGCCATCCCACAAGCCTTTGTCATTGAACATCTGTTTCAAAAAGAAAAAAAAAAAAAAAAGTCCTGACAAAATGACCCGAACACAATCTGATGTGTTAAAAGCCTTGTTTTGTTTCCAGAGCGGTTCCTGAAGCAGCAGAAATGAAACGAGCATCTCTCCACTAACTCTACCTGAGAGGGGACCTCGCGGGAGACCGACCCTCATTATGTACAAAATATCATTAATTAACTTTATTGAACGAGTCACAGTATGGTTTCCAGCACGTGGTTCCCTCAGGGTCTCTTGCCCAAGACCCAACCTTGCCCCGTTCAAAGCCAGCGAGCCCGAATCCTTCACACCGGCCGGGGCGGGCTCGAGGTGACTTCTCTCCACTCTCGTCATTGCTCAGAAAGCTGCCAGTAATTTATAATGTTGTGACAGTCAAATAAACAGGGCCGCTGCCTGCTGGAGAGAAAAGTCCTGCATTAAAGGAATCAAAACAGCTCCAAATGGCGCCTTGAATGGGAATAATCTTGGTGTAAGATCTGTTCTCGGCTGGCTAATTTAAATTTGTTCAGGGTGACAGCTTAGTGGAAGAGGGACATAATGAAGTCCATTATCATCAGTGGTGCAAATTCTAAAGAACGATAACTCTCATTATCAGCGCTTTCCTGTATACCAAGGAAATATGTTCATCCATTATAAAATGTGCTGAGAATGACAACATGGAGCAAACATAAGACTATGTAAGCTGCGAGGAAGATGAGGAGGAGGAGGAGGGAAAAAAAAAAGGAATAGAGCTAGCCAGAGACTGGACAAGTCTTTTATTTTTCCCTACAATGCCTTCACTTGCTTTATTTATGGATGAGGTGATGGCGATTTTTCACTGCACACAAGAAGGCCACGTACGGGATTTTAACACAGTCGAGGCTGTAATAGGTTGATAATTTTGATATCTCAAGAGTTTGCATGCGGCGCTCTGCAACAGCACACAGCTTGTGCTTTTATTTACAGCGCCCATACTTGTGGTAATCTGACATCTGCTAGACCATGCCAGACCTTGAACAGTGTCTTCCCAGGCATTATCTCATAAAAACAGGGCCTTGATAATGCTGTTCCAATAAACAAGCAGCAAAAATAACAGTAAGTCATTTTGGACGAATTAACTGATAAACAGGGAAATGAGGGAAGTCTCCCGATCTGTAATCCACGATAACCACAGCTCCACCAAACTTAGGAAGCAGCCACTTCAAGCCGTTTCTAAAATAAATCCACTTCAAAAAAGTATAAAAATATGCTCGGTGCCAGAATAATCATCAAAAGTGAGTTTGGTGCCAACAAAATGTGTTGCTGAATGAACTGGAGTGGAAGTGATGGGACAGCCAGGTGTGAGGGGAGGAAGACAGGAATACTAATGAGCCAATAAAAGACAACGCATCCAGGGACACGAGACGGGTCGAAACCCAAAACAAAACAAACAAAAAACACAGCAACAGTCTTCATTAACAAATACTGATTCAAATCTACGTTCTGGTCTAAAATAATCGAAATGTAGAAAATCATTCCTTCAAGATTATAGTGCATTTTACAGACATTTTAATAATATTACACCAATTTTTTTTTATGTGTATTTTTGATATAAAAGTGAATTCTTGACGTCAGGGGTAAAATTTCAGGAGCCTGAAAGTCAGAACTCAAAACTCATTTTCAATATTAAGAGTGACAGTTTTTGACAGCCAAACACTCCTGGAGGCATCGTGGAGTATGTGCACCCCAATACAGCAAGAAGAAGGTTGTTGGTTCAAATCTCACCCGTTTATTTTCAGTCTAGGCCTACATGAGTCGGGTTTCTCTCGTAGTCCAAAATGGTGTCCAAATTGTCTGTAGGACAGAGTGAGCAAGGCTTTGTTTTTCTGTGTGACCATGTGATGGACTGATTACCTGTCCAGGTGTGTCCTTCCTTCAGCCTGATGACAGGTAGGACTGTCTACGAATGACCAGGGATGGGATCGACCAAGGAACTGTGGTTGGCACAGAAGTTTCCTCAGGAAAGTAATACGAGAACTTTAAAGTCAAGCCAGAAGCATCAAAGCACAACCCCCGAAGACACACACAGACTAGTAAGTCCACTGGAGTGGAAGAAGGTCCAACCTCTCTGAAGGACACTGGTACCTTGGCCCATTCTGTTCATCAAGAGGAGACTGGCCATGTCCAGACGCGACCTCTTGACCTCAGGCTACCTCCCCACCATCCTGAGAGCCAGACAAAACCCAAAACTGGCTCATGGGAGAATGTAAAGATGACAAAACATGTATACCAAAGATGGAACGTCTATCACTTGTTTCAGGGCAGCACAGTGGCTCAGTGGTTAGCACTACTGCTTCACAGAAGGTTCCTGGTTCGATTCCCAGGCCCAGCAGGAGTCTATGAGGAGTTTGTCACCCTCCACACCCTGTCCAGGTGTCCCCCTACCTGTAACGACCTAAGGTAGACCCCCGTGACCCAGTACAGGAACCAACAACTATAGAAAATGGACGGATGGATCACTTAGTTCATAAATTTAATTAAATTACCATGTTTTTCTTTAACATTTTGTTGTCCTGGACTGAACACGTAAACTGGTACTTGATTAATTCGGTTTAAACTTTGTGCTCGTCAACACTCTTCACATGAAAAAGAAAAATGTACTAAAAGGAGAAAAGTTTCTATTCAATTAAATTCACGAGGGATTTTAATTTGCCACGGTGCAGGAAACATTAATTGCGCGGTAATACCTCCTGATTCCTGATTAGTTTATCCATCTTCCTGGCATATCATGCAGTCTCTTTCTTAAATCCTCGGTAAAAGTCACAAATCTAACGACGACTGTTCTCCCAGAGGGTGGGGGGGGATTTCACACATCTGTTGAAGGTTACGTTGATTACTCGGGAATTAATGGACTCCCGCTTGACTCTCATATGGTATTAACATGTGGAAATGAGGCTTAAATATTTGTACACAGTTCAAAATTACATTTTGATGCAACGAGGAAGAAAAATATACGAAATTAGTGTTAGAAATAGAAGCCTGGTGTTTCAAGTAAACAATTCTTGGTCTTTATTTGAAGGACTGCAGAAACGAGAACCAGGTGAACTAAACATGTTTGATCTCTAACCTGCTGCTGCCCTCGTTGCCCTCGGCAACAGTCCCTACATGCTTCAGATTCACGACTATTGTCCCTGGCTTTAATGACCACCTCGTCCTTCTTCCTGTCAACTAAAGACCTGTGCTGAGCCACGTTAAATCCACCGTCGTCCAAATCCTAACCGACAGGTACCGACCCCAACTGAACTTCCTTTTTTAGACTACAAACACATCAACATCATAAATGCTCCTCAGTTATTTCATCTCTGGATTGATTACAGCCTTTCCTTTTAAGCTCGTCACCAAACAGCTCCATCTTCATCTCAAAACGGACCTCTAACACTGAGCACCGGACTTGTAGACCAACCGATGATGAACTGTAAGGTTTCACACCTAGATAGTGATCTAGTTGTGTGTTGTGACCGGCTTCACACCCAATTTACCAACTAATTTACCCATCCGGGGGTCCAACAGGGGCAGGATGATGGCGTAGTGGTGATGTACTCCCTCGAGTGTTTGTAGTCCTGAATACTGGAAAGGAGGAACGTTTTAGGAAACTCAGTGGGATGTTCTGTTTGTCTTTATCATTGAATATCTAAAAAAAAATGTTTTAAATGCTGAAAAACTCAAATCTGAGCGACTTTGTTATTTAGGTAACATCACCAACAGCACCACCTGGTGGCCAGTGGTAGAAGGTTCAATACAACTTTTTTAATCTCTTAAATTTTTCACAATAGCACAGAAAATTTATTTGTCAATAAGAACCTGGTACAGCCTGACCACCTGTTTCCATGGAAACAATCTGCTGTCAAGCATGTTGTTGGTGTTTCTACTCAGCGTTCTGGCAGGAGTCTGGGTGGGGTTTGCATGTTCTCCTCATGCTTGGGTGGGTTCTCCAGTTTCCTCCCAGAGTCCAAAAACATGTATGTTAGGTTGACTGAAAAATCTAAATTGCCCATAGGTGTGAGCGTGAGTGTGCACGGTTGTTTGCCTGTGTATGTCGCCCTGTGATGGACTGGTGACCTGTCCAGGTGTACCCCTACCTATCACCTGCCATGACCTGGGACAGACTCCAGCAGACCCCCATGACCCTAGATGGATTCAGTGGGTGTAGAACATGCATGGATGGATGGATCCACCGTTTTTATTATAGTAAATGTCTAACGAGTTTCAACCAAAATCAAAGAACTGCTAAAAGATGAAAGAGTCCAAAAAAACTACTTACTAAGGTTCATTTCGTAGATATCTTCAAGTTCGTTGGTGTTTACACAGTCCAAGGAAAACTGGAGAAGCTATCAAAACAACACCGTAGTTTCCTGTAGAGATCAATAACGACCACATGTCACAAAAAACACCACAAAGGTCTTTGTTGATACAAATAACAGCAAAAGTTAGTAATATCACCTTACTACTTGACGGCAGGTATTGCATTGGTACATAAACAGGTGTGGTGTCGTGTTACTCTCTTTCTCTTCTTGCTACACCTGTGTTGTGATACTCTTACTGACTCTGCACATTTAATTACACCGGCTCCGGAAAATAAAAGGAACTTTAGATTTAATATTTACTGCACAAGTTGCCTTTTTGTTTAATGATGTAAAAAGTGGATAACAAAAGTTTCAAGTCCGCCAGAGGTGAGTCTAACAACCTCAAAGCGCCGTTAGGAATCCTTTAAGTAGCTGCCATTGTTTTCATTATGAAAATCAGATGCAAAGTCTTGGGTATGAGTGACTTTCAAGGCAAGAAAGGAAAAGGACACATATCAAACATGCTCGTCCTCTAACAATATTCACCGCTTTTGGTTGCCGCTCCATCTCAGAGGGATCTTCATATCACACACATCCTTTGTTACCCCCCTCCTTTAGGTCAATATTAGCACAAAGAGCTCCAACTACTTGATAGAACCCAGTCAAAATTTACCAAACACTGTTGGACTCGTGCTATTAAATCTGAAGATGAAAGAATCACCAAGGGCGAACAGCTCCCAAGGCTATATACAAAATACCTCCACTCACCTAACACTGAGGCACAATTAAAAGTTTAAATGGACCTTCCATGAATATGACTGACTTTGAAAATATCATAATTAGCCTGGAGCCCAGTTGATATGCAATATATAAAGTCCAAGTTCAGTTTATTTATTAATCCACTGCACGGGCAAGTTCATCTCTGCAATTACATGGTGAAACTTAGTAATATGATGCAAAATGTCCCCAATAAAGAAAGAAAGAAAGAAAAAAAAAAAGGAACCTAATTAACTGAGCAGTCGTAATTGTGTACCTGACCGAAGCATATTTCTGTTTTAATTCAACATCATTCACTTTAACATACAATTTCAGATACAGAAGGGCAAACGCCACAGACAAAAAGTGAGAAAGGTGGAGCGACAAAAAGAGAAGGAGGGGGGCATCTGGGAGAGATAGGCTGAGAGGAGGATGATAAGGAATCGCAGATAAATTCTCGAGGGTGCAGACGTGTTCCAGAGAGGAGTGACCAATCAAGATAAAGTGAAAGAGGGGGTAAAATTGTGATAAGAGTGATGACAGAGTGTAAAATGACTCAGTCAGGCCTGGCAATGGCATTGGCTCTGACCTCCCATCCCTCATCCCGGTTCAGTGGAGGACCGCGGTCCAGGACTCCGGCGCCTGGACGTCGGGCGCGTTTCTGACAAAAGAGACCAAACCCAAAAGTCCAGCGCCTCTCCAGACTGGTTTATCATCTGTATGGATAATCAGAAGATTCCTGCGTGGCTGGAGGTGCAGCCATCACCTGTTCAAAACTCTACCAACTATTAAAGCATTGAGTTTTTAAATGTGTCACTGAAAGGACGGAGAAAATAACAAAAACAACAATAATCCTCCAATTTCCTTTCAGCTATTTTAAAGAAAATGACAAAAACAAATCTGGGTCCTAACCTTCATCTCGTGTCCCTGAAGTCTGAGATGTTTCCAGGATCATCAGACCTTTGAAGACGAATGGCATGTTTACTTCCACAATTTCTTGGTAGTTAAAGGTAGGGTAAGCAATTATTTTTTAAAAAACTTTTGGTGATGTTCACCATCTTGCTAGCTGCCCCCACCTTGTTTCCATGGAAACAGCAGCTGGGGGAGGGTCCGTGAGGGCAACATGAGGTCGGGGGGGGGGTTCGTGACAGGAAGTACCAGACGAAGGAGCTAGCACTCGTCGTTTTGTTGATGTTTTGATCAAATCTTTGTAGCTGTGATGTCATCCAGAAATCACTCACCTCACCTTTAATTCATCCGTTCACCCTGAGTTCATGACCCACTGAAAACATGAGCCCACGGCATGAGCCCACCCCCACAGTTAAATTTCTCATATTTTCCTCTAAGAGGTGTTTTATAATTATATTGTTAACCAAATTACACATTAATATGGCCAGACGTTTTTAGATTATTGTTTGTGGATGATAAAAGACTGATTTTCGTCGACCTTTCCAACAATTATTAATGTTCAGTTCAGCGTCTAGTTCAAAGTAAATTAACTGTTTATTATCTGGTATTTGGAGGTAAAGTTGTGCTGGCCCTCGCGGTCAGAAGAAGTGCTGCTGTAGTAACTAGACTTCTTGATGATTTAGCTGACAAAAAGAAAAAATAAACAAATCAATGTAAATCGTGTAGCAGCGCCACCAAAATCAACTTTCCAGGTTTGATCCCAAACAGTGGAGATGTTATTTGTTCTGTCGATCCATTGTAATCAGATTACATTTAGAAATGCTGCCAGTGTTGGGGTGAAGGATTATTTGGATTTTAATAGAAATATTACTTGATTGTGCTTGGGGAAGGGTTGTCTGGTCGGAAGAATAGAGCATGCTGGGAGTTTTTGTATTATCAACAAGAGAGCGATCAGACATCTCTGCACACTCCCAGAAAGATAACAATGTCAAGTTAGTAAGAGTAAAGATGATAAATCGGGCCAAGAAAACAGAGAAATGTTGCTGGAAAGGAGTATTTTTATTGTGCATCAGCGTCAGCTGTGACGATACTTTAATCCCGTCTATTTTAAGCTTCAGGTAGGACCTGCTTTAATTTCATCAGAGCAAGTTTAAGTAGGTTACACCGAAGCTGAGGAGGCTGCTTTTATTGCACATTTCAGACACATCCATCACTGAAGCTGTAAAATCAGATCCTGATCCAGATAATCAGAGACGAGGAGTGGAGCAGGACCTTGTCAGAAGTCCCTCACCTGGAACATCTGCAGATGCTGTCAGATAACACCCAGAGGCGAAATAAAAAAGCCCGATCTCAGAGATCTCTCCAAATAAACACACAGGGAAACGACGCGGACTTGACCGCCACGGCCACGGCGGCGGCGGTCGTATTTCGTGGCATCCAGAGGCTGACACCTTGAAGCCTCTTAAACAGAACTCGGAGACAAACTGCAAATGAGAAGTTGTTTGGTCTCTATCTGGAGCGCCAGTCGGCACAATGAAGATAAGTCGGCCAGTAAAAGCTGAGACGGTTTGTTCAAGCGGTTAAACTTTAAGCTGCTCCCACGAGGCCTCGGCCGTGTAAATGTTTAACAAACGCACACTCCTATCCGATCATGGGAAGCTCAAGAAAATGTCTGCTCTCATGGCTTCATATCAATGTATTTAATGTTTAATTCCAGCCTATATTTACCATAAAAGGCAATAAGCAAACGTTAGAAAATATGATTCTTTTCTGGGTTAAAATGGCATTTTAAATCAGATTAAAGAGGAGAAAAACCCCTCTGAACTCTGAAGACAAGTTCGACCTTAAATTCCCCGTTTAAGAGCAATTCCAGCGTGAAAGCTCGCTGCAAATTGAACTTTAATACTCTGGCGACTCCTCGTCTTCTACCTGCATCATAAATTTTCATCGGCAGCTGACGGAGGGGGCATATTTTGTTTTCTGAACAGTTGACAGTTGCAAAGTACACACATATTGACAGTGATTAGAATCCATGAGGGCTGGCCGCCCATGAATATTCACGAGCACCTGTCTGCAGGTGAACCTGCGGTTCAGCAACGCGCGGTTGGAGCGTTCAGCTCCAAGATGGAGTCCTGCTACAGCCTGAAAAAATCAGGCACGCCAGCGTGTGCTGGAAAAACACACAAAGACCGGAGGTTAAAAAGTAAAAAAAAATAAAATTATTCAAGTTTTAGTTTCTGTAAGTCTTGTTGTGTTTTTTTTTTTTTTTTTAATTTTCTAATTATTGTCCATGTTCACACTCGATAACGGTGACAGTGTCTCAGATTAAATTGTGAGGATTTTGCTTCAGTTTCCTGAGTGTTTTTTTTTATTTCAGAAAGGACTGGGCTTGAGCCCTGCGGGACTATTTTTTCAATCCCATTCCCGCCCACTCCCGGCTATTATACGTTATACTGGCCGGTCACGCGTCGTATTCATCCGCTCTTGGTGACGTCACGTAAAACGTAAACACTGGCTCAACATGGTGAGCAAAAAAAAAATCGTAAACATTTGTACAACGTACTACAGTGTGTTTTATTTAATATTTATTTTCATTTCGCAACACAGGAAGATAAAAAAAAATATGAAAACTTATCCACCGTGTTTTCCCGCTGTTTCGGTCGCTCTCCGATAAACAAAGCGGTGTTAAAGTTCCTTTTCGCCTCCGCTCTTTCGACAGTTAGTCACAATAAATTTAAATGTCCAGTCGATTAAATACTGCACAAGATTAGGAAAGATTTCATCAAGATTTCATCCAGCCTCATAACTCTTGATCGTAACTGCGATCAGTTTGTATCATAGCTAGCATAAAAACACATAATAGCCGCGCCCTAGCGTTGTCTTTTAGAGGAGAAATACGGTATCTCGTTTTTTTCTTTTCTCTCCTGTCTTAATTTTGTCACGACCACCAAGTTCGGGACCGGTTCTTCGTTTTTTTTTTTTGCCGCCCGCTCCCGCCCAACGAACCTTTTAAACCTCGCGAGATTCGCGTCTGATCCCGCGAGATGCAGGGCTCGAGACTGGTCCTCTCCTCCATCTCCTCCATCTCCTCCATCTTCTGGCTCCTGTTTCATCAGAAGACTTTCCCTGAACAGTTTTCTTCACGTGCACGTGCCACGTGCATGACTCTCATCTTTACAGTTTTAAAGCTGTTTGTTTTATTTGGTTTGTCTCGTCTTTCTCTGAAGTTTTCATTTAAAAATAAAAAAATTAAACTTTAATTTCTTCTTCCTTCCTGTGTGTCTCCTCTGGGGTTTTTCCTCTTCTCTCCTACTCTTTTAACTCCACACATTATTTTTATAGAAATTTCCTTTTTTTTCTTTTACTTTATGCTCAAAAGTCAACTATTAAACTTTACAGAAAATGACCTGGCCAGAGTTGTAAAATCCTGCTCAGATATTTCTTTTGTTGTTGGTTTAATGTAAACCCTTCGTGGCTGGTAAGTTAATAAAAACAACAAAAATAACCCCGACTTTCCTGAACCGTGACTTTATTTAACCTGCACGTGTGCTATCCAGATTTACTTTTGTGACTTTAAAGGAAGTTATTTATTTACCCAGAATGCTCAGGCTTTTTCCCGTCTCTCCAGAGAAGAGCTTCCTGAACCGCATCAGACGTTTACACGGCTGTTTTTAAAGGAGTTGTCCGTTTACAGGAAACAGCAGGAGAGATTTAGCATCCGTGAACAATCCTGGAAGCATCAAAGGCTCCTCGATTTCTCGTCTTCTTTCTCCACTACAAATATATGTAACCACAACACTCCCAAACCAGTCGATAAAGATCTCCTGGTACGTGAAGACGGCGGCGAGTGAATGAAAAGTTTAAAGTCAAACTTCCACATTTGGGCAACCCTTTATAAAATCCTCTTTTACCGGTTGGAAAAGCCTGAATCTGTCTGAGGAGAAAATCTTGC
>JAOWBL010000023.1:1286747-1289247 GCA_028564865.1 Zenarchopterus dispar
GTTGCTATGCTAATTTCATACGAATCTTTGCCGAAAGATTATTTTTAATGTCTGCAGATATGTCAACAATACACCTGGTGTTACCTGAGACAGACACTTCAGTCCTTCCGTTTAGAGATGGCGTTTAAGCTTCTTGGCATCCAGCAGGTCTTCCGTTGGGTCCTCCGGTTGAGCTACCTTCACCTGGAACCGTTTCCAGTTTGACTACCCATGACCACCCGGGCTACTCTTGGTTCATTTCAGTGGCGGTGGTATTCGTTTTGGTAGCGACATCCGAACTGAGGATGGATGGACAGATTTGATCAAATGAACATAAAGTAGCATTAGCTATCATCACAGGTTAGCGTGAGCTAACGCTGGACATTCATGACGGATCCCACTCATGGAGGCATGAAGGCTGTCCATGGTAGAACATCAGAAGGTCTGGAAAAGAACATTGACTACTGAGAAAATATTTTATGAACTCATGAAGTGAAAGTTGAATTTTTTGGGAAGAATAGTCAGAAATATGGAGGAAAAAAAGAGCACAACTTACCAACATCCAAACATCATCCCATCCTGTTTCTTTTGCAGTGGTCCGGTTGGAGTCCAGACCTTAACTCCACAGAGCTCTGGACCGATCCAGAACTCCTGCTGAACGTTGAGATGCTGAAAAAGCTTGTTGAAGCTGCCAAACCAAGTTCAACCAGCTGACTACTATTACTTATTTACTTTTTCATCCATTAATGTAGCATAGATGAAGATCCGATCCTGGTGGGTTGTAGGACTCGTGATTTGATCTGGACAGGTGGGTCATGTGATTCGAGATCCGGTAGGAAACGATTCCTGAAGACTTTTCTGTATTTTTCTTTTCTCTATGATCAAAACTACTCTGTTGCGTGTTGTTCTGTTTTTATTCCAGCCAGGCGGATTGATTGAGGCCTTTCGTAAACAAAGTTTAGTCCAATTACAGCGTAAATCTGTAACGCTACATAAGACAGCGAGTTGTAATTGTTGATGATGTTGAGTAAAGTTCAGCGGAGCAGCAGAACTGGTTTACGAGGGTCGGCGCTTTGATATAATCAGATAACCGCAGTCCAGCGCTTCATTTAATTAAAATGAAAAGCTGGGAATTAACTGTGACCCGAGAAAATAAAAGTCCCCTGACTTAAATAATCGTCGTCACATTAAAAATGAAATTCACTGAACTGTAACAAGTCCTTCCGATATTTACGTTTCTTTCTTTCCGGCTGAATTTATTGATTACTAAAAAAGTCCGTTTTAAAACCCAAGATCAGCTGCTGCCTGTTGAACACCGGGCTCAGACGGTTCCTCCTGCAGGAGGACAAGTCCACGTTGCTCGTTTGGACCTCATGGGTGAACCCGAACCACCTGGTGGTTGAACCTGATCCCTGGTTTGTCTGGACCGTACTCCAGGACCTGTTCTACCAGAGGTGGTACCTCCTGCAACCACTCGGATCCACCCAAGCCGTGGAACACTGGACCAGATCTTTACCCTCGCCAGAACCCCAAAGGAGGCATGGAGGTTTGTCCAGTCAGTTCCCATGGAGGAACGGAGGAGGAGATGTTCCTCAGGGGGTTCTGGTGGAGCACCGGCGGATTCGCTCCAGGTGAGATGGACTCTATCAGGGCTTTGTCAGGTACGATTCTGTCCAGCGTTCATCGAAGAAGTTTCAGCCAAGAAGCAGAAGATTCTCGTTATCAAACCGGTATCTTCTGGATGTGCTGACGTGGTGAGCAGCAGTGACGAGAACCAGCACCTCAAAGTCTGAGATGGAGGAGCAGGTTCTACGAGGGAAACTGGTGGAATGACCTCCTCAGGTCAGGCGTGAGATGCTCCCTGAGGCGGAGGAGTCGACGTTTCTGGAGGTCTTATTCAGACAGACGGATCTGGAGGTACTGATCCATGATCAGACCCTCACTGATGAATTGTGGGTAGAAACCAACAGAAGACTGAGTACGTTTCCTCTGAGATACGGTGAGAAGATCAGTCCCTGCTGCTGCCACGGCTCTGGGCATCTAGGGAGGTGTTCTGGGCATGTCTGACGGGGAGGAACCTCCGAGGCAGACCCAGGACGGTCTGGGACCGCCAGACCAGGAGGAGGTTTCTGGACATCTTCACAAGGAGGACCTGATTTATCTGTCACCTCAACCAGGATTCAAAAATCGGCTCTGTGAAACAATAAAACCAGTTTTTTCATCATCACTAACTACGGCGGGAAATTCTTCTTTTTTTTGCCACAGAAAACAAAAATAAACAAACTGAGCATCAAAGCGTCTGCTACACAGAGTGAAAGGCATTCTGGGTAGAGCGTGACGCTGCCTGACGCCGGACCTCTGAAAGGCCTGTTGTTTCCTTCTGTTATGTCAAAACAGGGAATGCAATAATTACCAAATAATTGGATTTAGTCTCTTAAAATAGAGGGATCACAAGAGGACCACGTGGGCTTTGTGTAACCAGGATTTAGCTGCTGCTCTTTTTCTTGCTTCTGGAGGAGCC
>JAOWBL010000023.1:1291747-1298338 GCA_028564865.1 Zenarchopterus dispar
TTTTGAGCCTCGAGTTCCTACGACATCGTCTCCTGGTAAATCCTGATCTTCTGGGGATCTTCTGACACCATCTGAGGTGACTTCTGTCCACCTGGACGGTTGTTTGCAGGACTCGACCATTGTAGAGTCTGTGTTTCTCTGCTGCCATCTGGTGGCCAACAGCTGAATTACAACAAACTTCAAAATTATGAAATTATTGCAGGAAAAAAAAAAAAAAGGGAACAGTTTTAAATTAATTTATTTTAAAAAAAAATCATTTCTCCACTGAAGCAGAGCATTTTTTTAAACTATCGTTTGGAACGTGTACAATCAGAAGAAGCGGACTCTCCAGGTCGCCGGGTGATGAAACCGTCTGGCGCCTGCCGACATCACGGCGCCGCGGCGGCCTGGAGGGGCCGCGAGGAAGAGCGGGAGGATGAGGAGGAGATAAATACAAAAGAGGAGGAGCAGGAGGGAAAATGAAAACACAAACATTTAATCAAGTGCAGGTCTGGTTCGGACAAAGCAGGGCCTTTTTTTTTTTGTTTTGTTTTCGTCTGTTCAGTTTTACAGGAAACGGCCTCGCTGTCGTCGGATACATGCAACATCTGGAACTACACACGGAGGTTTGCTTATATCTGTGCAAGTATTAAAATATGTAAGTATAACCAAGCGATTTCATGTGGATATGTCGTAACGAGGGGAGAAACGAAGTTCACCGAAAACTAGCACACCGTCCCACCGAACAGTTCACATAAAAGGGTTTCTAACGTGGCCGCCCGAACCTCGCCGAGCTCGCCCTGCTGCACGCTTCCCGTCATTAGATTATTACTTTCTAGATGAGTGAAAACACATTAAAAAATTCCTATTTTTTCCACATGTTGAACAAGAATACTGCATATCTCTACGATTAAGGAAGGTCAGTATTGTGAGAGGCTAGCTGCCAGAATTTTAGGAATATTGGCTCCAAGTTGATCCCTTTCTGAATTTTTTTTTTTTTTTAAATTAATTAATAATTAATTAATTATTGAAAACAAAAACAGAAACAAACATCGAATGCTCGCGGTACTCTGGTTGGTCGGGTTGTCCGGGGGGGAGGAGGGAGGGGGTTTCTGCTGGCTGCCGGGGTCTCCCACCTGCTCTGAGGTAGATGTGACAGAAAGGCGGCGGCGGTCCGGTCCGAGCCGGGTCAGGCCGGCCCGGGCCCGGGGGCTCGGTTCCGTGTTGTTAAGGCTTCCTGTGCTGTTGCTTCAGTCACGTCTGTTTCAGCAGCCCACGGGGGGGAGGTGTGGGGGGGGGGACACCTCCCAGGTTCATCATCTCTCCGTCCGTCCTCAACCCACTAAACCCGGTTTTCAAAAAGGGGCGGAGACCTTTGTCGTTTTTCTTTACGGAACCAGGAAACCCGAGTGGAAATGAAAAGAACCTTCTGTTTGGCACCTCGGGGGTGAGGGGTGGGAGGAAGAGGAGAAACGAATCAGACGACAGGGACGAGAGAGAGGAACTGTGGCTGAGGAGGTGAGGGGGGCGTGGCGGCCGGGGGAGGGGCTTGTGTGGTTAAACGGACTAGTTGGGTTGATCGTTAGCTGCCGGCGTTTCCGAGTCCGCCACGGCGGCGGCCTGCGCCGCCTCGTCCTCCGCTTTCTGCCGCTTGGCGTCCGGCGGTTCGCTGGCCGGCTGGGTCCCGTTCTTCCGTTTGGTGGGGAGGGAGGCGGAGGCGGAGGCGTGGGCGGCCAACAGGTGGAGGGGGCTCGCCGCCGCCACCGGAGCTGTACGGGAGGAGAGAGAGAGAGAGGGCGGGATGAGTCACACGCTGTGGTCCACGCCCACCAACGCATCATCCTCCCGCGGTTTTATCACGATAAACTTTCACCTTACGGACGCCAGATAAACGGTGACGCGTTTGTGACGGGGTGACCCCGCCCACTTCCTGTTCAGTCCAGTTTCCCTTCGTTCTCAGAAAACCTAAACAAACGCCAGGTGAGACCAAACAGGAAGTGAGACGCGGTCATCAGCCCCTCCCCCACTGGTCCGTCCCAACCAACAAGAACCTTCTGGGTGGAGGACCAACACCTGACTCCACAGTGGGACGTTTCTGGACGAGTTCCTCCAGGAACATTAACCACGTATCCGCCATCTTTGATTCTGGTCCAAACACGCCGACGTCCTCAACCCGCTGTTGTCTACGTGGAGACGAGCACGTCGGGGGGTTTCTCAGCGGTCAGAAATGTTCACTTTTCTTTTTTAACAAAAAAACAAAAACAAAACTTGTAACTGGAACATCAAAATATTTTTTGCCTCCTTTTTCCCGTCAAAACTTTATTGATCCAACCGGAGGCTCAAAACTGCCAGATGTGCGACTCGAGCCTCGGGCTTGTGATCCACTACATCACCGGGTTTAATCAGGGGAAAATATTTTATAAAATAAAGTAAAAAACAAAAAAACCCCCAGAAAACTGCTGCTTTCCAGCACAAGAGCGTTGTCTGCTCTGAAGCACGGCGGCGGTAGCATCATTCACCGGCTTCTGCAGGTTGGGGCACATTTACACCCCTCGTAACTAAACCCAACATCAACTTCACAAGTTCTCACAAAACCACGAGACATCGGCGACCCTCCTGCAGGACCGGTGCTTCGTCACGGCAACACTGCCTCCAGTACAGCCGGATGGCGTTGCCGTGGTTACTGCTGCCGGTAGCGTGGATGGCGGCGCCGCAGAAGCGAGGGATGAGCACAGCGAAGAGATCTCACCGCCGCCGCGATCCCTCGCCGATTCCCACGAACTTCCTGCAGCGAGCCACCAGCTGGAACCGGTTTCAACCAGTTTTTCCTTAAAGCCCCGCCTCTCCGCGACTAATTAGCCGTTAGCCGCGCTAGCGTGACGCAGGTGAGCCCAAAACCATGTCAATCAATCAATAAATAAATAAATAAATAAGACGACTGATGAGGTCAAAGACAAAAGTAAGGAGCTATAAAAGCTTCTCGATCAGTTTGAGGTTTTACTTCCTGTTCTTGCAGGACGGAGGGGAACGGCGTGATGCTGGCCACGCCCACTCCCGGCCACGCCCACTCCCGGCGCCGCCCCCGAGTCTCACCTGAGCTGGCGGCTCCCTGGAGGGCAGTGGTGACGCTGTGGGTGCCGTTCTGTGTGATGGCCCGGATGGGCAGCTGGTGTTGACCCAGGGGGGCCTGCTGCACTATGGTAACGGTCTGCAGGGGCGGGGCCGACGGCGAGCTCTGGATGATGCGACTGGAGGCTCCTATCGAGCCGATGGCGGGGACCGCCTCCACTTTGACTGACAGGAGAAGAAGAAACAGACCGAGGATGATTTCAGAACCACCCGAGCGGCGCAGCGAGACACTCATCACGTCATATTCAGGTGGGGGCGTGGCTTTAACCAAACCTGACGTTTTACCACAAATTATTTCTGGAAAAAAAAAACAAAAAACAAAGCGATCACTTGATCAGGCGGTTCTGGCTCTTTCACCTCACCTTTGACCTCCGTGTGCTCGCCGTTCTCATGCGCCTCGCTCTTGATGATGGCGGCCGGCTGGGCGATGACGGTGGATCCGGCCGGGATCTGCTGCAGGACGTGGACGGTCTGGACCGCGGGTTGGGAGGTGCTCGTGCTCACCGGCGAGGCCATGGTGTAGGTCACGGGCTTGATGGTCTGAGGTAACTGGCGCTGGACCGCTATGAGTACCGGCTGGTTGCTAACAGGCGAGCCTGGAGCGCAGAAAGGACGGGTCCGTCAGACGGAGAGCGGTTCTGGTCACGTGACGCCGACCGGACTGGAGAGACGTCCTACCTGGTGTGTTTTGTGCAAAGCGTGCTTCCTGGATCACCGCTAGCTTGGGCTGGACCGCGGCGGCGGTGGAGACCGGGGCGGGGGCGGCGGACGTCTCCAGCTCCAGGGGGACCGGGGAACCCTCCCGGGACAGGCTGTCCGGGGTCTGGACGCCGCTGGAGTGGGCCGACAGAACGCCCGAGTGATTGGGAGACGCCGGGGCGCTCCTGCAGGTGAGACGGGACGCTCAAGAGTTTTCCCTCCACAGACGAGACGCGCAGCAGTACCACTCCGGTCCACGGGGGGGCGCACACTCACGCTGAGTCGACAACACCGTGTCCACCAGTGGGGTCGCTGGGTGATGCTGCCCCCGTGTGGTCAGACGTGGTACTGATACAGAGTCCGACTTTTTACAGATCTGACGGATTTATTTTTAAAGATCCACATAAAAACTAAAAATAAATAAATAAATTTTAAAAATCTGATCAAATCCGTCACATTTAGAAATCAGTTGTAAAAACATCACATTTGGTTTTTGAAGACAAATGTTTAGATGAACATTTAAGAACTAAATGTGCCAAACTATAAAACTTGTATTATTGTATATAAACGTGTTAATTCCACTTCAGGTGTGATCTAATCAGAATGACTTCTAACAACAACAGAAACAATTAAAACTAATAAAAATGAATTTAACTCATCACAGGTGGAGGGAAGCAGTAACTCCACCTGCTCCCGTGAAACAGGTGGAGTTACTTGGTAGAATATGATTTATGATGGAGAAACATCAACATGATGGAGAAACTAAAGTTGTTTTGTGTTTGTTTGTTTGTTTTTTTTTGCTCCGAGTGGTCATCTCTACACAGTTACAATCTTTGGAGTCCATCTGACAGCAGGTTTTTGTTTGTAGCATGTAGCGTTAGGACGAGTTCTCTTAGCCTGCTGGCGTTGGATTTTTGTTTTGTTAGGATTATGTGTTGTGTGATGTTTGGATCACCCGGTTCGGGACAGGCGAAGCAGCAGCCGTACCTGGAGGACAGGGGTCCGTGTGGGGTCCTGAAGCAGGGGACGCCCCGGGGCCTTCGTTTCCTGAAGGCCTGCTCCACCAGCTTGGCCTCCGAGGACGAGTCTATCCTCCAGAAGGAACCCTTCCCGGGCTCCTCCTGCAGCCGCGGCACCTTGATGAAGTACCGGTTCAGGGACAGGTTGTGGCGGATCGAGTTCTGCAACGGGAGGAGAGGTCCATGAAAACGGGTGCTGGAGTTGAGGAGCGGCGGCCTGCCGGGCGGGCCGGAACCCACCTGCCAGCCCTTGTCGGCGGTGCGGTAGTACGGGTAGTTCTTGGTGATGTGGTTGTAGATGCCGTTTAGTGTGAGCTGCTTGTCTGGAGCCAGCGTGATGGCCTGGACGATCAGCTGAGCGTACGAGTACGGCGGTTTGGAGTCGTCCTGCAGAGAAGAGCGGGACAGAGCTGAAGAAGACGCAGGACGCCAGCCTCCATCTTTAAAAGAATCCAGAACCACATAAACAGCAGTTTCACGGTTCTGGAGCGAGACTCTGACCCAGACTGAGCTGTTCACACATGAGGATTTGACTCCAGACCTGGACCGGGTCTGGACCAGAACCAGGGCCGGCTCTGGACCCCAACCAGGACCAGTGCCAGTCGTCTACCGGGTCTGGACCCCAAGCAGGGCCGGCTCTGGACCCCAACCAGGACCAGTGTCAGTCGTCTACCGGGTCTGGACCCCAACCAGGACCAGCTCCGGACCTGAACCAGGACTGGTGTCAGTCATCTACTGGCTCTGGACCAGAACCAGGGCCGGCTCTGGACCCCAACCAGGACCGGCTCTGGACCCGAACCAGGACCGGTGTCAGTCGTCTACCGGGTCTGGACCCCAACCAGGACCGACTCTGGACCCCAACCAGGACCAATGTTGGTCATCTACCGGCTCTGGACCCCAACCAGGACCAGGTCTGGACCCCAACCAGGACCGATGTTGATCATCTACCGGCTCTGGACCCCAACCAGGACCGGCTCTGGACCCCAACCAGGACCGTGTCTGGACCCCAACCAGGACCGATGTCAGTCATCTACAGGGTCTGGACCCGAACCAGGACCGATGTTGATCATCTACCGGCTCTGGACCCAAACCAGGACCAGCTCCGGACCTGAACCAGGACTGGTGTCAGTCATCTACTGGCTCTGGACCCGAACCCGGACCGGCTCTGGATCCGAACCTGGACCGGCTCTGGATCCGAACCTGGACCGGCTCTGGACCCAAACCAGGACCAATGAGCATGCTCAGATCCTGAAGCAGACGGATGGAGGTAACCATGGTAACGCGGCAGCTTTAGTGCGTTTCTGAGAAGTTCATCCCTCTGGACATGAAACCCGCGCGTAAACACAAACATCACAGAGTCTTGAAGCCCCGCCCCCGGCCCCTCCCCCTCGGTGAGGTATGAAGCGGGCTCCCACCTTGGGACTGTCTCCTCCCGACGCCTCTTTGTCGTTCTCAGGCTGCGAGTTGTCGTTGATCAGCTGCAGCTCCGCAGAGCTGACCGTCCGACCGCTGATCCGGTAGCCCGAAGACCCCGCCCCCCGCGGGCTGGAGGGGCACGAGTTAGCAGCGCTGCAGGAGGAAGAGAAAACGCCGTCACGTTAGTAAAGCTCCACCCAACATGGAGGTCAGCAGGAGAAACCACCGGTGGACCCTGGTGGTCGGTGAAGGAACCACAGGTCTGGATCCAGAACCTGGTGGTCAGTAGAGGAACTGCAGGTCTGGATCCAGACCCTGGTGGTCAGTAGAGGAACTGCAGGTCTGGATC
>JAOWBL010000023.1:1311115-1322674 GCA_028564865.1 Zenarchopterus dispar
TATATATATATGCATATATACACATATACATAAATATACATGTGTGAGGTGGGCGTGGCTTTTCAGTATGACTTGTTAACTTGATGACTCGTTAACTTGATAACTTGATGACTTGATGATTTGATAACTCATTAACTTGATGACTCGTTAACTTGATGACTTGATAACTTGATGACTTGATAACTCGTTAACTTGATAACTTGATGACTTGATAACTTGTTAACTTGATAACTCGTTAACTTGATGACTTGATGACTCGTTAACTTGATGACACATTAACTTGATGACTCATTAACTTGATGACTCGTTAACTTGATGACTTGATAACTCGTTAACTTGCTGACTCATTACCTTGCTGACTCATTAACTTGATAACTCGTTAACTTGATGACTCGTTAACTTGATAACCCGTTAACTTGATGACTCGTTAACTTGATGACTCGTTAACTTGATAACCCGTTAACTTGATAACTTGTTAACTTGATGACTTGATAACTCGTTAACTTGATGACATATTAACTTGATGACTCGTTAACTTGATGACTCGTTAACTTGATGACTCGTTAACTTGATAACTTGTTAACTTGATGACTTGATAACTCGTTAACTTGATGACATATTAACTTGATGACTCGTTAACTTGATGACTCGTTAACTTGATGACTTGATGACTCGTTAACTTGATGACACATTAACTTGATGACTCGTTAACTTGATGACTC
The DNA here is from genome assembly GCA_028564865.1 of Zenarchopterus dispar. Taxonomy (NCBI): domain Eukaryota; kingdom Metazoa; phylum Chordata; class Actinopteri; order Beloniformes; family Zenarchopteridae; genus Zenarchopterus; species Zenarchopterus dispar. Next base: position 1,311,838 of record JAOWBL010000023.1, read on the forward strand.
GTTAACTTGATGACTTGATAACTCGTTAACTTGCTGACTCATTACCTTGCTGACTCATTAACTTGATAACTCATTAACTTGATAACTCGTTAACTTGATGACTGGTTAACTTGATGACTCGTTAACTTGATGACTCGTTCTGGGCGACTGTGGATGTCCTCTGAAAGCGTTTCCTCTGTGATGTCATCAGCTCAGCTGTTGCCGGGATACAAAGGCATCACCTCCACTCGTCATCCCCTGCACCTCCAACAGTTTAACCTTTTCACCCTTCATTTAAACTGCAACTATATGAACTCCGTTTTTGAAGTTTATTCGTGGATAAACGTTATTCAATTTACTTTAAATCCCAAATGACTGAAACTACTCAAACCCCGCCCACCTTTGTTTTCCAGGTTCAAAGCTCTGGAGGTCGTCATGGCTGACTAGCTGCTTCATTTATGATTTAAAAGCGACTCTTCCCATGACGTTTTAGTCCTTCTGGAAGCTTCATGAGATCCACAGATCGAGTGGGTAAATCGTGACTGAAAACACCAGAACAAAACCTTTTTATTGTAACAGCAGCGGCCCCACAGACGGAGGTGTTTTCCACCTCCTTCTCCACCTGTCCATTAGCATTTAGATGGAAAACAGAACGCTGCTGTCGGGACAAACGGAGGAACCGGCGTCGCTTAGCCGTGAAGGAGTTTAATCCTGTTCTCCAGGTGTTCGTGTCAGGTAAATCAGCGGCCTGCTTCAGTGATCTTCATCGTGGACGTCCATGACCGTCAGTCTGGTCGAGGAGGCGACGACGTGCAGCTTCAGGAGGAATACTGTCACCATTCCAGGCGAACCCAAGAAATCGAAATAAATGCATCAATTCAGCCACTGTTTCCAGTCCTGACGTCTGTTTCTGGCTGGATGACCTTTTGTTGTTGTTGTTGTTTATATAAATAAATAAATAAACAGCAGTGTTCAGACTTTATTGTTGGCGGTTGTCAGCTGAGTTGACAGACGGAGTCGAGCATTTCAGCAGCTGACCTTTAGCTGACCTTCTGGACCACCTCCACCAGGATTCAGTCAGATCCCACAGAAACATCTAGAAAGAGCATAAACAACAGCCCGGCGGCAGAAGAACGACCAAATACCTGCGTTGTTCGGATGAGTTCTGCTCTCAGGGAAACCAGCAAGTGGAAGAAGTCCGGCTCCGCTTTTTGCAGATGATGTGATCCTGTTGGGATCAACGAGCCGGGATCTCCAGCTCCCCCTGGATCCAGATCTGAGACGGCTGGATGAGGAGCGAGTGAGATACCGGTGAGAAACCATGAACACCCAACCCTGAAAGCTAAAAACCTGATTAGCTCAGCTGTGCTAATCCATCCTCGTACCAGCGTTCGTTGTCTTCTCTTCTCATTGGTGCCGCCACCGAGTCATCGCGCGAGCAGCTAGCACCACCGCCTTCTTCCCTCGGTTCATTTTTACAGGTAGTTACACCTCATTCCAACCCCGTCAGGTCATGTGACGCTAACGCCGAGCCTCCAGGTGGAAGGTGAGGAGGGGGTACCTGCAGGTCCTCAAACGGACCTATGAACTTGGAAGACTTCCTGAACTAGGTCCCAGGTGTCACATGACCAGATGACTGGAAAACACAGGTGGGACGTGGGTTTCGCTTTATCAAGAAGAAAAAACAAATCCTATGAAAGTTTGATTGTAGTTTCAGGAACTCCTGAGGCAGCGGATGAACACCTGTGTCCTGTCTGACAAACTGATGGAGATGCTTCATTTTCTTGACATTATCCAACGGGACAAAAGCTGGTTTTAAATGTCTCATTCCTCCACCAGTTTTATGTTTTTATTTATTTATTTATTGCATACATCCATGGAAAACAACAGTATTTGGTCTCATTACTGAAGAATATACCGCTCACGGGGTATAAACACCGCCGAGCGTCTAGAGTGATGGTATGGTTCAAACTACTGATTAAACAAACAAACAAATAAACAACTATGGAGTTGAATTCAAACAGACTTAATGATCAGAGTGGAGCTTTAAGAAGAGAAAAAAAACAAGACACCAAACAGAATAATCACAGAAGCGCATCTTTTCCACCAGCCGGGAAGATAAACCAGATTAACGGTTACGACTACCTTTAAGTAAACGTTTGTTCAATCACATGCTGGGATTGTTGTTGGTCTTACGAAATGAAAAGAGCCACTTGTCAAAGACAACAGTCGATAACATTGTTTACTGGCTGCGTTTAAAACTTTAGATTTTCTTTTGTAATTCAAGTCCGGCTGAGCTGCTGGCGGGCACGAAGTCGCCAGAAACATCTGTATTTATCAGGAGTAGAGGTCTGGAGGTTCACAGACACAGGAGATCGGTGGACCAGTGCAAGAATATTATCCTTTATATTCACAAAATCGAAGAAAAAAACCTGCTGAAGTAGAAAACCTGAAATACCAAAATCAAACAAACAGCAAAGATCTACAAACATGCACCACACAGTCGGTGTCAAATTAGAAACAGGTGGCTACAATTAAAGCCCAAACCCAGAAGTGAAATCAGATACCACACATGTGGGAAATATTTTCAAAATAAAACAGAGAATAACACAAACCAACCAAAAATATAAAACAGGAGCACATAATCAAAGAATAGGTAAACAAACAAACAAAAAAGAAACACATTGGTCATCCCATGCTTCTGTGTTTTTGGATTTCTCTAAAGTGTATGAATTCTTAGTTTAGATGTCAACAATAAACTCACGAGGATTTGTATTAAATAACGGTTTTGATGCCGTCTCTTGGTTTTCTTAATTATGATATTTACTGGATTTATAACTATTGGACTAACTGGAGTTGAACTGTATTGACTTGGTTTTATTTGAAACAGTAAACAAAAGAGTGCTATGTAAATATAGTTAAAATGTATTTATGTATTTAAATATTATTTAAATGTACTTAAAATGTATTTAAAATCAATACATCAGCAAAAGACAGTTGAAGAGCATGGGGTGGGGTGGGGTGGGGGGACTACAACCATGACAAAAACACGTCAAGGTTGTGGTCAAGAAAACAGTCAGGGACTAATGAGAAACAGGTGGGAACAATCAAGACACAAATGAACAGAAGTCAAAAGAGAATAACTTCTGCAGAATCCAACTTTGCAAGTCTCCAAAGTTCAACAACAGCTGCACCTTGAGTTTACTACGCCACACCTGCCAAGGACCGGGACGTCACGGGTTTCAGGAGGATACTTCAAACTTGGTGTTTTAGACGAAGGATGAACAGAGAACCAGGGATGTGTTGTGACGGTACAACAATATTGATCTTCATCTGCTGGGTTATTCCCAGTGCGCTGCAGTTCGTACCCCGAAAAAATGTTCCAGAAAATAAGGACGACCAATTAACTGTGACATGTTGACGAATGTGGTACATCAGAATCCAGGCCAGGGCCGGAAGACGACTCTGGACATCTCGTCTGGACATCAAAAGGCTGGACAGAAATCTAAGAAGATTTAGTGGAAACAATATGAGTGAGATAGAGATTTTATTCTTCAGCCAAAAGAAACGCGACTCTGTCCTGGTACCAGAATACTAAAATGTTCTGGTCAGTTCGTTTATGCCTGGTAAGGCTGGTATTCACGACAAAGCTCCACCCTTTATGGTACCTATAAACCATCTTTAATGGCCAAAGAGCACCACGGTGCCATGTAACACCCAGTTGACCATTTTCAAATTACAACGTCAGGAAATTAAAAAAAAAAGAAAAAAGTCATATTAAAATGTTTGATAAATGCATGTATTGTTGCTGCTAGCCATTGTTAGCATCGTTAGCATACTAACTCATAAGAACGCTCAACCTGAAACTTAAAAAAATATGTCTACTGATGGAAAATAAAATAAAAACAAAAATGTGAATAAATCAAGAACCTGTATAAATAGTAAAGTTATCCAAGTGCTTCTTTGTTTGCCACTAGCGGCCATGTTGGATTCTGAAGTCAGGGAAGGTGAGGTTTGTAAGTCTTTCAACCTAAACCTTTATTTTCACTATTTGAGGAAGTTGAGAAAGCATTTCCAAAGAAACCTAAGCTCCAAAATGACTTTCACAATGAAGGGTAAGAAGAAATATATTTCGAAACTTTTACCATTCGCTCTAAAATATGACCTGGTGAGGTGGCGTGACACCTGTATCTAGTAGCAAAGAAAAGTTTCCGATTATTTTTATCGTAAAACACAAACTTTCTTTAAAAAACTGGATTTCAAAACAAAATTTAAAAAAAACCCCATCACTGACCTGTGGTGTCCCTCAGGGCTCAATCCCAGGATCTTTATTGTTCAACCTGTGTCCAGTCCCGATTGAATTCATGTCCTCTTGAATCTTGCTGTCAATGAGTTGGACTTAAAGGAGAAATCTATCCAGCTAAATTGTTTCAAATGAGAGAGTTTAAAGTTAACTGGTGCAAAAGCACTTTCTTTCATCTTAACTTCAGTTATAATGGCGCAATAAAACGTTTTTATGTGAGGTTTAGTAGAAACCTGGAGAGAATTTACGACCCCTCTTAACTACAATGAAAATGGTTCTGGGAATTAATTTAATTTTGTAATCTGTCATAACTACTTTAAAAACTGAGAGTTTGAAGTGGCTCTAAACCCAAGAGATTTTGTTTTGTTCTTTAATATTTTATATAATTTTACATCTCTTTTAATCTCTTAAATCATCAGGTTCCATCAGGTCCCATCAGGTTCCATCATGTTCCATTAGGTCCCATCAGGTCCCATCAGGTTCCATCAGGTCCCATTAGGTCCCACCAGGTTCCATCAGGTCCCATCAGGTTCCATCAGGTCCCATCAGGTCCCATCAGGTTCCATCAGGTCCCATCAGGTCCCATCAGGTTTAGACTGTCAAGGAGGACTGGTGAAGGACACACACCTCACATTAATGCACCATATGAAAATGTCTGCTCCAAGATTAAAATGTACATGTATATCCCTTAGATGAAGGTTTTACCAAGTCATGGTACTAACCATTAAAATATATGCAGACACACACACACAAAAAGAGTCCTGCTGGAGCTGGATCAGAGCTCCACTGGCCATCAACAACGTCTAAAATGAGGATGTTTGGACAAATCTGAACAGAATCAATGTGAAGTAAAATTAGGCTAACATGATCCAAGTCGCGTTAAAAGCCGTGAGCTAGGCCACCTTAGCTGGGTAACTGAACGGAGTTAGGGTTAGGGTTAGGAAGCCTCCTGGCTTCCTTGTTCTGCTCACTAAAGCTGAACATTTAGAAAAGAAAGCATAAGTGATTGAATCGTGTATACAACACCCATGATGTGCTTTAATAATTTATAAACAAACAAACAAAGAAAAAAAAGCACAAGAACAGTCATATATTGTAGTTTGAAGCCTTTAAAGTCTCCAGTTATTTGTGCAATTACATTGACACCTTTTTTTTTCCATTCACACCACATTTATCAGTTTTACAAAAACCTCCTTTTTGACTATGAGTGACAGCACAGTCCTAAATCAAAAAAGACGACAGCTTCCAACATGGCGACCTTTAAAAACAGTAAGTGGCTATAGGTGGCTGAACAGCGTGAATAGAAATATTGCACATAGAGAAAAGGCTTTTAGGATGACATCATTATTAATTAAGTGAAAAGAAGAGGCGCCATGTTTGTGGGAGTCGCTGTGGATGGATGCAGATATATTCATCTATAGCAGTCCACTGAACAGTTAACGCCCCACTCAAATGTTCATTTTCTGCAAACTCTCCGAATAAAGAAAAGAAGAGTAATATGTACAAAGATGTAAATTTAGGGGAAAAGAAACATCTCTAACTGACATCATTAAATTCAGAGCTGGAGTAAAAAAGGTACATTGAGTAAAAGAAACAGTTTGAGGAACATCTGGCCAATGCTCCACATCCCCACCACATCAGTCACTTAAAAAAAGGAACTTAACAAAAACGTGCAACAAAATCATTAACGAGTTTTAATATAATTATATATTCATCCATCATGAGAGGCTGCTCTCCTGCCATTGAAATGACAGGTCAAATCACAGATAACGTCATATTTAAGTATATACAGTCGATGACAAATCAAAGATCTGAAGAAAAAAAAAAAACAGTAATTTTCCTGATTTTACCTGTACAAATAAAGGTTAGGTTGTTGAGTGCTTTTACTAAAAGATAATCAAAATTTCATAACAATCATCCATTTGGGAATGAAGGTGATGAAAATACAAAAAGGTTTTGACTTCTGAAAGCTATTTTTGACCTTAAACACAGTTAATAAAGGCTTTTTGAGTCCTCAGAGTTAATTGTGGGTCTGAAATTCTGGATAATAATAACAAAAGTAATAAAATATGTATTTTCCAACTGGAGATGATGTGAAAGGGATTCATGTGAGAACCCGAGGATATTAACATTTAACTGTGTTTTTCGCCCAAAATGGACGCCATCTTTTAAAGCCGCTCTATGTAGTAATACCACCTGTGACCACATGGGGGCGTAGCACAAGAAAGTTCAGCCACTGGTGGAGGACTCCTCAAATCCACCTCTGGTGTTGTTTGGAAGACATACCGGACCGTCTCCACTCATTAACACAGTCTTTGCGGATTGGTGTGCCCCCACCTGGTCAGAAGTGGTATTGCTACTTTGAGTGGGTTTAAACAGACACAAACATTAGCTCAAAGTTGAATTTTTGCGTGCAAAAGGGGACTTTTTCATCATAATCTACGTCTGTCAACTATTTCCTCTGTGAGAAAAAAAACCACTCTTATTCATCCAATCAACTTTACAACAAAAACAACAAAAGTGGCAAAAACTAAAGCCTTTGCCTAAAAACAAGATAAATACATAAAAAAACAAACAAAAAAATGACAGAACCTTAGCAATGACAGTAGCTGGCTAACAGAACAAGTCCCTTTGCCACTTGATGAAGTTTACCGTGTTAGCAAGCTAGTTAGCATTTCACTTTTAGCAGCAGTTAGGAAGTTAATATATATCAGGTTTAATGTCTATTTTTTATTTTTGTACAAAACTTTTAAGTTTACGGTTTCCTTTATTGTTTCCCGCTCTCATTACAACCATATTTTTTCTAGAGTTTGTCCGTCGTCTTTGTAAACAAAAACTGAAAAACAGTGTTTCCTCCATTTTCTGTTGGCATGAAATAATAAATGACAAATAAATATTATTATTAACAATAAATAGCTTTCCTGGTGTGTTCTTACCAAAGGACAGATTTTTGGATCTGAAGGACACCATGGAGGTTAAGCAAAAGTCTTCTGAATTGTTTCTTTTCCAGATTTTTTTTACCTTACAGGCATAAGGAGTTTGAATGTTGTTAAAATGAACTAAAGTTACCCATTTCTATTAAAATTCGAGCTCAAGGAATGGGTCCGGTAGCGCTCCCGTTAGCATCTAGAGAACAACCCAAACCAGTCCAGGTTTACGGGACAACTCCAGAATAAGAGTCTCTTCTCCACTGGCTGTGGGCCTGCCTCCAGCATGTGCTTCTTTACTCTGATTGGTTGAACGTCTATCCAATGGCGTTCTGAGGTCTGTTGGTAACGCCCCCCTGGAACGTCCAATCAAGAGGCAGTAGACCGACTCTTGGTACCACAGAGGAAAATAATCAGAAGGGCTGACTAGGCGAAGAAGAAACAGGTGAATTAGGAAAAACAAAACAAAAGTTTTGTAGCTGTCATCGTATGAAAAACTAAACTAAGCTAATAACCCGCCAATAATCTTTATTTCCTGTTGGGTAAAGTCGGGTATTTTAACACAAATTTCTGAGTGTTGACCAGCTGTTTGAGTCGCCCTCATGTGGCCGTTTAAGGAACTTCAGTTTTGGCACGTCCAGGTTGGCGTCACGATTTTTTTTTTCTTCTTCAGAGGTTACCACGAAAATCTCTCTGGCAGTGGTTGTAGCAAGTTTAATGGAGAAATTTAGGAATTTATTAAAAAACGGAGACTGCAGATCTAAAACTGGACTTGTTTGGTTTCTTGTTTGTATCTTCAAATTCATATATATATATATATATATATATATATATATATATATGCTGATCTCAAGCAATTCAAAGGATTTCAATTTTTTTTGGTCAGAGGGTCCTCCCATCGGTTGGGCAGTAAAGTTGCTTTTACGACTGACATTTATTTATTTATTTATTTATTTATTTTAGTCACTGTTGTTTATTCTTTCTCAAGGAACTTTGTGAGTTAGCTTCAACTTATCGCCATCGCCCTCATAAGTCTAGCGATGGTCGAAATGGGAGTCCAAACTTGCTTCGGGTGGTTTTTGTCCATATTAGACAGATGACCCAAAGAGTGAGACAAAATGTCCTAAAAATGACCAAATTAAAATCAAATTAAAACTGATATTTTTTCATATAAATAATTGTGTCTATTTAACAAAGCTAAACCAGCTGAGATGAAAGTTTTAGAGCTCTTCCATTGAATTTTAATCTGCTTGTCTCGCTACACATTTTAACTGCTCGTCTGCTGGTAAACTACTTTATAATTAATAATATTTACCAAAAAAGCTAAGGACAACAAGACGTGTGACAAAAGCGTGAGTGGTCGTTTAAGAGCATATGAGATTCTATACAATAAGGCATTGCTTTAATGAAAACATCTGGACAAACATTTCACAGTTTAATTGATGCTTGACCGACATGTGACCATGACATCATCTTTAATACTGACCGCGTAAGTTAGCATCAACACAAAGCTATCAACGCCGCCCAGACGCTCCACGACTCCGAGACGGAAACAGGCGTCCAATCACGAAGCAGGACGGTCGTCCTCATAGGAAACAGACGGAAATGAAGTCGTTTTGAGAAACGGCGTGCGGAGCTACTGCATCTGAGCAAAAACGCTGACCTCAGCACAAATAAGTGCGTCCAAGGCTAAGGACCTTGAAACAGGATGTGACTCATCTAGAGGCGAAATCATGGCGTCGTGGACACACGACCTCTGCAACGAGCACAGTTTAAAAGAAGGAAAAGAAAAACTCCCCATGTACACATCAGATCCACAAATTTCGCTGATATAGGCGAAAACAACGCTAGCCTCGAAACTTTGACTTATCTAAAATCAGAACGATTAAATGGGAATCTATGATAGAGAACAAAAACGCCAGAGGGATAACTTTTCTCGCTTAATGTTGCTAATATAGCTTATTTACAATCGTCTACTGGAAGCAACAAAAATAAGTGTTTTACAGTATAAACTGATATGTTCTGGCCCGTCACCACAGAAGAAGAAGAGAACTTAATCCAAAACAATGGGAATTCGTTAATTGTGCTTTTTCAACCCATGAACCCACTTCATGATTGAAACGGGACAATTTCAAGAGGCTTAACGGGAATCTCTAAAGCTATTACAAGGACTAAAAATACAAATAGTAAATATAGTTTATTTATATATTTATAAAGTTGATACAATTCCCTTCGAGTCCCAAGTCCAATTTAAAAAATATTTTCTTCACTTTGAAGGATCTTTGTGTCGACGCGCAAAGCCCTTATGATGCTCTAGGAGAGAGATGTTTGTTCCAGGGTTGAATCGAGTTTCCCAGAATCCAAAGCTTGCGCTGAGAAGCAGGAAGAGTTTCCTCGTAGGCGATTGGTTGACAGACGACCGAACCAGGAAGCGTCCCGGTTACACGGTGACCTCGTTCTTGCTGGCGGTGCGGTATGTGTGGTGGTGTCCCGGTATGTACTGTAGGTGGTCCACCGTGTGTGTTCGTCGGGACGCGAACGCCTGCCTCTTGGACGCCGACGCGTGATGGTTGACCATCAGCGTGTTGTACGAGTCACTGGAGGCGGTGGGCTGGGAGTGCATCTTGGCCATCTTGTTGTGGCGGTCCATGACGGGCGTAGTCGGCATCAGCATGTCGGCGTGAGACAGGGCCCGCGCCATGGCCTTCTCCCGGAACTTGTCGCGCCTCATCGCCGGGGACAGCAAAGGATCCTGGGAGTGCAGGCGGTCCGCTGAAAGCAGCTGCTCGTTGGAGAGGTTGCGACTGCTCCCGTACGCCGCCGCCGCCATCGCGCCGTACGACGACAAGCCGTAGTCTCCACGCCGCGGTGTCCTCGGAGGGGACAGGACGTGGTCCTGGGACATGGCCCTCTGGACCCGACGGGGACGCTGCCGCTGCTGGTGCTGCTGGTGCTGTTGGGGTTCTGCACTCAGCTTCACCATGTGGGTCGGTCCCCGCCCACCCATGTCAGCGTGATGGTGCTTCCTGGGGTAGTAGTCGTCGATGTCTTTGTCACCTGTGGAGTCAGAGGACAGAGGTCATCAGACAGGAAGTTGTGTTTCCTGCTTTAACAGGTTTAACATGTTCCACCCATGAAGACGTCCTACCACCATGTTTGACGCTTTAAGGTTCAGACGTCGGTGAAGGGAAACAGTCTTCAGTTCTGATTCGATGGTTGAGGTTCTGACCCCGACTCTGTGGTCAGGATCCGTTAACTTGCCCACGAACGCTAAACTGAAGACTTGATGGAGGTTGAGTCGAAACACGATCGATTTTATCCATGATTGGTCCGGCCCAAAACTCACCAACCAGAACAGCTGCCTCCACCCAAGCCAAGTTCAGGTCCAGGTTGGCCTGATCTCAGGTTGGACAAAAACCCCAAAGACCCAAAGGTAGTAAATTCGCTGAACATCAGCCTGTTGAAGGTTCCTGGGGGGCAGGGGGTTAAGGGTCCACACGGTCACCTAGGTTACCAATCGGGGGATTGAACCTGGGTCCTCCACGCCCAAACCCACCTCTGTAACCACTAGACCAGTGGTCCCCAACTCCTGGGGAACGGTACCGGTCCATGGGTGGGTTGGTACCGG
>JAOWBL010000023.1:1402575-1414761 GCA_028564865.1 Zenarchopterus dispar
ATAGATAGATAGATAGATAGATAGATAGACAGACAGACAGACAGATAGATAGATAGATAGATAGATAGATAGATAGACAGACAGACAGACAGACAGATAGATGTTTGAGTTCACCTGAACCGTCAGCAGAAGTGTGTAACACACTCGTCTGCAAACCCACCTGAAAACAAACCCAGGTGGGAATCATTACGAGAACCTGAGTCACTCTGATTCAAGGCAGCATGTTTATGATAAATAAAAGCACAATCTGGCAGATTAGTCTACCCAATGGGGTTGTCTTAAAAAAAAAAAAAAAAAAAAAAATCAGAGCCAGTCACAGGGTTTGGGCGGTATAATCCAATCAAACTGAGTCGTCCTGTTCTGATTTTCTCCTCCTGAAGTATTCGGGGTCTTTGGAAACTCTCGGCCGCCACCGATCCACTAACCTCTGGTTGCTAACGGGATGGAGATCAATAGTAAAGCTTCTGCGCGCGTAAACATCCTCGTCTGAGTGAGTTCAGATGTGTTCTCAGCCCTCCATTTTTAATTAAGCTGTTTGAGGTGTTTTGATGTTTTTGACTCCAGCTGGGACGGCGGCGTCCTCCAGATGACGTTTAGTTGATGACAATCTAACAAACCAGTCCCCATCTACATTTATTTATCAATCAACAGGAAGTTAGATTCCCCCTACTTTAACATCTCTTTTCAATATGAAAGATGCAAAAACTGAAATTTGGTCAATGACAACATTTAGTTGGTTTAATATAAAACATTGTGCATTAATTCCTGATTAAGAGAAAGCTCGTTAACGAATCGTCCAAAACGTCCAACTCAGCTGCTCTAAAGAATCAAACATGATTCACCGTCCCTCAAATCAACACAGATTAACAGATTTTTCTAGCAGTTGCTGAAATAATGAAAAGCTCTCGTTACTTCAGGAACTCCAACAGCTTAAAACCTCCAGGGTTTTGTGCTCACAAAGCTGTGAGGTGGACTTTCGCCGGAGCGTCGGCTGGTTGTTGATGAACGCGGGTCCGCCGCTCGGGTGAATTTATCAAACAGCGATGTCGGGGAAACTGGGTCAGAACGAGACTCGTTACCGAGTTTGTCCAGTCTCCTTTAAACCACTCAAATGTTCTTGGTCTTCAGCTGCTGCTGTGAAACGTTTGACCTGGAGAAGATCTCCAGACTCAGAAACCAACGACCAGCAGGATTCGTCAGATCGGGACCGATTTCACAACAACAACAAAAACCTGAACGCTCATCTGCGGCTGCATCTCCACCTCCGACTGCTGGAGAAAACATCTGCACACAGTTTCCCTTTCAGGGATCGGTAATCTGACATCACCGGTTTAAAGAGAGGAAATTAAGACTAATTACTGTGGCTGCATCTCCAGCTGTGCTGCTAATGAGTTTTTCTTGACAGACGCGTGAGCGTCCCGTGACACCGCAGTCCTTCAGCGCTCCTCTGACATCTGTGGGACTGCTGGTTTATCATCTCACTTCACTGATAAAAACAACAGGCAGATGATTAAAAATAATCCATCACTGTGTCCGCTGTAATAATCCTGTTATTGCTGCACCGCAGCTTTCTTTGAAGCGATTTCACAGCGTTTAGCTTAAATATTTATTTTGCTTTCATGAAGAAATCTACGTAAAGTTTCAGATTGTACAGAGAAGCTTTTATTTTGGTAAAACAGCCTTAAAATGGCCATATTACCCAGAACGGTAGATTAGCTGAGTAACTTACCAAGTTTATATCTATATTCAAGTTTGGACCATCTGTCACTGTTAAAATAATAATAATAATAAGAAGAAGAATTTAATAACTGATTTGAATAATTTAGCCAAATAATGGCTGTGACCACTCTTTTAAAACACTGCAGCAGTAGTTTATGTGCAGTACTACACTCAGGAGGCTGTTTTACACTTTTAACATATAAATAATAGATTTTAATTATGCGACTCAGCAAACCTCAAAGATCGTGCCAAGTCACGTCATCACACGAGTACAACTCGGCAATTCAGTCCACGCTTTTACACTTCAGACATCGACGTGTAAACATAAAAAGGACAGAAAAGTGGATTTAGCGTAAAATTATTATCATAAGAATAGAAGACAATTATGATGAATTTGAAGACATAATAAAGCAGCTTGAAGGCAAAACAGCTGCTGCTGACAAAGTCGGGAAGGAAAGCTGGTAAAAAGCCCCGCTGACTGGAAATGTCAAAGTTAAATAAACTCATTAACATCGCTCCATCAACGAAGCGCCAGAAGATTTGTAAATGTATTTTTATGTTAGAAATGTGTAATTGTAGCGTATTACATGTTTAATTGCAACTGCAGACCTCAAACAGAACAATGAATTTATCTGAATCTGATTATAAGTTATTTGACTTTTATTGCATGTTATTTAAAAATATTTAACTTGTTTTATTTGTAACGTGTCTAAACATGACAGTTGTTGATTATAAAACTAAACTTCATTAAAAAGAAGGCTCACATGCAAACGTATGATTAAGTTCACTTTCTAAGGCATCCAGATAAAAGAAGAAGAAGAAAAAATGTTTTAAATCACAGTGGTTCTGATAAATATTTAAAAATAATTTATAACTCGGATGTCTTAGAAAACAAATATACTGTGAAGCAATACGGCAAAGGCAGACTGAAACTGGGCCAGAGAAGAAGAAGAAGAAGAAGAAGAAGAAGGGAATCTTGTGATTAAAAAACAAACAAAGAAGTAGTTAATGCTGAAATAGTTTACACAGATGTTTAAAACTCCATTAACGTCTGAGAGGGATGTTCATTTGCTCTTGGGATGCTCTTCAGAATAAAAAAAGAGCCTCTGAACAGGAATTAGAGAAACGGAGTAAACAACCCGCTTCGACAGATGTTGGAGGTCTTGTGGCGGCCCATGTGACACTAGTGACATCACCAAGGGCTGGCAGAACCGAGCGGTCAGCATCTTCTGCTGGTTTCCTCCGTGGTCCATGAGCTCGTGGCGAGCTGCCATAAACGGTCATTTCACAGCAGCATTATGGAGCACATGACAGAAATAACTGTCGAAAAACAATAATCAGCAGACTCATCAACTACCAAAACGGTCGTTAGACGCCGTCCTACTAACACGTGAAGTTTGAAGCGTCTCGGTGTCCTGAACTAATTTCCATTTAAGTCTGAACAATATCTACTTGGACTTTGCAGATCCGACTCGGTCGTCCCATAAACCAGTAGTTGTAGCATAAAACGCCACGTTATTAGCTCCATCTCAACCCTCTTCTTAAGTTCTGTATAAAACATTCGCTATAAAAAAACGTGAGATGAAACGGTGTTTTGTCAAGAGTTATGAGAAAGTTTTCAAATCTGTATTTATATTAATTTATGATGGTTCTGTCACCACAAATGACTCAGAAATCCAGATCCGTGTCACGGACTTGGCAGAAATCTCATCACTAGTGTGTCATGACTCGTTATATTTATTCTTCAGTGGCCCGTGGAGCTTTTTTAACGCTGATTCTGATAAAGGATCATGGTACTGATTCTCTCCCCCATCAAATCCAGAATCTTTTGATGGGCACTGATGCATCATCTGTGCTATTTCTCTGATGATTACAAATAAACGTTATGCTTCTACTATGTCGATATGTCTTGACTCTGGCTGTTTTTGATTGGTTGGTGCCACTCCACAAGGAGAAACGGGAAATCTCACTGGTGGGCATGACTGTTGGAGGACATTAGGACTTTGTACAACCAGAAACAGCTCTAAGCCTTTATCAGATGATTTACTAATTATTTAAATTTTCAGCTTCCAATTTAAATCCCAGTTTCTACCTGCGGGTGCCAGGCTCCAGGTGTGCTAAAGATGCATTTATGACTTAAGTTTCAACATTCATTTCTGTAGCGCACACGTTAGGGCTTAGAAACTGATAAATAACATAAATATTGTTTTGACAATGAGAGAGGCATCTTCCAAGCTAAGATTGGGAGAGTTTGGAAATCAAATAATAATGGATGAGTTGTTAAAAGCAAAATGAAGATATGATACTATATTTTAATAGTACAGGTGCTCAAACCGAGCCTTTAGTGATGTTTATAATGAGGTTATTACACAAAAGAGAGAAGCACAGGTTCTTTTCTGGGGGTTTCCTCTGATTTGGGGGGTGGTTGGGTTGGTGTATGCACACACAGATTTACAGCAGATCAGATCAGCAGCCTTACTGCAGCACAATCCAATGTTCAGACCACAAATGACACTCCACAGGAAAACAGCAAGAGCCCAAGGTGATCCAACCCTCCTGCACCGCAGAAAGATGATCCAGCCGGGAACAGAGGGAAAACTGAAACTACTGCATATATGAATGCAAAGCATAAAAAAAAAAAAACTGCTCCAGCTGAGGGGAATGAGAAAGCATATTGACTGGAAACTGTCCAACATGAGCTGGACTCAGAGGTCACTGAAAAGCATTAATGCAGCAACAATACACACACTATACATCCGTGGCCGGCTTCTGCGTGACAGCTACTGTATGTGAAGACAGTGAGAAGAGCTCATTGTTTTCTCCTCCACAGTCCACGCACAGCCAGAATGATCGGGACTTTTGTAATGCGTGACATGTCATCACAGGAGGGCAAACCATCAGCTGAGACACGAGTGACTCACCGCTACTGTAGGCATACGGGGACTCTGCAGATCCGTCCTGCAGGCTGTCCAGGATCTCTCCTTTGCCCACGTCGCTGTCTCCCACCAGGAGGAACTTGAGCAGGTAGTCGTAGCTCTTCACGGGGCTGCCCTGACTGCCCATCTCTGAACCCTGGAGGCTGAAGATGGGCGGCTGGAGGCTGGAGACGAGCACGGGTGACAGACACTTGCAGCCTTTATTTCTGTGGTTCTGGCTTGATCCAAAAAGTCTCGTTATGCCATGAACTTGCAGAACATGGGTCCACGACTGAAGCCTTTGTTTGTCCTCTTTAAAAAAAAGAAAAAAGAAAAACTGTCCAAACAGAGGGCGGATATATCAGACTAATGAAGTCTCAGAGAAATGTGGAAAAACAAGACGATTTCCAAAAAAGCAAAGCATTTTTATCGCTAAGATTAAATATAAAAGGAGTAATAGACTGGTCAAAAGGTAGTGCAGATTAAAAATAAAACCAAATGTAAACAACTAGCATGCATCCACAAACTAAGCTTTTGTGTGCGTTGTTTGTCTTGGTAAAGTTGACTTTAAATAAAGATTAAAAGCGCAGATAAACAGAGTAACTGAAGCTGTCAGCTCGTCTCAACATGGACCAAAAACACCGTAATAACCTGAAATGATTCAACTTAGCGTCCCAATGGAGAAAAACGTTGAACTTACACGCTTTCTAGTCAGCTTTAAAAAAAAAATTAAATTCTGTGTTTGTTTTTTTTTCTTTACATTTAGGAGTCTTTCTGGTTAATTTAGCAACGAGAAGCTAGTCCAGTTTGGAAGCTAACGAGCTAGCCTCGTTGTTAGCACTCCTTCTCGTCATAAAAATAATAGTTATTTAAATACACTCCCACGTCAGTGTAACCTATAAAACGTTTTAAGTTTTATTAAAGCAAAATACCAAGCTGTTTTTTATTTTTAAGGCTAACTCAACTTCAACGTCGGAGTAATTTCGGGCCCCCTTGTCTTCATTTAGACAAAGATTTCCGTTACTTCATTGCCTTGTAAATCATCCAGAATATTCCAACGTGTGTCAGTGGAACCAGGCAGCTGCGGGCTCTTTACGTCCAGTCCAGATCCGTGTCGCTGTACTCGGAGAGCTGAGCCCGGGATGTTTCCATTTCTCTCGTTTCTACTCGCTCGTAATCACAGCTGCGTCTCCTCAACAACACTGACGCTGACAGATCTGCGGCTACCCGAGTCTTCTGCTGGCTCCGCCCATCCGAGGCTGAAGTCCCGCACGCTCACGTCTGTGATTGGACGCCAGTTTCGCGCTGACACAAATCGCCAAGTGGATTGGTTAAGAGGAACGTCAATCACATTTTTCTGTCAACAATGCGCAGATGGCGAGGGGAATGTGGAAAACAAAGATGATGCATTCTTCCCTGAATGCCCACAGAACAAAGGCAAAGACATCTCATGGAGATGATTCATTTAAAGTTTAATTTGAAGCTAAACTCTTTTATTGACGGAGAAGTCTTGTTTGCTTTCTTGCAGCCCGTGAAAGAGCATCACATCAGTTTAATCTCTCATCATCAGAAATAGGTTAAACTGAGATTAAAGAAGATGGAAATTGCATCAAATCTCCCCTCTGACATATAAAATAGGCTTTTCTGAAGTACTGACAATTTTTTTTAACATTTAGGTTAAGTTTTAGTTCAAAAATAAATCACAATCATATTTTAAATTCCAGTTTTCTAGGGCCATTTAAGATCATGTTGCGTAACTGAAACATTAAATAAATATGTCATGTGATGTAAAGCTGTGGGCTGTGTGTATATTTGCTTCTATCTGTGTTAAATCTGTTTTTATAACATAATGACTCATCTCTCCCTTCAGCTTTGCCAGAACACCTACACACATAATGAACGAAAGATCCGGACCTGAACTGACAGCAACAGCTTGAACACGACTGTTAATGAAAATACAGGGAGCAAAGTGCATTTAGAGCTCTATCAGGTCTGATATGTACTGGAGGAATGTAAAAACACAACTCTTGATTTTCCTACTTGAGCTAATGTTTATTCGCATGTTACAGTGTATTTGGGAGAATAAAATCTCAGAAACTGAATCATGCCACCAACTCCCCTTCACTTGATTTCAGGTGGCCCTGAAGTGCAAAATTACTCAGAGAAATAAAATCAATATTCAAAATTCATTTTTAAAAAAGACTTCAGAGTCTAAAAGTTTGAAGAAGATGATGAAAAATAAAAAACACTTAAATGCAAATCAAAGACTGTGCAAAATAAGGCATGGTGATGCTTTTATTCTGATAATTTTCAGCTTGATTATTAATCCGGGTTCCAAATTTAATTATAGCATCAAATGTTTGCACATTTAATATTTCATAGATTAAAAAAAAAAACGTGGTCAGCAGCCAGATGGCTGGTAAATTATTTGAAAGTGAGGCCCACTATCCAAAATACCACGTGATGCTGATCAGAGCAGCTTGTCACTATTTGGCTCTTTGAATTCCCGAATGTCCGTGACTTTTACTGGTTTAAGGAGGAAAAAACTGAAAGAGCATCAGTGTCTTTTGGTGTTTTTCTTCTTCGTCAAAAATCACACAAATAAACGATCATTTCTGATATTTAATCTCAGCTGATGCTTTAAAGTGATGGTAAAGACAAGTCCGCTTGATCATATCAACAGAAGGCTTTCATTAAAAAATAATGCACGGCACAGTTTGGTTGTATTTTCTTTTGGGGGAAATTTTCAAAATCTACCAGCTGATGACCCAAAACCCATTTCTAGTCTGTACCATCATTCACTTCATTGGACACTATGAGAACAAAAAGAGACAAAGTATAAAAACACATGAATATAACTGCATGTTTGTCAAAGTAGGATCTAAAAAGAATATTAAAAACTACAGCAAACAATTTTAGAACATCAATGGTAATTGTTTTATTGGTAATTAATATAAACGATCATCTCTGAAGAACAAAAACCTGAGAATAAACATATTTGTGTTATACTGTAACAAAAACTAAACTTAATCAGCATAAATGAGAGAAAGACAGTCTGACATTAAAGTGTAAATAAGAGGAGAATAACTAACATGAAGGGATCACGGGTGAAGCGTCACAGAAAGACTGGAAACTGTTGGACAAATTCGACAAAAACATTTCACCTTCCAGTTAATAAACAAACTTAAACACAAGATTTAAGTGACTACAGCACAGTTGTCTTCACATAACATTAGTAGGCACATTAAAACAGACAAATACAATTTTTTTTCAGGCTTGTCAAGTTATTCTGAGATAAAGACTCAAAACAAGTTACAACGAATGAGGTTAAAGACAAAAAACAGACTGCATGGAAAAGAAATGTAAAATAAGTTTTTTTTTGTTCCATTTAGTTGTTGTTTGCGTTACTACTTAATTAAATAAAATCTAAAAGATCACAAGTTTTGACGCATTCGTGCATCGTTTCCAATTTCCAAGGAAGGCCTGTCTTTAAATAAAAATATTATCTCGTTTACTGACAGCTGTATCACTTCCCCTCTCCTCTTTTTTTATTTATTTATTTTTCATTAAACTCTCTAGTAATTAGCTAAAACAGTTTTCTACAGCAGGATGATTATAAATGCCACGTAAGAGTCCAGGAAGATCTCCCGCCAACAAAAAGTGAAGTCTGCTTTGATTGGTCAGCTCTGGTGGCCTGACCTGGCTCCGCCCACCAAACGCCTCTAGCTCTGCTGGTATTATTGTCTTAATTTGTGTCAATAAAAATTATAAAAAGGTTGTAACTGGATGCAAAGTCAGCACATATTTCCAGGAAATGACAAAGTTTCAAGTAAAACAATAATAATAATTATAAAACGCTAAAAGATATATTTTCAAAATTCGGTTTTATGGGGACTTTAAAGCCAGGGTCACAAAGGTTCTTATGAACGATGGGTTCCTACGAGATCTGGAGTATGTAGATATTTGTGGGGGGAGATGAGGGGGGCATAGGTTCCTACAGGCTTTTTAGGAAGTTGGTACAGCTGCCATTGAATTTGCAAGAAAAACTTGAGGCATTCTTGAGAAAATGAGGTGATTTTCTGCTCCACGCTGGCTGTAGATTCTTATGTTCTTCGTAAGGGTGCCTTGGGACCTACTTACAGTATACTTACAACCATCTTACAAAAACTGTTGTCGTAAGGTGGCCGTATGGCATCCCTACGTGCAACTCACGGCAATCTTTTGGAAAAAAAACCCTCTTCTGTGTTGCTTTAATGAAAACATCAGTTATGTCGTGTTCAGTTAATGCAGTCACTGCTATTATAGTGAGAAGGAATAATTTCACCAATTTGTTTGAAGTTTGCAGCGCCAGTGAATGGAAACGTAGCGAGTGTGTCGTCAGGACTACCCGAGGTCCCACAGGAAGGGCGACGGTTAACCAGCAGGACTACGCGACATCCTGCAGCTACTGCTCTGAGATCAGCGTCATGACTTTGTCTCCAGGACGGTTTCACAAACCTTCCCTGACCAAGAGGAAAAGCCGTCTATCGCTGCTGAGCACATGACCTGGACTCCACAATCAGCCATCAGCTGACTGTCTCAAAACTAGTTTGAGATGAGCTGAAGAGCAGAAGACAGAAGAAACACGAAGGAACGTCTCTAAAGCTGCGGCGGCGGCGGTGGCGGCGGCGCTGCAGCTGAAACCAAAGCAGCTGGTTTATTACTCCATGATGCACAATTCCAACTCATACTTCTGACATCTTCAGCTTTTTATGGCACAGAAAAGAATAAAAACAAATAAATATTTGGACTGCTCCTGGAACTTTCAGCATTATGTGAAAAAAGGTCTGTTTTATTCTGAGATAAAGGTTAAAAAAACATCTGTACACTGTAGACAGAAGCGTTTCTCGTCTTCGTGTCCAACATTAAACCTGAAGAAAACACGAGTGTTCACATCTTTCAGCGGTACCAACAAACATAAAAATATGTCAAGTCTACGTCATTTATTTTCACTTGAAGTGAAGCGAGGGACTTTCACAGCCAACTGAAAGTCAGTTGATGATCACAGATCTTAAAATCCAACAGCAGGATGAGAATACTTGGTGCTTTTCAAGCTTCTGCTGCTCATATTTACCATCCATCTTGAAAATCAGTAAAAACTACACATGATGACTTTGAAGCCTCAGCTTCTGCTCCTTGAGACGCTCGTCCCACCATCAAAGGCATCTCAAAGGTCTAGACGTTTCCGTCTCATTATTAATTCAGCCTCGCCTCTCTCCTCCCCCTCACCTTCGTCCCGTCTCTGGCCCACGTCTCAGTCAGCCTTGGTGCTCTTGTGTCTCCAGGGGTAAATCAGCTCCCCGACAAACAGCTTCTTGACCAGGGCGACCCACGAGTCTTTGGGGTAGCAGCTGTAGGTCGGGGTCCGGTAGGTCTGAACCACGGCGCTGGCCTTCAGCGGGTTAATCTGAGGGGCGTGACAACAAATCAAACAAGGTCACGGGGGAGTGTAACTGAGCTGAGATCAGAATTTAATCATCAGCTCCGTCGGCAGGAGCTTCAAGCAGAGACGGTGGTCTCTTACCTCCATCAGCAGGTGGAGGGCCGTGCCCGGCTCCTCGCACAGCACCCTGAACTTCACACCTTCTGCAAATGGAAACAAGAAGGTTTTTTGTTCAGCCATCTTTTCTGGTCAGTCATGTTACGAGTCACATGATGAAAACGCTGCATCTTCGATGGGAAAGTCGAAGTAACGTGACAGCCGTTAATACAGCAGTCAAAAATCACGTCACAATGATTTTTCTGTATTTTCGTTCAGATTCAAGAGGTGAAGATAAAGAACGATTGTTTAGAAAGGCAGGTTTTAATAATGCCTTTAAAAAAAAAGATGCAAAACTGGTTTCAAGACACTCAAGAAATTAAGATCTCCAACTTCTGACTAGAAAAAGAAAAAGAAAAACCACAAAAAGTTTAAATCCTTTGTAATGAAATTAATTAATTAATTAAACAAATTACATTAAACAAAGTACTGGAGGAGCATTATTAGTGAATTTCTTTGGTTAACCATTTAACTTTTGCTGTTAACAGTAAAGTCCAATGTTGACCAGCCGTCCTGGTTGTTTTCTTCTTCCAGTCCTCCGGGTTCTGGTCCGACTGTCCAGGCCGGCCAGGTCAAGTGAAACGTACAAGAGTTTTCCGTTTCCATGTCTGAAGTACAGTGAACACACCACAGGCATCCTGGGTAACTCTCCGTCATGTGACAGAACCTGGTGAATCTGAAGAGCCCACACATTCTCAGACCGAGGTAGTCCCGAAGAACTGGGAGGTTAAAACGTCACCTACCTGCCAACCTGTAGGAGCGGCAGACGCGCAGGCCCACGGCGAACAGAGGGAAGGAGTTGATGAAGTCCACGCTGAGGTGGAGGACTCCCTGGAACATCACCACCACCAGCCGGAGCTACACAACCCACAGAGAGTCTTAATTTTTGTATTTATTTATTTGTTTCATCTTCTGAAACGACTGAAAGCGCGACTGGTCTCACCAGCGTGAAGACCAGGTAGTAGAGCGCCGTGGTGGGCAGCAGGAAGAGCAGGACGGTGAAGAGCAGCGTTCCGATGAAGAGCTGGAGAATCACAGAAACACTCAGGAAACACTCAGGAAACACTCACAACACGCCTGTGTGTCCGGAGGTGCACTTCCTCCTAGTTACGCAAACATTTCCTCTTTACTTCCGGGAAGAAGTTCAAGGAGCCGGCGGAAGCACAGGAAGAAGGTTTTCGGGTTATTTTAGAGCTTCGTTGTCTCCGGTTGGTTTCAACCTAAAATATGTGCTCACTTTGGACTAAATGGAAATAAAAACAATTACAACCATTTGATATGAAAAGTAAAACAGAAATAAAGGATCCTGATTTAAAAAAAAAAAAAAAAAAGGAGCTCAATAAAAGTGGAGACGTGCGAGTCACCTGGTCCACGTCGTAGGAGCAGGAGTCCACTCTCTGGCGCAGGACGTTCCACTTCTTCCCCCTGAAGAGCCTCCAGAGGGACGAGAGGCCGTAGATCTTCAGACAGTACAACCTGACAGACGGACAGCTGATGAGACGCCAACCAGGAAACAGCTCTAATAATAAAACCCACTTGATCGAGTTTTTCCTCGCGGATCGTTTCATTTGTCTGACGGGCAAATACGTCAGAAACAGCTGCACATTCATGCACTTGGCGTGCACGAGTCCTTTTACTTTGCTCCGATCATAACGAGTCAAGACCTGAACTCGTTCCAGTGAGGAAAAGACCCGGGAAGTGGCTCAGACTCGGGAAGTGGTTCAGACCCGGGAAGTGGTTCAGAGACAGGAAGTGGCTCAGAAACAGGAAGTGGCTCAGACTCAGGAAGTGGCTCAGAGCTGGAGGAAGTGGCTCAGAGACAGGAAGTGACTCAGAGACAGGAAGTGGCTCAGAGCTGGATTCTTTGATTTCACAGGTAAAAGTGTGAAAGCTCTGTTAATGTCCAGATAGTTCTGGACCTGAGTGTGCACGTGCACGCCCTCACTGTGCGCGTCGACCTGTGTTACAGGTGAT
>JAOWBL010000023.1:1414861-1436788 GCA_028564865.1 Zenarchopterus dispar
ATTCAAACTTTATTTATCATGAGATCTCCAGTAAAAGACAATGAAATGGCTTTTTAAAAAACAAAACAAAACAAAAAGACTGGAAACAAAAGTCTGAGGAGGAAAGGACACGATGACGAGAACAAAACAGGACACAGAAGGAAAGGCCTAAACACACACAGGGCCCCACATCAGTGTGGGGTTTTAAAAGCACTAACAGGGTCCAGCTAGCAGCAGTACAGCAGTAGGTCCGTCTTTTGACGTCGAGTCCTGACGAGTTCAGATTTAAATCCAGTTTTCATTGAAGCGCTGACTTCAAATACAACTAAAGCAGAGGTTAATAGAGATGAGGAAGTAGATGTTAAAAATGACGCAGTATCGCTACAAAAGCTGCTCAGTAGTCACTGTCTAAGGGGAAATGGCTTAAAAGCATTTAACACCCCCCACAGAGGAGGAAAAAAAAAAAAATTACACCTAATCTATGAAACAAAAGGGATTACAAGTGTGGACGTTGTGTGTTGAGAAACAATTTGATAAAACTTGATGTAGTGGCTGCATATGCAGCGAAGACTAAAGGAAAGTGTGTTGAGGTTGAAAATAACACACGGTGGGAGGTGTGAAGAAATAAAACTTATTCAATGTGCGAAAAAACAAAAAGTGCAATTTGCTCAGAGAGAAAGCACGAGGCTCTGCAGTTCCTGCTCATCTGCTCTCTTTTCTTCAACTTTCTTCCACCTTCCACTTCAGGGATTATTTCAGCGATTCCCCGCCTTGGGTCAAACCTCCGTCTACTCGTTCTTCTTCTCCTTCTGCTTGAGCAATTTGTTCATCTCCCTCTTCGCCATGGAGACGTACTTTGTGATGATGCCGTGTTGGTTCAGGCCAGGCAACAGCAGCAGGAAGCTCACTACAGGCAACCCAAATCAACACAAATATTCAAGTAGACTGCTCATTTACCTTAAATTCATCAGTTTAATTTGAATTTTGAGTCTTACACATTTCTGTTCAAGTCAACATTACGACTCTGAAATGACTCATCACTAAAATACTTCAGCAGTTGACCGAGTCATCTGATTCAGCCTCAGGCTTATGTAATATACGCCTGGATGTTCAACAGAAAGTATTATTCAACCCACAGACCACTGAAAGGAATTTGCAAGCGAGTACTGACCGATTAAGTAGGTGAGGAACAGGTTATGCACCTGCTGTCCGATCCAGGCCACCGCCAGAAGGCTGCTGATCACAGAGGCAAAGTACTGCAGAGAGCAGGGAGGTCGTGTTACAAACAAGCCACAAAGTGCAGAATCATTTAATGAGTTTAAAAAAAAAAAAAAAGATCCTTCTCACATGTGCTACGACAAATTCAGGGTTATTTTTAGTAACAGATCATTCTCAGCGGTACAACATGAAGACAGAAACGAAGCAAATGTGACCTGAAGGAGTGCATGACCAACAAGCGAGCTGTGAAAAATCCAGTTATCAGCCTGTAACCCAGTTCTGAGCTCTAATTGCAACAGCTAAGCCAAGTCAGCTGATGGTTTGTTTTTTTTAAATTCCAAGCACAGAAAAAGCTTTCCATTGTAATAAAGAAATAAAAAAAAAAAAAATCTCCTGCAGGAAACTAGACCGCTCTCAGGTTGGAAAAAAAAAACAAAAACAACACAAAACTGATTAAGCTCATTTTTGTGCCATGCTTGAGACTGGGGGTCAGTTTATGATACCATTTTGGGCTTCTCCTCCTTGAGGGTGCAGAGACGTTTCCACCAGCCAACAACGCGACGCTGGGTCTTCACCAGGTTACCACAGATCTCATGGAAACGCTGCTGCTGCTCGGTAGTCCTGGGCACAAGCAGATGAGGTGGTGTTTAATGTAATTAACTAGGCAGCTTGCAGAAGAACAGATTCAATAAATACCCACAATCATTGCTGCCCTCTCGGTCACATGTGAAACCTTTAGTTTTGGCAATTATTTCTTCTACAGATCAATTCATCGAGAATTTACTCTTTTCAACCTCCCATTTACTCCAACCAATATTCAAGTATGAATTGTCAATAAAAAGACCCCACTTTTCTGCCACAGCACCATAAAGGAAGGATGAGGGAAGAGGTGGTCACAGTGGCTCCATTTCCTGCTGAGACATTGCTCCTCACTCAGTCCCCATTTTAAGAGGGCCAAGTTGGGACTTGGCCAGACTCTGAAAGGTCATTCACCCGACCTTCACTCACACCAGCGTTCTGGCAGACCCAACCACTGCCTCCACTGTAACTTAAGATATGACATAATCTCAAAGCTCCTGGACGTCAAGTACAAATACAAAAGCATACTTGTAAACCCAGGTATGTACCCGTCACACCAACCCAAGTTCTCTGTTCATCTAACTATGTTTGAGAAGGAGGTGGGGTGGGGAACCTCCGTATTACTATTCAGAGACACCTTCTTGGTGAAACAGCCCGGCACGTCTGCTGCCGTATCAGGAATGTGCAGCAGTGCAAGTCATGCTATGCTGATGCAGGGTTATATATATCAAGAAGCTAAAGATGCCTGCTGGAGGATGGATGTCCAGGATACGGTGCCAACTGCAGTCTGTTACTCTATCCTGTCCTGGGTCTGGCTCAGACCACAAAACACAAACGCACACAGTTCAACTGCTGTTACATATGCAGTACTGTGTCAAGTTTCTGAAGGATTGGTACCAGTTAAAATTAAATACATCAGAAAGATGTATGGAGTGGGGGGCAACTCCTAACTCATAGAAAATGGCTCCAGCATAGACAGAACAAGGAACAAATTAGATCTGTAAGAAATGAGTTGGTGACACTTCTGTCATTTACTGCAAAATAATAAAAATTCACTCAGCCTTATCCCAGAATTAGCTTCATTTACAGCAGAGCTCCAGATTGTGACCAAATAGTCACTTTTTTTTTTTTTTTAATAAACTACTCACTCAAGCTGGAACTGCAAATTTATAGACTAAGGTTTATTTAAAAATCAAAAAGGAGCATAAACCATCAAAGAAAAGAGCAGATATGACATCCCCCTGGGCCAGGGGGGACAGTATTATTCAAGGAGTAGCCTGCAGACTTGCATCAGCAAAGGTTGTTTCAGAAACGTACATAATTACAACCATCAGAACTGAACTGTCTGAAATTCAATGTGAAGATTACTTCATATTTTCTGCTCTTCTTGTGGTGCAAAACAAAACTTCCTGAGGAAACTGGTAGCTCAAAACAAACAAACAAACAAAAAGAACCAAGACAGGCATTTGTCCAGTCATGTGTACTAAGCCACAATGACAGAAGGGCAAGACAAATTCACACCATTTGCTTGAACATAAGACAAATGACATTTTACATACAGAAAATAAGCGTTAATGCATGATCAGTTATTCTCACCACTTATTGGAGCCAAACACTCTGGGTGCGAGGGTGGGTACAAGATAGTCCGCCAGGCAGAGCAGCATGACGGTGCAGGAGAGTCCAGTCAGCACTGATGGATCCAAGTAGTAAATCATCCTAAAGAAAACACAAAAAACAAGCAGTTATTAGAAACCTGCTTCACTTCAACTAACAATGAGAGGACAGAGTACTTTGTAACTGTACTATGATGAATCTGTTATGCATGCTTAAACAGTAAATTTAACATTAAAACCCTATTAGTGAGTGTACGAAAGATTTGGCAGAAGGGTGTGACTATTTAGGGACTAAAACAGAAACTTACTGGATTAAAGCAGCTTTCAGTAACAAAACACCTCAACAGTACTCACTAACAATCTGAGCTGGTGTGAACTGACAAGTCCAGGCGTAAACTCAAGATGTATTTTTTAAAAAAAAAAACAAAAAAAACAAAAAACAAGTTAACAATCACCCTTTATTCGAAGCACAACATAGAGTATGTGCATTCATTTTACAATTCTGTCTTCTTGCTAAGGCAAGAAAAAAGAAAAAAAAGCCAACTATGGGCTATATAGAGTCCCATCAATGCAGAAAACAGTAACCCACTCACAGGAAGAGCACAGTGGTGGCGCCCATCAGAGCTCCAGGGAACCAGGGCTTCTCCCAGCGCAGGATGCGATCACCAGCCAGGATCACCTCTCCCCAGCCCTGCAGCTGCTCTTCCAGCTGGGCCGTTTCCTGAGCCTGCAAACAACAATTCAACACCTTATTGAAACAACATATGCACTTATGATTCGCCTAACCTTTAAATTAGACCACAACTCTATAGAATCAGTCTAGTGATCATAATTTAACCCTGGAGAACCCACAGGGTATATTTTGACCACCATTTTTTACCTAATGTAAAAAAATAAAATAAAAAAGGGGTTGTTAGGTTCTCCAGGGTTTAAAAAAAAAAAAAAACACACCCCTTTTTCCTAGGGTGTGATGACTCTTAGATAATTCAGATTATACCAGTTCAACTCTCTTATCGTGTCTGATTTCGACAGTTACTGATGTTTATGCTGACCAACGACGCATTTAACGTTTTTAGTCATTTAAAACTCACTGCGCAAGCTTTTATTTTCGCCTAAAGTTGGTGTAAATTCTAGTGTGTGTGCCTCCGGCGATAAGCAGAACAAGTTTCCCAACGGGGTCGATCATGGGATCATTAAAGTACCAGCCCATCTGCATACATTTCTCTCCATTTCCGTTAAAAATATATACATATATACATGTACACGCACAACTCAGCCGTATGTTAATGGAAAACCATAGCTACACGTCTATCATCTTCTCCCTGTTAATGGGTGTTATCAAAGCGTACTAGTGCATGTTCCGTGTAAAATCACAAATCTTTCAAACGGAGATTTGTCCTACAAACCAAATTCAGCGAGCTAGCTAGTTCGCGGGCTAGGTAGCTAACCAGCTAGCCAACGCGAGGTTTAATCTGCCTCAAGACAGCTACGGCACTTTTGTAACCGTCTTTAAAAGCGACTTTAATCTACTTCTTGGTTACAATATGTGGTAATTATTGGCGTAACACCTCAAATTAAACAGACAAACGGCGTCGGCTGCATGACCGCAGCTAAATTAGCATTAGCAGCTCATCCTAACGTTCAAAAACGTCCGCATCTAACGTAAAAATAAAAATCAATTTATACTCACGAGTACATTTGCGCTTTTGTTGTCACCTTCAGTCATCGTTACTAAGCAGGTTTGTTGAGTTTCCTGATTAAAAGTCCTTTAACTTCCAGAGGAGCGACCCACAGGGTGACACAAGGCGACACCTGCTGCCTCAACGCGCGACGTCTCAAATGGTCGAGCTACCGCAGGATGTTTTTATCTGAAAAATGACGTCACTTTTCTACGTGCTTTCTGGGAAATGGTGTTTTGTCTCGTAACAACCTGCTGATCGGAAAATTAACTGTCAAAACTCGTTAAATTTCGACCGTCAGCAAAAATTAGTCAAAGCTATGTTAAGTTTTGATTTGTGGTAATTTTTTATTTGATATGACAGACATTTCTTTATCAAAAATATACGCAAAAATTGGTCCCAGGACTGAGATTCATAAGAATCGCAGTTAATGAATTAATTGCTTTACCTTCAATGACCTTGGATGAAAACTGGAACAATATGAATAAATCAAACTGAACTGAATAACTGAGTCTCAACAAACATTTACTAAATCTGATATATCATAAATGTGTTTTTTCTTGTACCAACAACTGCCCCATATATTTTTATTGTCAGCAAGTTCTCAAAATTGCGAATGCAAAATACAGCAAAAATGACATTTCCTTAACTTCCTAAAAGACAATCATAAGACACAAAAAAAGATTTTATTTCACGTGACCAGGAGATACATTGATTAATCACCGTTCCTCTTATTTTAATCATTTCAAATTGTAGTAATAAATACATTTTTGAGCGTTCTCTGCGTATTTTTTAAAAAATGAAAAAAGCATATAAAAAGAAAAGTTTCGACACCTGAATATATTGCATTTTAAACCCGATGACGTAGTCACGACGTCACTGGGTTTTCATTTCGCTCACCCTGTGGATATAGATCAGTTAGCAGGTAGCTAAAGGAGCTAGCAGCACTTTTTAATAATACTTAAAAGAAACTCCATTTTTTGAAAAAGACTCAGTGTTGGTGTTTGTTTTTACGGGAGGTTATCTAACGTCATATTTTCGCTGACTGTATTTTTTCTTCTCTTAAGGAGAAAAGGCTGGTACGTAACAATTACGTTAGCTTCTTAGGTTTTAGCCAGTTACCTTTTAAGTGTCTCCGGGCCTTCTTTTCTCAACAATGGTGAAAAAACGTCTAATCCACTCGCTGTTTATAAGTGTTGAAGTTACTACCGACAATTTAACTTGTTAATTTGCTGATTATTTTGGTCAGTATTGTTTATTTTCGTCGTTTTCGCCTTTGGCGTGCTAACTGATATTTAGAAGAAACGGGCCTGGTTTGGTGCACGTGTTGATGCTCGACAAAAATGAACGTAAAAAGAAATAAGAAAATTTTTCAATGTATTTTTCACTAAAGTCGAGAGATACTCGCATTCAGTTCGTGTATGTTTGTTTAAACCTTGTAGTATCAGCGGGAAATGAGGCCCTGAACTAGAGAAAGTATCAACAAAAGGCCGCCAGCTAACGATGTTTGTGCTGATGTTGCAGTGGTTTCAGACTTTATATACCTGTAATTTTGCAAGTTTGTGAGGCGGGAGAGTTTAATTTAGGGCAAAAACAATGACGACAATTATCTTGAGTGGCTACAGTTTTACTGTCTGCCATTTTATGAAAGGAAGGCCCTCAGAGTTTGAAGATCCTTGAAAAAGCTTGAAAGACAAAGTCATTGACATTAGAAGCTCATGTTGAAGTATTTAAGGTTTAAAGCTTCAGTCTGTTGAAAATCTGTTTAAAGTTCATGTGTTTTAATTAGAATCTAAAATTGCTATGTTTTATTTTGAGGTAAGATCAGTGTAAATTAATTATCACTGATTACACTTAACAAATCAGGATACATTACATTTTATCTTTTTAAGGTTTGCCATCATAAAAGTGAAGAAACAGTTATCTACTAACACTTAACAAATAATTTAATTTTTTTGTTTTCGTGAATTGGTGCCACATGATATCAGGGATGGCTTATAGAGAAGTCAGCCAACATTTTGTGACTGTGGTTTTAAAAAAAAAAGAGGAAGAAGTTCTAGCACTACCAGGCTTGATGAATATTTCAATTGACCTTAAATATGCTGAGTGTGCATTAATTTTATGTGTATAAAATAAGCATTGAAGTGACAATCAAAGGAAAAATTCATGTCGTGTTATCCTGCTACTTTTTTTTTGAAAATGTCATTCGTTGAGCCTTTCAGATTTGCAGGGATCTTACTACAGCACATACTTGGATCAAAGTACAAATATCCAATCTCCTTACTTTTATCTTCTGATTTAAAGTCATGCTGCGTGTACCACACCTTGGAGGAGTATATTGCTAGGTTATATGGCAAATCTCAAAAGAGGCACACTTCTTGAAAACAGAGAGGAAGTGGAGTGGTTCATTATGAACAGATCAATAAAGACATAGTTGAAAGCAGAGCTGCTGTACCGTATACCTGTGGCATCTGACTAAAGTATACAGATATTTCATTAAAACCTCACAAAATAGTCATCTTGTGAAAAGGATGTTTCCTCTAGTGTCTCATATGTTTGACCGGTTGTAAAAAACATTACATCAAACTGTCATCTCTATGCTTTAAATCTGTTGCAAAGTTGAAACACTCACCTGGTTGGGTGGGAGACCAATAAATTCAAGTGTAGAGTGGGATTACTTAATTTAAATTGCCAAAAATAACAGAGTTGATTACTAGGTACTTTCTGTATTACAGTTCTAAACAGAAAGCTACAGCCTTTTATATTTACCAACTTTATTTTATAGAAGTATTAACTTTGTACAAATGAAGCAGATAAACTTTGATTTGTCGTATGTTTACAAGGCAGATGGTACAACCACAGTTGGTGTGGTCCGGGTTTTGTATGTAGGTGGGCCAGACTGTAAGACCTTTATGAAATGGGATCGCTCCTTGAACGTTAACGTTCTTAAATTCTGTTTAACCATCTGCAATATTTTCTTCCATATCTTGCAGAGCCATGTACAATGGTATTGGCCTGACGACTCCTCGGGGCAGCGGCACCAACGGCTACGTGCAGCGCAACCTGTCGAGCCTTCGGGTCAAGCAGCCTCGAGATGATCGCGGTGGTGAGCGGGATGAGAAGGACCGGGAAAGACTGGAGAGTCAGCTCAACAGACAGCCCAACGCTGACATCCTGGAGCATCAGCGCAAGAGGCAGCTGGAGGTCAAGTGTGCTGAGCTGCAGGACATGATGGAGGAGCAAGGGTAAAAAATAAATTTATCCAGATTACTACAATGGAGGCGAAGAATTGTGATGTTTTGTACCTTTTAAATTACTTTTGTGTTTTTGGATGCACAGGTATTCTGCAGAGGAGATTGAAGAGAAGGTGAACAGTTTTCGCATGATGCTGCAGGAAAAGCAGGAGCCACCTCCCACCACTGGCCAGAAACCAATGTAAGTACAGCTAAACTGAATATTTGTAAAAGATCCATGAAGAATAACAAAAAGGATCCATCCTGTGAGGTTCCAAGCTATCCATATGTAGCCCTAACACAAATTATGGATTGTTTTAGTAGCTTAACTTAAATGGAAGATAAACTGAGTCTGCTTTCATACTCAGTTTATCATCTATTGTTATTCAGTAGGAGAGAGAAAAAGTGATCATTCAAATAACACAAGCCACCATTTATATTTATTTGTGCTAACAAGATAGTTAACTTCCTCTCATTGCTCAGCTCATTTCACTGCAACAATTCATTTGCAATTCATTTCATAGAATAGTTATTTAATTTGTTCAGGTTTTCACTACATAAAATCAAAAAGAGATGCATTTAAAAGTTAAATATTTTGACAAAAGATTTTTTCTTTTTTTCCTCTGTTCTTCTTCTTTGTTTCCCTTTTCATTTACTATGGTATATATGATTAAATGTACACCTCTGCTGTAATATCTTTATTTTGATACCAGATTTATTCAAATATACCTTTTTATTTGAATGAAAATATTAATTTTTTAAACAATAATTTCAAAAATAGTCTTAGTTACCCCTTCGTAACTACTCTACTGTTATATTTACACTTTTAAATAGGTCATCATTTGTCTTTCCCGTGCAGATTAAAGATATCGCACACCTGCGGACTCGCTTGTATAAAATGCACCGTTTTGGTGATGAAATACGTTTGTGTTTTCTTAGCGTGACGGAGACGCACGCCCTGGCAGCAGCCAACCAGCAGAAGAACGACAGACTTCGAGCTGCTTTCGGCATCTCCAGCGACTACGTGGACGGATCGTCCTTCCACGCCGACCGCAAGGAGAAGGAGAAGGAGAAGAGAGAGCAGGAGCGCCTGGAGAGGGAGCGGCTGCAGCAGCAGCAGCAGAAATACACGTGAGCAGTACATGCACGAGTCATGCACGAGTCATGCACGGCATGAACCAAGTAGCTCATTCTTTAAATCACATTAATTTATATAATGTTTATTTACACACTTAAACACTACCTCTGTTTTTTGTAGTTTATGCTTTCCAGTAAGTGATTGAAATCGATCTTCCTCCAATATATCACAAGAATCCACATCTGTCACCTTTATTTGGCCAGATGCAGGACAGAAGGTCGTCAATTACTGATCGTATGCTGCAGATTCTTGACAATGTTTTGTCTCTGGATCAATGCAAAGTTGGCGTTCTGCTCTGAGATGAATATAAGTTAACAGTGAGGGATGTAAATCGCAGGTTTCATTGTGATATATTGATTAACTGGATGGGATTTCAGTTGTCTCCAGTATCACAGTCTGGTGTGAAATGATTTTGATTCAGTTCAGGAGCTGTCAATCAACATGAGACAATGTCATAGGTTTGAACACATTTGTTGTGCTCATACTCTTCAGTTTTTAAACCCACTATTCCTTAAATCACGTAACTCCCCTTTATGACTAAAGCAGAGTCGACGTTTCTCTGTCAGGTTGGTGGAAGATTCAGATGATTCGGATTCTGCTCCCAAGAAACGCAGTCGGAAGAAGAAGAAGAAAAACAAGAACAGAGAGAGGTGAGGGAATGAGCCTGGTAACGGTGGAGAAGATGTGGACTGATGGAGGGCCATCTGACATCTGTGGTTTTTGTCTTTTAAAGCAGCTCAGAGAGCTCCTCTCCATCACCTCACAGAGAAAAGAAAAGATCCAAAAAGAAGAAAAAGAAACGGTACGGCACTGCTAAACTTCTTTTTCTTTTTTCTTTCTTTAATGGAAATGTAATATTACATTGATAATGATGCTTAATATAAATATGTTTTTCAGTGAGGTATCTGAAGATGAAGATGACAGGTAGGTGTTTTTTTTAATTATCCTTCTTTATTTCCGTGAGATTCTGCTCGATAACTGTTTTTATTCCCATATGTTGTTAATGTGTCACTTTCTTTTTCTCGTCGGCCCCAAAGTTCTTCAGACGAGAAAAAGAAAGTGTCCAAGAAGAAAAGGAAGAGGAGTGAAAGTTCAAGTCCTCCAAAAACGACGACAGGTCGACGCAGAAGTGTCTCCTCCAGCTCTGCTCACAGGTAGGAAATGAAGTGAGCAGATGTAGAAGTTGTGATTACAATTTTAAAAAAAAAAACAATAACAACAAACAAAAAAAAGTCCTTGAAAAAAACCATCGGGAAGATTCATTCATGCAGACTACTGAGATATGGCATAATTTCCCTGTAAGAACATACATTTTATTTGGAAATAAACATTTAGTTTGGATTTTTTTTTTTTTTAATGAAATTATTTCAAACCCACAGAATTATTTCTTTTAACTCGTCAACCAGAGGCTTGACCGGAGGTTACTGACTCTTTAAGTTTGTGGGAGTTTGATGGACGGAGGATTATCATCGTGTTTTTGACTTTTCTTTTTCCCGTCACCTGAACTGCTCCATCCTCAGATTCACCTGCCTGATAACAAGCTCAGCCACAGGCCTAAAGCAAGTACTAAAAATACAAATATCAGAAAACTACAGCAGGTGATCACCAGGCTGGTTCGCTCACCTCCACTATTGATTATTGATGGGTGTAAATGGAGAACCCAAACTACAACAAATTCATCAATATTTGAATCCCTTTATAAGTAATAAAACCAAGTCGTAGTTTCTCAAAAAGGAAAAAAAAAAAATATAAATAAACTAGGTTTGTTTGAGGGTGGACATAACTCTGTTGTCTCTCTTTTAGCTTTATGCATTTCTGCATAAATTAGTTCATTTGAGTCTTGATATGTAGATTAAATTCATTTTTTCCAAACACGGCGGTCTCTGTTAATGTTTTGTTGTTTTTTTTTTTTTTTTGGTTTTTTTTCTGCCTTATAACAACAGCCAGTCTCCACCGAGATCCCGACAACAGGTCCAAACTTCAAGAAGCATTGATGAGGGGAGAAAGGGGCGATTGCCGGAGAGGAAGAGACGAGGTTATGAGGAGCACAGCCCACAACGTCAGGAAGGAGTAAGACTCCGATTTTGTCCAACTAGTCCAGTTTCAGTTGTTGAGCTTTTTATTTCTCTGTTGTTGTTTACCGTTTACTACATATAAAATCAATCAGTTGGAAGGTTACACCAAATCTTTTTTTCTTGTGGTGCAGAGGAAGACCAATCGTGAGAGAGAAAACGAGCGCCAGAGGGAGACGGAGAAAACCACGAGGAGACGGGACTCCTCATCACCTCCCCCTCAGCCACAAACCAAAATCATGGAGAGGGAAAAAGGAAGAAGATCTAGAAGCAAACAGAAGGAGAGTGATAAAGGGAGGCGTTCGAGGAGCGTAGAGATGGAGAAAAGGAGGCGTTCGAGGAGCGTAGAGATGGAGAAAAGGAGGCGTTCGAGGAGCATAGAGATGCAAAAGAGGAGGCGTTCAAGGAGTGTAGAGATAGAGAAGAGGAGGCGCTCAAGGAGTGTAGAGATGGAGAAGAGGAGGCGCTCAAGGAGCGTAGAGATGGAGAAGAGGAGGCGCTCAAGGAGTGTAGAGATGGAGAAGAGGAGGCGCTCAAGGAGCAGAGAAAATGAAGGGGAAAAAGGGAGGCGCTCAAGAAGCACAGATAAGAGAGACAAAAGAAAGGACAATATACATCAAAAGACCAGACATGATTCTTCCTCATCCTCTTCTCCTCCTCCTCCTCCTCCTAAACAAGGAGCTAGGGGGGAAAGGAGCAAAGAGACGGAGCAGGAAAAGGCCAGGAATAAACAGGACAAAAAGAAGAGACATGATTCTTCATCTCCTTCACCTCCTCCTGAAAAGGAGAGGGCAAGAAAGAGGAGTGGGGAACGAGAGCGCTTGACTGAAAGAGACCTCCATTCCAGCTCAAGGACACAAAGTGAAAGGGACAACAGAAAAGACGACTCCAAGAGGCAAAAGGGAGAAAACTCCCCTTCCCAGTTAAGAAGTGACAGGAGAAGGGATGGACCTCCGTCTCGTAACTCGCCGTCACCCTCCTATCGCTCGCCAGTCGCCAATGGACGTCAGAAAGAAAAAGAGAACGAGAGGAGCCAAGGAACGGACCAGGAGAGGTCTAGAGAAAGGAAGAAGTATGTCAACAAGCAGAGGGAGCAGGACGGAGGGAGAAGAGAAGAAGCAGAAAGCCAGTCATCTGCAGAAACCAGAAGGGATGGATCCAAACCTTACGAAAGGCTCCAGAGTGACAGACCAGAGTTGAGCGAGAGGCACACAAAGACGAGAAGCCCTGTGAGGGAGAAGAAACATGAGGAAGAGCCGAAACAGGCCAAAAGAAGCAGCAGCAGCAGCAGCAGCAGTAGTGGGAGTGGGAGTGGCAGTGGGAGTGGGAGTGGGAGTGGGAGTAGCAGCAGCAGCAGCGACAGTGACAGCGATAGCTCTTCATCTTCCTCTTCATCCTCCGCTTCAGCTTCATCCTCTGAAGATGAAGGTGAAGCCCAGAAGGCCGGTTCAGCAGGACAGGAAAGAAGCGGCACACCGAAAAGTGCTCCATCAGCCGTCGGAGCTGCAGTTGAAAGGTTTTTGTCCAACGGTAGGAAGGAAGGTTCTGCTTCTGGGGGCGACGTGACCAGACGACCCCAGAGAGACAGAGACGCTGGAGGGGAAAAATACGAGAAGGAAAGACCATCCCAGAGAGCTCCTGCAGAAGAATACCCACCCCCACCAAAAGGGCAGGAACGTTACAGTCCCACACAGGTAGACAGCCCCAGCCCACCTCCCTCCCCACCCAGGAGACCAGAGAACCGAGGAAGCAGTAGGTCCTCTCCGTCTGTGGGGAAGGCTGTGGAGAGGGAGAGGGAGAGGGACAGGGATGGAACCAGGAGGACGATAAGGTCCAGCCCACCAGCCAGGAGGTCACCAGCCAGGAGGTCACCACCCAGGAGGTCACCATCCCCCCCTCATAAGACTTCTGCCACCTCCCCAGCTCGTCGCACGCCCCCAAAACAGTATCAAGAACCGCCATCACGGTCTAGAAGAGCTTCTCCTCCAGTCTGGTCAGACCGGGAAAAAGAGAGGCACAGGGAGAGGGACAGGGACAGGGCGAAAGTTGTCCCAAGGTCCAGATCCAGAAGTCCAAGGCGGCTCATAAGGTCTAGGTCTAGAAGTCCAAGGCGGCTCATCAGGTCTAGGTCTAGAAGTCCAAGGCGGCTCATCAGGTCTAGGTCTAGAAGTCCAAGGCGGATCGCCAGGTCTAGAAGTCCAAGGCGGATCGCAAGATCTAGGTCTAGAAGTCCTAGGAGGCCCATCAGGTCTAGATCTAGAAGTCCAAGGCGGCCCATCAGGTCTAGGTCCAGAAGTCCAAGACGGCTTATCAGATCTAGATCCAGAAGTCCAAGGCGGCCCATCAGATCTAGGTCCAGAAGTCCAAGGAGGCGCATCAAGTCTAGATCCAGAAGTCCAAAGAGGCGAAGCAGATCGTCGTCGAGAACTCAGAGAAGACCAAGTCCTCCCAGGAGGTAAGTAGACGTATCTGGACCTCTGCTGTAGATGTTGGCTGATGATTATCCTTCTTCTTGATAACCAGTCCACTCCTGAGAGTATGTCGCTGATTAACAGACGGTTTCATCTGCCGTGTTGTTAAATATAAGCAAAGTTTCACTTCTAAATATCCAAAATGTTTACAAAAATTGAAATGTCCAAAACTTTTCAAAATTTCTAAACTTGATGCCTTCATTGGAGGAGTTATTGAGTTGGATTGAGACTTAAGCTGTAGATTCGTGCTCATGATACTTTTTTTTTTTTTTCGTTCTTTAAATACTAGATCTAATTTATAAGATCACATTTGTAAAATCAGTAACTGGTGGTAACGTGTAATCTTCATGAACGTAATTTCATCACTATTTTCTGACCTTGGATGTAAGTAAATAAGAGCTTTTATTCTGAAATCATTCAGATTGAGAAGTCTCATTACTAACAAGTAGTAACTATAATCAGTGTTTGAGTATAAATGCAGTTTGCTGTTATTCTGGCTGTAAATACAGAGCTCTGAGCTGCATGTAGCTGCGACGTTTCACCTGTCGCTCATGCTCTTATTTTTTTATCCTGCAGGTTTCGCCGCTCTGCTTCTCCACAGCAGAAGCAGAAGACCAGTCGCTCGCTCTCCCGGGAGAGGGAGAGAGAGCGGGAGAGCGAGAGAGCTAGACTGAGGGATGCACAACAAGTGAGGGAGAGAGTGAAGGAGCATGTACCTCCAAAAGATGTTCCTCAGCCCTGCAGGTCCTCCTCGTCCTCATCTTCCTCCAGCTCCTCCTCTTCCTCCTCCTCCTCGCCTTCGCCAGCGCCAGAGACGAGGGACACTAAAGCACCAGCGGAGAGAGATCAGAGGAATGATGGAGAGGAGGTCCAGCGACTGGACAGAGACCAGAAAGGTCGGTCCTCGTCCTCCCACGGCCCCACCAGAGACTCGTTCCACGCTTCGTCCTCAGGCAGGAGAGCGTCACAGTCGGACTCGCAGCGCTCCGACTTGACCTCCAGAAGATCTCCAGCCGGCCAGTCGGACGCCCCGCGGTCGTCACAAGGTCCGAGCAGGAAACAGTCGCCACCTGCAGCCCGTCAGCCGCCCGAACCGGCGGTCAGGAAAGACGCCGCCGTGAACGGGAACGAGGCGAACGCAAACAAGAAAGCCTCCAAGAGCAGCAGCTCCAGTTCCTCTTCATCGTCCTCCTCGTCATCGTCATCCTCGTCTTCCTCCTCTTCGTCTTCGTCATCCTCAGACAGCTCTGACTCTGAAGCGGAGCAAGAAAAAGGGTGACGATTTAGGAATACTTTGACCGTTTTTGAACGGCTCTGCACAACTCCGCACTAACTGTGTTTTCTTCTTTTTCACAGGAAAGCAGAAAACTCGTCTTCATCCTCGTCGTCCTCTGAAGACGAAAAGAAAACAAAGAAAAAGAGGTGTGGGTGTGTTTTGTTTGTTTTTTAATTTAATTTAAAGGACCAGCCATTACCATATGAACGTCATGTAACACGCACGTTGGTGATTCACAACATTTGATTTATTATTATTAGATATTTCCAGACTTTGTTCACATGAATAATCAAAGTGTGTTTTTTTTTTAAATTCGATTTATTCGATCCACTACGATCTGTTTAAGTTCCACCTTTTGAGAGTTAATGGTTTGGTGATGTAAATAGACGTTAAATGATGTAGTAACGATGAGCTTTGCGTTCCCGCTGCAGCCCCGCGAGGCCTCGCCGGGTCCCGGCTGATTCACTGAGAGATTCCCGCTCACTCAGTTATTCTCCTCCCAGACACATAAGACCGGCGCGTCCCTCGCCCACCTGCAGGTTCGTGTACGCCCAGTTACCTGTAAATTACAACAACAAAAAAAAAAAATTACACAGAAGCTTTGAGATGATAAATCTGAATTTAACAAGATTTTTTTTTTTCTTTTTTTCGCCACAACTGAAAATTACAATCAGAAGAAATGAAATTTGCAGGATTTATTATTAAATTAAACTGAATTCAAGTCATGGAAAGAGTTTCATTTAGTTATATTATGAATAAGTGAAGTCATGCAACATAAAAGTGCACACATTAAATCTTTTTGTCTGTAATATAAACCTTGTCTGTTGTGTTAAAACATAAATACCACAGATAACAAAAGTAATAACAGTTCAGTCTTTTGTATCCTTAAATATATTAATGTTAGCATCAGATCCAGAGTTAGACTTTAATAGTCTCATGGATCAGATCTGAATTAAAAAATTAAACGTTTGGTGAATAATAACCTGGGTGGTTTGATCACGAAGGTCCAACTCTGAAGAATATTCACACCTGGTGTTGAAATGTGTCGGACCACCTTTGATCAGATCTCGGTTACCTGGAAATAAACATTGACCACGTCACATGATCATTAACAAACCGCAGCTCAGCAGATTTATCCCTAAAAAGACCAAGCTCCGTTTTTATCTAAACATCAGTAAGTTTCAGATATATGTGATATTTCTTTTAAACATTTAGACAAACTCAGTTCTGTAACATGAGAAGAAGGTAAAAAGAGCATAAGACAGGTTCATTTAATTAAAGTTTTAAAAATTTGTTCAGCTTTCAGTCTGAACCGCTCTAAAGTAATTTTTATGACCAGATTTTTTTTTTGTACTTTCTGTTGAACACACGAACACAACATTTGAACCAGCTGGTGTCCAAGACAACTGTTTCTTCATAAACACCAGCTTTTAACCAGTTTCAGAATTACAGTCACAGACTGTAAACTTTAAAAAAAAATATATATATATGTCTAAAGTTTACAGTCACAGACTGTAAACTTTGTCATTTACTGATGCACGTCACTGTAGTTTTTATCAGCTGATCTACACGTCATCCTCATAAATCAGACAAATGTTCATGCTTATCCAGAGTGCGCCTTTAGGAATGATGGTGTGTTTTCATCCGTGCAGGAGTGGCAGCCGACAGTCACCGAGCAGCAGACGAAGAAGATGAGCCAACACCTTCACGTGTCTCGCCTCTTCTTCTTCTGTGTTGTTCCGACTGCACAACATGGACTGCAGAGCCAGCGGCCGGTGGATTAGGACCGTCACACGCAGTCGTCGTCATTGTATTTTTTCTTTTTTCTTTTCTTTTTTTTTTTTGTAAGCAGTGATAATGCAAGGCTGCTGTTTCTTTTTATGAGCTGAGTAGGAATCCTTCACATACACAGTTAAACTTAACTCTTAACACTGCTTCTCTGTACTTGTACTGATTGTTGTGTTCTACCTGTAGATATGAGGTGTCAGTAATTTGGTTATTACTATGGTAACGGATATCCGATTTCAGTGTAATGTGAACAGAAAATGAAAATGTGGTTGGTTTTCTTTGTTGAAAATGATTTCATCATAAAAAAAAAATAAAAGGTAATTGTACATTTTATTTGTGTGGAAGTTTCAAGTTTTGTCTTCAAGGATTTTTTTTTTTGTTAAATAAAGGCTGTAAATGCCAGATTACCACCTGGACTCAGAAAGAGACCCAGTGGAGCGACTTAAGAAGTGGTCCACAAATACACTGATTAATTTAATTAGTGTCAGTCATCAATAAAAACGACCTGCTGCTCCAAACCTGGACCGACCAGCTACAGAAGATAATCCCTCACTATTTTTTTTTCTCAAACCACTTTCTCCCATTTTTTTAATTAAAAAAAACAAACAAATAGAAACTCTGAAACATCTACCTATACATATGTATATGTGTGTGTTTATGTATATGTATGATGTGTGTGTGTGTGTATGTATATATATATATATATATATACACACACATATATGTGTGTGTATATAATATATATATATATTATATACACACATATATATATATGTGTGTGTGTATATATATATATATATACATATATATATACATACAAACCTAAAATCTAGTTCATGAGTAAGCAAATCACCAATGACAAAGCAAAGACACTAGAGGGCAACCTAGAGACGTAGATCAGATTCACAGCAGACTAAATCACTGCAAAATGTATATTATAAATACACACACACACACATATAAATATATATGTGTGTGTGTACAAGCTATGTGTATAT
The DNA here is from genome assembly GCA_028564865.1 of Zenarchopterus dispar. Lineage (NCBI taxonomy): Eukaryota > Metazoa > Chordata > Actinopteri > Beloniformes > Zenarchopteridae > Zenarchopterus > Zenarchopterus dispar. Next base: position 1,432,906 of record JAOWBL010000023.1, read on the forward strand.
ATGTATGTATATATATATATAAAATGCATATGTACATATATGTATGTGTGTACACATGCGCACACACACTCGTGTGTGCATGGGTACAAACTACATGTGTATATATATATATATATATATATATACACACATGTACACACATTTTTAAGTATTATTCTTCCTCATATTTAATTGTTTAAAAGTTTTTTTGGTTCTTTTTGAAAGCAGTTTTCAGGCTGGTGGATGGACTTTTACATAAATTCCTCAAAAGTGGAGTTATACACGCTCTCTCCCCGTGAAAACACTTCATTTACACGTTACGCGGTGCAGGAGTTTCCGCGAGGCCGTGAACGCACCGTCAGATGATGAGAGTGGGTCATCAGCTGCAGTCAGTCAGGTGTGGTCGGTCACCGCGGTGCGGAGACGGTCCGACCGGAGAGGCGGTCCGGGAAGTTCGACCGAGTATAAACCTGCTAATGCCGTGAGCTTATGAACCTGTCCTCATCGCCTGCTACACCACTAAAGTAAGTATTTTATTTATTTATTTTCTTTTGCTATGGCTTCTTTAAGTGTGTCTACGGAGTTCTGCTGCCGTCTTGGCAGGCCAGGTTCAGGCCCAAACACACTCAGCTGCGGTACCGAATTTACATGAACATTTTTTACAAATAGTGAGGGAAAAAAATGGATGTTTCTGGACAGAAGATTACAAAATTATAGTCATTTTTAATAATTAATTTTCTAGTTAGTTTCTACACACTAGTCCATAGTTTCGCAACTTAAACTTACGGCGTTTGGACGAACAGGTTCCGAACTGAACAACGTGCTAACGGTCCAGTAAAGTACACGAAAAGGGCTGAAGGTTGAATTTCACGGGTGAAGTAGTCGTTGGAGGGAGTTTCGTGACACTTCGTCACAGCAGGATAAATAAATTTAAACTTTTGGACCGTGGTGGTCTTGGTTGTAACGAAACCTCATTATTTTTTCTGGTTACTATTCAGTGACAAGTAACCGTTAAAAGACGAGCAAACGACTTTAAGCTCCTACTCAGATTTAATTTTTTTTAATTAAGGTTTTGTTTTTAGGACTTTAATATAAGCCGAATGAAAGATTGTCTTCAATCGAGTTTTAAAACTATATTTTTATGTACGTAATCTGTGCTATAATACAAATTTACATTAAATTGCGGGTTTTATTGAGATTTTTGCGTTACCTTCGGTCCCTGAAGGCAACAGCAGACTCGGGCTGTTTTTAGCCTCCGTTAGCATGGTCCCAGTCTTTCCTGTTTTTGTGGAAAACTTTCGTAACATAGTCAGCCAAGTTCCGTTTTTTTGTTTTTTTTTTAACACAGTAATGGGATTAGTAATAGTCAGTTAAAGACAGGATATTTGACTATTTAAAATGAAATCCGATTAATTAAATTTGAGCGCATTTAAAGACTGTTCTTCTAGTTTATCCTGTTAGTTTAAATATTTAATGATGTAGCACAACCAAAACTGTGTCGTAATTTCATGCAAATCACGGAGACTATCATTTTAAAAGTCCTGTTTTGATTAATCGTAAAGAAAATGCAAACAGTGATTTTTTAAGCAGGATTGAAAAAGCTTTTATTTGTCAACTGCAGCAAGAAAACAAGAAGTTAACCCAGGAGACAAGACAGAAGGTCAACAATGGGATATTAGAGGGATGAGGAGATGTGAATGAATTTAAAGGTGAATTAAAGGTTAAGGAAAAATAAAAATGCTTTGGGTTACTGTTTTCTGGAGTACAGTAGCTGTCCTGGTTAAATTATAGGACGAGGAGATAAATCAGGGTAAGGACGTTATATTTAGTGACTCAGCTGTTGTTTAAAGGGCTGCCAGGAAGGATGGGAGGGGGTCCAGGCTGTACACAGCATTAAAAAAATAAAAATTTGCTGATAATCATATTGATTTGGCTGAGTCTAACCCTATCGTTTCCTCTGCGTCTTTGTGCAGCACCTTTACATCCAGGACAGAAGAAGTGAGAACTATTCGTGCTGAGAAACGGGGAACAGGTCACTTTTCACCCGACTGCCTGAGGAAGTGAAGTGAAATAAACGGATCGATTTAAAAAGGAACATTTTGGCTGCAGTGGAAATATTTTTTAATAAAAAGGGATGGAGTTATGAGTTTAAAGTAGTAATTAATTTATGACTCCTGCAACAACTGGAAAATATCCCCATCATGAAGACTTGAGGAGTTTGCACTCGATTGTGGGACTAGAAGTGCAGATGGGAGTGGATCCTGCATCGACTAAACTGGAAGTCCCCTGCAGCAGCGTCACTGGGTGTAACTGGAACGAAGGTGGAAGCATGCAGCCACTCTTGGCACACAAGCGTGAATCATAGATGCAGTTTTCTTCCAAAAAGGCCACGTGTTTCTTACACTGAAACCAAAGAGGATGTTGTGAACATCTGAAGTGAAACCGAGGCACAGAGCCGAACATAAAACGCAGACGTTCAGCCGGAAATGTCCTTCTGACCGGAGAACAATGCCTGTGATCTGTGGAGAAACTCTTCAGCTGCTCTCACCTGCTCATATTCAGAGGTGGAACTAAGAAAAAAGAAAAACAAAACAAACAAACTGTATGTGCACCTGGAAAGAAGGGAGATCACCTCTTCCTATGAAACTGGTTTTACTGGGAAATTCAATAAGAGACCCTTCAAATGGCAGGGAAAGATTACAATCATCTCTTCAAGCTGCTCATCATTGGAGACTCCAGTTAGTATATTTGACTCATTTAAAATAACTCTGCTTTGGATTCATAATATGACTTACCTTTCACTTTCCTTTTCATTAGACTGGAAACAAACCTTTGAAATGATCACTTTATTTTGTCTTCGTGCTGCCGTTTTGTCTGCAGCACAGATTGTTTGACCCTCCAAGAACGTGCACGTTCATCAGACTGAATTTAAGACGAATTATTATTTAATTAGAGCACTTAAAAGTGCACGCAGAGCCTAAAACACTACCTCAGGGTTGTTGTTTTTGTCAGATTTATCAGAGTGGTGTGTTTGTGGTCCTGTAGGACTTCAGGCTTTTCTGGTTTCTTGCTGACAAAAAAAGAAAAAAAAAAAAGTTTATACCAGGTAGTTTTTGATATTTTCCTAATAAGACGGCAGCTCATTAACGGCTCGTTTCTTGTGTTGACGTCTAATCGAAGGGATAGACGATGAGTAACATCCCCCAACATGTTTATAGATTAGTTTTACTAGTTTATTGACTGATCTGGAGTCTGACCACGGTCGGACTCGATGGTCACTGGGTCGAGACCCGACGTCAAGATAGTAGTGTCACCGTTTATTAAATCTGCTTGTCAAAACCAGGAAGTCTCACGAGTTTGGATTGTTGGAGGAAGCCCATGTTCCTCCAGAGTTCCTGAAACTGATTTACCGCAGTTTGTAGGACATCATCTAACCTGCAGCTTCCAGGTTTAAAGGAGGACACGGTAGTTACTGGATGTAACTCCAGTTCTCAGATTAACATCATGTCTCTCACGTGGTTCTTCCATCTGAGATCCTTCTGAGCGAGCTGTGCTCATATCTGAGACCAAATATCTCTTATTTTTGAGGAGAACAGTGGAGGAATTCAGCGAATGCCCGACTCTGAGACTCGAAGGAGAAATGGTTCAGACTAGTTCCAACTTGCTTTGAATGTTCATGTAACTGCTGTAGAGCATCAAACGTTAGATCTTTGTCTCATCATCGCTGCTGTTGGTACACGCGAAATTCTTTAAATCCACTCTTAACAGATCTGTTCGACACTGATGAGAAGATTTTCATGTTGTGGTTCAGATTTGATTCAAAAGCTGAGAAACATCTGGTTCCTTGATCCTGCCGGGACGACGGTGGTGGTGATAGAGATGTAGCACCAGGGGATGGTGGTGG
>JAOWBL010000023.1:1449081-1463699 GCA_028564865.1 Zenarchopterus dispar
GGATCCAGACATTTCCACAGAGTCCGATTCCACCATCATCTCCTCCATTTTCTGAGACTTTTTTCACAATTAACAAACCAGCTTGTCGAAGTTCAACATTTAAGATTCGAGTGGTTCTGATGCGTTATGAAGGCCCCAAATCATAAGTGCAACCACGCATTATGTGTGAGAGTAAAGGCTAAATAAACACTTCAAATCAGCCAGAATAAGATTATTTATTTAAAATAATAGCGCTAAACGATCTTCTTATATAGCGGCTTTACTTCAACAACTTCTTCTTCGTCGTAGTTATTTCTTCTTGTTCTTCTCATAAGTTGTTTTAATACTACAAAGGTGTACTGCTGCCCCCTACAGTCAATAACACGATATAGTTTAAATCTTTATCGCCCTCACGTGGTCAAACTTGGGAACTGCGATCTACGTTGACAACAAGCACTTGTAGCCTACAACTCATTATTTACTTATTTTAACTACAAAAATCGGCATAAATCGGTATACTGGTTGATAATATTTTTGTTTTACTTTTACAAATTGTAAAAGCATTTCTCCTGTTCTTGTAAGCAGTGAAACATTCAGTATATGCGCACGAAAAAAAAAAAAAAAAGAAAAAAAATCTTTTACAACTCTACCTTCTTATGGCCACAATTAATAAGAACAGCCTAGTTTTAAATTGTATATGTTTTGGTTGTATATGTTGTATTTTTCTGCTAGTATAAAACAGTTTGTTTTGAAGATTTTTTAAAAAATTGAATATATCATACTCATTGCTATTTATTTTCTTACATCTAGAATTTGCAGTGATTTTTAGTTAAATGGGAAATTGTTTGGTAGCAGCCCGAGTGAGAGAACAGTTATTAAATTGCACAAGTACAACTCATGACTTTCAAACTCCTGATAAATTCCGATATTTTTGGAAATGATCTGTTTGGCAGACATCATGGACGTTTAAACTGCTTTGCTGAATCATGTTCACTGCCGCCCTCTGTCGATCCTAGTTGGTAACTACATCTGTACGTAACCAGGATTAAATAAAAGTTATCAACTTTTATTTTATTATCGTAATTTATTGAGTAAATAAATGCATTAGGCATAAAAGCTTTCAAAAAATACGGATGGGAGGATATGGATGCAGTTACACTTTGTGGCCACCTGGTCACAAATTAAACTTCCGAATAAGATATGATTATAGTTACACGTTGTTATCATTTTTATCATTCAGTACTCGTATTTAATTTAATTTAATTTAATTTAATTTAATTTGAGCGCTTTCAGGAAACCTTTATTTTGAAGGTCTGTGTCGTGACGTCACATCCGCCAGGCAGCAGCTGTGAGCAGCAACATCATGATGGCAGCCGAGAGCGAGTAAGTTTGTTAACAACATGGGTTAAATTCTCCTGAAATAGCTTCACAAATGTCACGCCACGCTTCCAGTCTCCTTCCCACGTCACCTGCGCGTCCAGAGCCGCTGAGTTGGGGAAAAAAGCGGATTAAATTCAGAATCTCCAGCTGTCAACTGACGGGGAGCTAACAGGCTAGGCTAATGTGTGTCAGTGGTTATAAAACTATAAACTTTAAACTGCGACTGTTGTTTTTTTGACAGTGTGCAGTCTGAGATCGAGGTGCTGCAGAGCATCTACCTGGACGAGCTGCAGGTGGACAGGAGGAGAGACGGGTGAGACAACAGCTGTTAAATCAAACTGTGATTCAATATCAGGGAAAAATAAAAATACAACTAAAGTTACACTTTTATAGGATATAAAACGATTTACAAACCACTCGGAGAGGACAAACAACACAGAACCCCTTTAATAGGTGACAGACAAAAGCTATTACATAAAACATGTCTTGTTTTTATTATTTCATCTTAAAGTTTGACATAATCTGAACATTTGGATTTAAACATTTATAAATCCTTTAAATTTCAGTTTACTTCATTAATTTGTTGTAAAATATATGAGGCAAACCTGATATCTTAAACAAGCTTCATATTTGAGAAGCTGGTTAAAAACAACACGGATTTTTAGAGAGATTTTTATGCTGAAATGTCCATTTTAGTCCTATATAAAGGATATTTGATTATTTTTAGGAATATTTTCTACCTGCTGCATTTTTCTGGACCTAAAATTCACAAAAAAAAATCAGCTGAAGTGTGTTGGATTTTATCGTTTTACTGACAGATCTGCATGTGACGTTACACATTTGTGACAAAAATACTCGAGTATTTAATGATGGAAGAAAAAAATAGTCCTTTTGTAGAAAAGTAAAAAGTAATAAATCCTCAGAGCAGCTTCAGACTAAATGTCTGGGTGTTGACTCGTTCAACACATCTTGTGTAAAACCTCTCGTTTCACTCGGTCTAAATTCTCAGGACAGTTTGTCTCCAGAAACGTCGTTTCACACTGCAGCAGGTGTGAAGTCCAGTAGAACCTGTTGAGGATTCACACAAACGTTTGTGCTGCTCGTTGGACAGACGGCGAGAGGAGCTGATGTCTCACTTCTTCTTCTTCTTCTGCTCTGAAGACTCGGGCTTCCGTCGCGGTTCTGTTGTTAAGACTGTGGCGTTGTCGTTCCAGGTGCTGGGAGGTGAGTCTGGTCCTATACCCGTCCACAGGAGAGGACTCCGTCTCCCAGTTTGTCCGACTCACCCTGACTCTGACTCTGGATCAGGAGGTACGCCGCTCATCATCTCTGATTAGAGAGAAGATCGGCTCTGATCACTCCAGACTGGTTCCGGTTTTAATGCTCTAAACTTCGAGTCGTCGAGTTTCTGTAAACGAGTGACCTGTTAGTGGAGAGTTTCATCAGACTTCGGTTTCACTTTATCTTTTTTAACACATGAAAAAGTGTAAAATCAACAAAAAAAAGTTAATTCTGGTAACTTGAACCCTTTTAAAAGATGTTCAGGTGTTGTGTAAAAATGTTGAGAAAATCAGTTTTATGGATTTTAATTCTTGTTTGTTTGTTTTCTGCTCAGTATCCCTCGTCCTCTCCGACCATCTCCATTCATAACCCTCGAGGACTTTCTGACGATAAACTTAACAGGTAACAAACCGACTCACTGACTGCGCTCAAAGTTTGAGTTTTGACTTTAGTCCTGGAATCATTTCCTTCCTCGCAGCGTGCGGTCGTGTCTTCAGCTGGAGGCCGAGTCCTGTCTGGGTTCCCCGGTGTTGTACCAGCTCATTGAGGTCCGGATGTAAAATTCTTTTATTTTTCCTTTTATTATTAAACAGAATTCATCATTTCTCTGCTCCAGTTTTCTTAAAGTTATCTTTTCTTTTTTTTTTTTCCTGCAGAAAGCAAAAGAAATCCTGACTGAGAGCAATATTCCTCATGGAAACTGTGTCATCTGCCTTTATGGCTTTAAAGTAAGTTGTTTAGTTTTGTTTTTAAATCTCGCTCTGCTGCTCTGGCGTCACGCCGTCGGTGTCTGCGGTTCTCAGGAGGGCGAGACGTTCACCAAGACCAGCTGCTACCACTACTTCCACTCGCACTGCCTCGGCCGCTACGTCTGCCACTCGGAGAGGGAGCTCCAGCGGCGGGAGGAGGAGCTGCAGGAAGACAAGACCCGAGACGGGGCGGAGCATCAGGTCCCGCATCATCAGCTGTTCAGACGCTCCGTCGGTTCTGCCGAACGTGTCCTCAACCCTGGTTCTGATCCTCACAGGAGCTGAGCGTGGCGTGTCCGGTCTGCAGGGAGCCGCTGAGCTACGACATCGACCAACTCCTGTCGTCTCCCGCCCCCCAGCTGCCCGAGGTAAACCCGGCCGGTTACCACGGAGACCTGCAGCAGCGGGACCCGGGACGCTGACGCCTGTCTGTGGTTTTTCCCTCAGCTCGACGCCGCCGCCGTCGGGTCGGGCTTTCAGCAGAAGTGGTGTGAACTCCAGAAGCTTCTGGAGAAACAGAGGGCTCAAGGCGGGATCATTGACCCGGAGGTGGAGTCGACCCGGTTCCTCATCCACATCAACGAGGTGGGTTCGGACCCAAGTAAAACCGCTTTTATGTCGCCTGAGTAAACCTGGCGCTGGGTTGGAGCAGCGTCGGTGAGAGGTGGAGAAACTTCTGATGTTCGACAGGTCATCAAACTACGGAAAGATCGGTGGTTTTAACTCGAGGCTTCGTAAGTCTTTCACAGTTAAAAAAAAAAACTTTTTTAAATTTATCGATCAAACTGTTTCTCTGCTGCAGCAGGTGATCATTAGGTCGACAGTTTACCGGCGACGAGGCGTTAAAGTGTGTGTGTGTGACTGCTGGTTCAGGTGAGACTGAAAGATGGAAAAAAAAAACCAAACCATCAGCGATCAGCTTCTACGAGGTTAAATTTAACATCAGTTAAATTTTATTTACATAATGTTTCTACCCGGATGTGACTCAGATTCGTTAGATGAGTTTCTTCTTCCATCTTGTTCAAACACGGAGGTTATTGATTTAGGATATTCATTTTCTTCTTTATTGAAGTCCTGATTGAATTATGAGAACAGTAAAAAAATAAAAATAAAACCAGAACATCTGTTAGCAGACGTCCGTCAATAAAGATAAAACACGTTAAGTTTCTTTTATAACTCATTTCTTTCAGCACAAGAGTTTTTCTGAGGGAACAGAAAATACAAAAATCCTGGAAACAACTGAACATGTAGGACACAAATAGTCGACTTTAACTTTCATTAGCTTGGCTGAATAATTTAAAAAGGAAATTAAAAGAAGAGTTTGGGGCATTTTAAGTGTAAATAAATGTTTTTATGAAAGGTTCAAGTTGCTATTTTAGACTTGTGACAAAAAATGTAAGCACCTGAACCAGTGTTAGTTTTTATCAGTAATTATGTTTAAGCCATTAAAACAAATATGTTTATGACTAATTCAATCAAATTCATTAACGATAGTTAAATATGTGTTTTAAAGTTTAGCGTTCATCATGCTTTTTCACTCTTTCCCAACTTTATAATGAATTTAATTTTAAATGTTTTGCCTCAGTTTCAGATCAGCGGCCGTTTTAACACCTTTGATCACATTAAATCAGTTAATTGTTTTAACTTTGAGGTGAAATCCATCAGAAGTGACGAACGTCGTCCAAAAAATCATAAAAAAACAACGTTTCACATTCACGTGCAAAATATCGTGTTTTACGATGGTGAAAGGTTTGACACCGACCACTTATTGATCAGGAGCTGCAGGTCGATACCCCAGATCAGCCATGATGGGTTCGTTGCCATGACGACGGTTACTCTGTGTGTTGCAGACGCCGCCTGTCGTGGAAAACGGGAGCCCGGAGGCCGACGCCCCTCCCGGACCTCCGACACCCTCCTCCCCCCATGACGCTTCGGATCAGTTCGTCCCCGGGACGTCCCACTGCAGAGGCGTCCAGGCCCAGAGGCGTCAGAACCAGACCAGGGGTCCGAGAAGGGGAGGAGCCAAGTCCAGGCCTCATCACGGGAGGGGCGTGGCCGTCCCCGAGCGGCTGGAAAAACTGTCTCTGTCCTCGGACTGCAAAAGTCAGAGCGATCACGACCGACAGACGCAGCGACACCCGGAGCCATCCTGGTCCAGAACCGACGGGGGGGATCCGGCGGTCCAACGAGACCTTCAGGTTTCTCCAGAACATCCGACCGGACACCAGCCAGCGCTGGGAGCCGACTCGGCAAAAGACGCAGGCGTCCGCAGCCAGCGCGGAAGAAGGCGGGGCCCCCACCGACCCGCCCCACACGCCGGGGCCTCCGGACCCGCCTGGCACCAGTGTGACGGTCAGGCCCAGAGAACCAGGGGAGGCGGGCCTCGCCAGGGTCACGGCAGGAGCTTCCAGAGGAAGGTGGTGGAGAGGGGGAGGGAGGAGGTGCTATGACAAAAGGCAACATGGTGGATGAGCGACCGCGCCTCCGTTACCAGTCCGCATCGACCCGAGTCCTCCAGCAGAACCGGCGGCGACCCGCGTCCCCCGACCCGCCGGCTGCTGTCGTCCCAGTGTCCGCTACGCACTTTCACACACACTAAAACTCGCCACGGACGCCCGCTGCTTCTGACTGTGGCGCTGTTTCACTTCGAAGACGAGCAAATTAAACGTCTCTCTGGATGTCGGTGTCTCCGTCTGTTTATAATTACAACTTCAGCTGTTTTTAATAAATTAAGTGTTCGTTATTGGTGATTAATTTAATGCATCAGTGTAAATTATCTTAAACAAAAACAGATTATGATTCTAATATACTTTTATTTTGTCCAAGTATCTTAACTTTCTCTTAAAACCCTTTTACATATTTGTAGAAACAGATTTTAAACGTATAATAACCTTATCTGATATAAAGTTAATTGATCTTGACACGTACCATTGAGTAATTTGCAAATAATTAAAAAAAAACAGTAAATGACAAATTAATATTGATTGAATAAAATTGTGCAAATTACATATTTTTAATCGAGAAACTTAGAATTACAACATTGATCATTTTTAAATCTCACGTTTCCAGTCAACAACTGAACCTGAATTTAACTGATCAATAAGCCTCCTAAAAACCACAGCTGTGATTAGTGAGTTACAGGTTCAGGAAGTTTGTTTGTTTGTTTTAACTCTGACTGATGCAGATTTACGTAAACATCAGCAGGAACTTCCTGTGGCTGTGGAGAAGATGTTGCTGCTCCAGAAACATCAAGTTATTGATCGGACCGAGTCATCGGATCAATCAAGTGAACAGAATGTCTAAGTGAACTGCTGAACTGTTAAAACCACCTTAAAAAAGCCGGGAAGGTTAGTATTCAATAAAAGTTGTGGTTGGAAAAGATCTTTTAATTATTGTGACATTTGGTGAAAAACAACAAAACTCACCAAAATGTTTAATAGTTCAGCTAAGAGTATTTCTACTTGCACAGAATATAACCTTGAATACTAAATTATGGCTTAACCCTTATGAAAACCACTTATTAGTGAGGATAGTTTAAAAAATTAAAAACAGACTTTAACTTCAGTTAGTCAGGTCTTGGTGCTCAAGAGTGAAGTCAGACGGCTGTCTGAACAATCATTTTCATCCCATTTCTTTGTCTTTCAAGATGCAGCCGTATATTTAAATAAATATCTAAATAACAAAGTAGGATTTTGTCTCTACTAGTGAAAGGGTGATTCAGGGAATTCATCTTCACACTTGGTCTGACACCAGTGAAGTCCTGACTTCAACACCTGAATAAAAACTGATATGACCCGAGTAGAATGGATGAGGGTAGAATTTAATTTTATATAAATAGTATATATAAAAAATTCAAATTTCACAGTGTTAACAGAGTTACTTTGAGATGCATTTTCATTATATATATTCATATCAATATTACATATAGATACACTGAAACATTTACTGTATTTCTAATTTTTTAAGCATTTTGAACCAGTTGCAATCATGCAACTTCAGCTGACAACAGGATAATGACCGATTAATAATGGCGTTATTATTTTAAAAAAAAATAATAATAATGGCGTTATTAAGCAGGTAATTGTCAGAAAACGTGTTCTAAATCCGCTGTGTTTCATAGAGTGAGAGAGGGTTCACGGGAAATGTAGTTGTTCGTTGGAGGCTAAAAGGAGGCGGGGCGTTTATTTATCCTGCTCCACGCTAGGTGGCGGTAAAGCGCAACGTTTCGCTGTTTGTCAACCAAATTACAAGAAGAAGAAGAAGAAGCGGACCTACATCGCGTATGTTCCGTTTGACTCCATCTTGCGAAGTTTGTTTTTGTTTTTATTTATTTATTTATTTTCTTTAAAAGGCGCAGGTCCCTGCGGTTAAACGGCAGTAGTGCGGCCGAGGACTAGGTATGACCGGCGCGAACGCGTTTCACAAGAGCTACAGTACCAGCAAGGACTCTGGCGCCAGAATGGACGTGGACGTGGACTCGAGTCGCGCTGGAAGTGAGCGGGGAGACCTGGACGGCAGCATCCCGGCCGCCTGCTCCTCCAACGGCAGCGGCGGGGAGGACGACGACACCGAGGCCCCGGGCCGGCCCCGAGAAGCCGGCGGCTCAAGTAATCACCACGCCGCGGACGGAGGAGCGGTGCACGGCGGGAGGGAGCAGGAGGTGTCGGTGGAAATTGGAGAGACGTATTTGTGTCAAAGAGCCGACAAAACGTGGCGTGAGTGAAAATCTGACTATAAACAGTAATAAATACACTAAACATCGTTTTATTTACTAGTAAGATAATCACTGTATGTGTTTATTGCTATAAAACCTGAACTAGTTTAAATGAAGCTTTCTAGAAAATTCCAACACAAAAGTGTAAACAGTTGAAAATATTGATCTTTCTGGGGTTTAAAAGCAGCTGTTTAGATGTGAGATTCCTAAATTAAAGACAGCTCTAACACATACTGAGGAACTGTTTATCTGGTAAAAAGTGTTTTTCTTACTTTCCAGACACAGCAGAGGTGATCCAGTCCCGGCTGAATGAGCAGGAGGGCAGAGAGGAGTTTTATGTTCACTACGTGGGATGTAAGTACAAACACTTACCCTTCATCGGGGTTACTTTTACAACACCTGTGAAAATGGTGATTATTTTTCCAGTTAACAGACGCCTGGATGAATGGGTGGGTAAGTCCCGGCTGGCCCTCACCAAGACCGTGAAAGACGCCGTGAGGAAGAGCACAGAGGTCGGAGGTGTCAGCGATCTGGGCGATCAGCCAGAGAGGAAGATCACCCGCAACCAGAAGCGCAAGCACGACGAGATCAACCATGTCCAGAAGGTACAGGTGTTTGTTTGTTTTGTGCAGGGTGATGCTCTGGTGTGTTGTTGTTGTTGTTGTTTATCTAATGAGGTTCTCCCTCAGACGTATGCGGAGATGGACCCGACGACAGCTGCGCTGGAGAAGGAGCACGAGGCGGTGTGTAACTCTCACCAGACTTTTGTTGTTTCCGTTTCGTCTCGACTGTTTGGTTAAACATCCTCAAGCCTGCGTTATTCATCTTCTTATAGATCACCAAAGTGAAATACGTGGATAAGATCCAGATAGGAAACTTTGAGATCGATGCCTGGTACTTCTCGCCGTTTCCTGAAGACTATGGCAAGCAGCCCAAGCTGTGGATCTGCGAGTACTGCCTCAAATACATGAAGTACGAGAAGTCCTTCAGATACCACCTGGTCAGTACGCTCTCACGCTTTGTTTAAGTTTATAAATGTGTCCTGAAACATCAGCAGAGCGTGATTTTTAACCTTTTCCTCCGCAGTCGCACTGTCAGTGGCGGCAGCCTCCCGGCAAAGAGATTTACAGGAGGAGTAATATATCGGTGTTTGAAGTCGACGGGCGAGACCACAAGGTGAAGATGCTAAACTTTCATGACTGACTGGACTCAGCTGGATCTTTACACCTCAGATATTTGATCTTGTGGTGATTGTGGGACTGTGTTTACAGATCTACTGTCAGAATCTTTGTCTACTAGCGAAGCTGTTTCTGGACCACAAGACGCTTTATTTTGACGTGGAGCCGTTCATCTTCTACATCCTCACTGAAGTCAACAAGCAGGGCGCGCACATCGTCGGCTACTTCTCAAAAGTAAGTCCTTGAGGTGATGGCGCTTCTGCTGGAGATCGGTGAGGTGTGTGCACCGTAGCTGCGTCGCAACGTGCACCGCAGCCTGATGATAAACCCAAAATATAACTGTCAGACTGACACAAACCTAAACACGGGATGGGTTCTTCCTCACCAGCTTCAAACCAGGTGGATGTTTTACTTCAGTGTCAGTAAAAGTCGGAGTTATTTAACGTTTGTCGGCTCAAACTCGCGTCAGATCTGCTTCCTTTGCTCTTTTGCCTTGTTTGAGGTCTGTGCAGGAAGTAAACAAAAGGAAGCTCAGCACCTCAAAAGAAACCGCACCGCCACCTAGTGTTTGACTTTGTAACTACAGAGCAACACAAACAACAACACAACTGCAAACTCCAATAATAAATAAATAAATAAATAGTTGATAGAGAGAGATGGACGTGTGTTGACCTTTGATGACGAGCAGACTGTGGTCCAGTCAGGTGAAACATCTAAAACGTGCAGGACAGCCGGTCCAGAGGACCAGGGCTGAAGAACACGGGTTTAAATAAAACGTAAAAGTCAGAGTTGATATTAATTATCCTATAAACTGTTACTTAGATTAAACTAGTCAGTAAAATAATAACCACAGCATTTTTCACTGATAAAAATCACTTTAGTGCAGAATCTCTTGGTTTCAAAAGAATTTTAAATCAATAGCTTTATTTTTATTAATATTATTGATCTCATGTCTAAACTTGAATCATATTAAGCTTTTTTTTTTTTACATTTTTTTAGTTGTTGTGATCTTTATTTTGATTTGCAGGAGAAGGAGTCTCCGGATGGGAATAACGTGGCGTGCATCCTCACGCTGCCGCCGTACCAGCGCAGAGGCTACGGGAAGTTCCTCATAGCCTTCAGTAAGAGAGTTCAGCGTAAAACGTTTTAATTATGTGTCATTATTGATCAGATATTAGCATTTAAACTGCCTGAGAAGATAACCGATGGTTAAAAACGCTTCAGCCGCTCTTACGTTGGTGAATACTCAGGTTTGTGGCCTCCACCCGCTCCATCTCCTGGATCAGCCAGATCTTCTGATGCTGGCCGATCAGACGGACAGCGAGTCGATGACGCGCTGTTGTTTACGTCAACAACACGTGATAAACACGCCTTCATCATCCGGGATAACGACCCGGTTTAATCTAAAAACCCGTTTCTGTTCGTTCAGACTGCAGCCATCAACGTTGAGACGTATTTGATTAACTAAATTATTCCGAATGAAAACGACCATTTTTATCATGTACGTGCACTGAACTGATCTTACCTGGTTTGGACTCGAACACGTCACACGTGCGCTGTTGTGTTCAGGTTACGAGCTGTCCAAGCTGGAGAACACGGTGGGTTCTCCAGAGAAGCCTCTGTCGGACCTGGGGAAGCTGAGCTACAGGAGCTACTGGTCCTGGGTGCTGCTGGAGATCCTCCGGGACTTCAGGGGAACCTTGTCCATCAAGGATCTCAGGTAGAAACCAGGACGCCGTCTCATAACGGCGGCCATCTTTGGAGCGCAGAAACAGAAACAGATAGAGGCTGAAACATTTGTTTTGTGCATTATTGTACAAGCAGATTTTATAAAGAGATGCTTTCAGACACCGGGTCACCTGATCACCGGGTCACCTGATCACCGGGTCACCTGACCACCTGATCACCTGACTCTGACGCTGTTTTCCAGCCAGATGACCAGCATCACGCAGAGTGACATCATCAGCACGCTGCAGTCGCTCAACATGGTCAAGTACTGGAAGGGTCAGCACGTCATCTGTGTGACGCCCAAACTCGTGGAAGAGCACCTGAAGAGCGCCCAGTACAAGAAACCGCCCATCACAGGTAGGTGCACGTGTCCCAGGTGAGGGCACGTCACGTCCTCGCAGGTGTAGGTGTGAAGGAGGTGGAGCTCATTTAATCTTCAGCTCGGGTCTAGACGGGCTGAAGGGATGCTGGGAGCTCACCTGAGTGACGACACACACACACACACACGCACACACACACACGCTGGGCTTCTCAGATGTAATCACACCTGGAAATGGATGTTGAAAGTAGAGTGATGAGAAACTGTTGTAAAGACCACATCGATTATTCGATTCATCGCAACGCGAGACGATTCATAAATGCTCAGAAACGGTTACTTTTCATAACGAAACGACGGCTGAAGTTGCGACACCTTGAAGGGCGGATGAGGTGGAGGTAGTTGACGCTTTTGTAAGCCGGGTTTTGGAAACATGGCGACGGAGCTCCACAGCTCCAGTGTCGTCTCGGTGGGAGCCCTCTGTGTCAGAGGGGCTGTTGACTCCGGTTGTCATGGCGACGGCCCGAGCTCCACTCATCCCTGGGTTGTGGTGGGGTTTGGAACTCTACCCCACCCGGGGGTGGGCGGTGGCCCCACCTGTGATAGTGGGATAATGTTCCCTCACTGGTTCTTCTGTTCCCAACAATGTTTTACATGTTGTTTATTTTAACCTTTGATTGTGTTTTATCGTTGATAGAGATCAGGGTCGGTTCGGTGGGGGGTGGAGTAGATGGGTGGGGGTGGTTTTATTTTTACTGTTAAAGCACTTTGTGCGGCATTTTATTGTACGGAAAGTTCTGTATAAATAAAGTTTGATTTGACTGAAAAGCGTCTCCACTCGTGAGCCGAGTGGAAGGCGGCGGTGACACGACCAACACGTGACATCACCTCACGCGTTTCCATCCCGGGTTAGAGAAGAAGACCTAAACGTCCCCGCAGCTCTGAATCGAAGCTTTTTCCAGCTCCATTAGCTCGTTGTTTGTTTGTTTGTTTATCGTCCTGAGACCGATGAAGACAACCGTGATGATGAGGAGTAAATGCTGTGACATCACCTGACTTCCTGTTTTTGTTTTTGTTTCTCTTCACATCCACAGTTGACACGGTGTGCCTGAAGTGGGCGCCTCCTAAAAACAAACAAGCAAAGTTGTCGAAGAAGTGAGACGTTTGTGAGGATCAGCCGCCGAGCTCCTCCTTCCACTTACACCCTGTAAATAGTTGTTTGTAGCTTCTGTCTGTATTTTTTATAATAAATGTGAACATAAAAAAAAAAAATCCATTTTTTTTTCCTTTGCAAAGTTGAACTTAAAGAGAAAGGTTAAAGTGTTAATATAAACTAAAATGTTTGTTTATGAAATGATCAGGAGTAAACGTGTAAATAAAAACAGGATTCTGCAGCATGTTTTACGTTTAAAACTGAATAAAAGTGAAGTTAACAGTGGAAGCCGGGATGATTGACGGCTGATCAATAAAGAGTCCTTTTATTCACCTGAGTGGGTAAATGTTCAGGTGAACATGGTGAAACTTTCCACCAGAGGGAGTGAAAAGCTTCACCACCTGCTCTTCTGCGTCTTTGAGATTTAGGTTTTTAAAATATTTTATGAGTCACAGAAACAGTTTTGGTTTACTGCGGAAATGAAAAGGAAAAAAAAAAACAAAACTCTTTATTTATTTCTTCACGGTTCATTTTGACACGACTTTTGTGGTTTCACAACAACTGCGCAGAAAAACGGATGAAGAAGAAGGAAGCTCCGCCCCCTTCACCTTCAAACCGGAAACAGACGTTAAATCACTGCGGCGGCTCCGAGGTCGTCGTTTAAAGCTGGTTTGAGGATTTCCTGATGTAGTCGGGTGATGCAGGTTCATAAATGCTCAATATATATATATATATTAAAAAGTTTTTTTAAAAAAAGGGCACGTGACGTGTCCTCTGAACGTTTGTGCTGAAGGCGCTGACGCCTTTCAGACACAGATCTGGGATTAGCGCCAGCGGATCCCCGTGCACGAGCTGTGTAGTTCGTGCACGGATGTTTGTTTACTCCTGTATTATTAAAGCTGCCTTCAGTAGTTTCTTACAAACCTTGGAGGTGAAATCTAGTCTTAAATATTTGAGGTCGCACTTCTCAGGAAACTCAGCGGTTTCTGTTGTGGTTTCTTTGTTTTTTTTCCTCTGGCTTGAGAGGAAACGATCTCCCACTTCCTCATACCTGGTTTAGAGAAGGTCACTGGAGCTGAAATGAACTTTAATCCTTTTCTCACTGAAGGTGTGAACCCACTGATCTGGTTTCACCTCAGGTCTTCACGGACCAATCAGGAGGCTCGAAAAGGCCTCCACTCTCATGACGTCACTGCTGCCTGCTTTTGCTCAAGTTTCTGTTGGATTTGAAGTAAATCTGGTGTCACTTTTGCTGCCTGTTAGCTTTTTACGTTAATCCTGATTAAATCTGAACATGAAGTCAAACGTCGTTTAGACTGAAAACAAAACAGTTGTTTTACTGTATAAATGCATTAAAATGATTTACATCCTCACCTGATCATTGAAGAGAAAGGAAACGTTTAGATCTGCTGGTTCAGAAACAAAAGACGGTCAAATTGATTGATTTATAAATATGTGGATAAATATTACACAATAAATAAACAAATAAACTGAACAAAGAGCAAAAAGTTCAGGTCCAACCAGTTCATCGAGGAGTCAAGAGAAGCAGAAGAATTAGATTTTATTTTGACAACAAATTTAAGGCGAGAGAAGAAAAGAAGAACGCCTCCTGTCAGTTCAGGTAATCTGGATCCGGTGACGGGATCAAAGATCTAAAACTGGAGCGGGAAATCGTACCAGCGGCAGGTTTCAGGACAAAGACCAAACTGTTTACAAAAACAAGACCGATTCAATAAACAAAAAAAGTTTGTTGTCTGAAAACATCTCCCCAAGACTTTACCACTTTCTACTGATTCTGATACTCGGATACTTGAGTACCGGTGGGTACTTGAGTACTGGAAGATACTTGAGAACTGGAGGATTCTTTAGTACTGGTGGATACTTACTTCCTGGAGGATACTTGAGTACTGGCAAGTACTTATATACTGGAGGATATTTGAGTACTGGTGGGTACTTGAGTACTGGTGGGTACTTGAGTACTAGAAGATACTTGAGTACTGGTGGGTACTTGAGTACTAGAAGATACTTGAGTACTGGTGGGTACTTGAGTACCAGCGGATACCTGAGTTCTGATCCAAACTGGTCAGATTTCTTTTAACGTCGGTGACATTTGTACAGTTTGAGAAACGATTCGAAGATT
>JAOWBL010000023.1:1463799-1475577 GCA_028564865.1 Zenarchopterus dispar
TACCCTGGAGGAGGTAAGTGATGAGAGTGGTGGAGATGGGAACTTGTTCAACATTTATAAATGTGTTACTTCTGGCCTAAAGAGGATCCCCAGATCTATAAATGTTGGGAGAAACTCATCCCTGATATCGAGAGCTGACCTCTGGCATCAACAAGGCCTTCTCAGCCATAAAACTTGCGCTGCCTGGATATTTCCTTTTTCTTGGACCGTTCTACCCAAACATTCGAGATTGGATGTATGGAAATGGATATAAAAATCCTCAGTAACTCATTAGTGTCTAAAATGACCAGCTTATCTTCACAAACAAGCATGCCATGTTCACTTCAATGACCTGTGTTCCTGGTTCTGACGGTCATTTTGAACTTCAGCGGGTTATCTTGACCAATCTGCATACTTTGATGCGCTGCTGTCACGGGGATGTCCGGTTGGATATTAGATTAGATAAACTGTTTACTGCAGAAGAAGACTTGTCTGTGAAGCACATTTTGCACCAGATGAGTCAAACGGATTAAATTTTTCTTCTTGTTGCTCAGGGCGACTCTGGAAACCCGCTCATGTGTAAGTTGGACGGCTCCTGGTTCCAGGCAGCGGTTTTGTCGTTTCAAAGCCCCTCCAGCAGGCAGAAGCGAGAAGATAAAGTGATGGTGTTTGAAAAGCTGACCCAGTTTCAGAGCTTCTTGACTCGGTCCCTGGGGACTTTCTTGTCCCCGACTTTGTCCAACAACAACAACACAAACAACACAAACTCCACCAACTCCACTAACTCCACCAACTCCACCACCGCTGCCACCACCAGTGGGTCCAACGCTCCTTTCTCCTTTCTCTTCTGCATCCATCTCCTCATCCTCGCCTTGTGTCTCCAGATCTTCTCATAGAAACTTAACATGTTTTACATGATGTGATTTGCACAAATGAATGTAGGCAAACTTTGAGTGACACTTTAAATGTTGTTTTTTGTTTTTTTTATTTAAAATCTCTAATGTGAAAGTTTTACTTCTGTCAGAACATACAACTGATGATCAAAAATGATTCTGTTTCTGGACTAATGAGGTCAATGTTAGTATTTTTTTAACATGTTGGAAAATAGATCACGATTCTTCTTTAATGGTTGTACAGTTTTTTTAAATGTGCATTATTTAAAGAATGTTAAAAATGAAACTTTTGAGATGTATGGACTGATATTATTCCAGAAGTTGATGCCTGAAGCGAAATGAATCACGAGAGCCAAAGCTTGTCTTAAATTTGTGAGACAACTTATCTACTATTTACCTATCTCATGTTGCATAAAATTCCACGTCACATTTTTCTGTCAAAATCAAAGCACTTGATGGTAACAATATTCAGAAATATATATTTTTATTGAAAATAGTAAAGCTGCACTGTAACTGGAAATTATTCAGGTTTTGATGATTTATATAGGAATGTAAATGTTTTTTTTTATCTGAAAGGAAAAACAATCATATATTTGTTGAAATGAGTTCCTAAATTTAATCACAGTTGTGTTTTTAATTTCAGATTAATAGAAATGCTGCAAATTGATATTAAAGTTTACACTTGACATTAAACAAATACATTAAAAATGTGTTTGCTGTAAAAGACAAACTGTGTAGTTTTAAAGTTTGTTCTTATTTAGGAGAAACATGTTTAAATACACTCACTGGTGGAGTTAATTACTTCCCTTTAATGATCCAAAATATTGTCCACGCTATCATAATTATGAGTTTTAACTGGGAATTCAGCCTTCTGGAAGAAATGTCACCTTATTTACACAACCACAGTTTTCCATCCATTTCGCATTGAATATTCTGTATTGTCATAAATGTTTTGTTGTATCATAGTTTGATGTAACTGAATCATTTTATTGTTCATTGAAAAAAAAACGACAAATTCCAGATGTCGTGACTGAAGCGGCTGCTGAGATCTTCCTCATTTTTAACCAACTACCAAAATATGAAACTAGTGTTCAGAAAGCCAAAAAAAAAAAAGCAAAGAAAAATCATTAAATAATTTTAAAATAGTTAAAACTTTAATGAAAACAGAAAAAGTGTATGTATACAAAAACTTAGCTTAAAAATCTTGCACTCAAACAGTACGTAGTGCTTTTTTTTTCAATAATCAAACACCAATGAACAAATCGGGGCACAAAGTGGAGCTCAGAGTCCGACGGTGTTCAGTACGTGGTAGGGTGGGAATCAGTCCACCGACCTCCTCTACTTTTTTAAAAAAAGGTTTGTCCTTTTTCTGATGGCTGTTGTGAACTTCATGTTTGGCAGAACCTGCAGCACCAGTCCTGAACAGCAGCTCACTCAGACATCAGCTCCACCACACTGAACCCTACTCAATACTTCAGGGCATTTATGAGCGTTTCTTCTTGTAAATATCCACCTATTATTTACACCCGCTTACTCCGGTGAAGGGTCACCGGGGGTCTGCCAGAGCCTGTCCCAGCTCTCTCCAGGCGTACACCCTGGACATGTCGCCAGTCCATCACAGATCTTACAAATATAGTGTTAAATGTTGTAGTGTCCATTTAAATGATGGAAAAGCAGATTTAAAAGCATTGTAAACAGCAGCTGCCTCCACAGTTTTTCCTTTTAAAAGATGATGACACACAATCATCTGATGATATTGTCAAAGTATTCTATAATATTTGTCAATTACCAGAGTTTTCCCCTTTCCATCTTTAGTAAACAAGGCAGAGTTAAAAACTCAACCAGATCTTTCTTGTCCAAGTCCCTCTTTTCAATCCTGCTTGAGTTAAAAAAAACTCTTCGATCATTTTATTTTAACAGATATGTCAGAGAACTGAATCTTTTTTTCTCAATTAACTCAGTTAATTTAAGGGAAAAACAAGCTATTGTGTGAAACAAACACACTATATTATCTGAGGCAGTAAGAGGTCGATTTGAAGTTTTTATGAGAGTAAACAAGAGGAAGTCATTTTAAGACTGGTGAGGAACCGAGGTCGGCCGGAGACTTCAGCTCCAACTGTTCGGGCCACCTCTCTAACGTAAACTCCTGAACTGAAGGCATGAAATGAAGTGTGAAGTGCAACAACACCTCCACCCTTGTCCTCTACTTGATCCGGATCTCCAAGCAGAGACAGGTGAAGTCTTCGCACTCGGGAAGCTGGCAGGAGCAGGAACAGTCAATGTTGGGACACTGTGGACAAACAAAGGTAGAGCAGTGAGCAAAAAAGACAAAAAACGTGTTACTTCTTAAATTATTATCACCAACAATTCATCAAAGGTCCCAAGTAAATCTTTCCTGCAGCTATAAGGATGTTGTTTTGCTTTGTCTGAATATAAAAGAACCCACATTCAAACATTTTCTCTGTAAATGTTTTACACTTTTGCAGAGCTCCGGTCCACAGCAGGTGGAGACAGAGAACCCACACAAAAACCAAAGATTATGATCATCCCCCTAAAAATGTTGTAGATTATTTAAAGCACCCAAAATGCCCTGCTTTTACACACATCTCATGCTAAGAGGGAACCCTTCTGACACAAACACACAAAAACAGACCACAAAACTATTTGAGACCGTTTTCACCATGTTTTCAAACTACAGCTTTGAGTACATTTTGCTTATTGTGCCATTTGATTATTAATGTCTCCCTTTATTAACTGTTCTTTACTCAATATTTTACTTGTCATCTAATCCATCGTACCAAGTGTTCAGCTTCTGAGAATTATATTTGCAGCATCTGAACAAATATTTAATTGAATTTCATATTGTTTGTAAAACACTGAAACCTTTTTTGCATCCGGTAGATAATGAATATCTAAAGAAAGATAAAGGAACTTATCTTGTAGAGCAGAGAGACGTTAGTTTGACCCTTCCTGTAGTTAACTCCAAGCTTGTTTATATTCAGCTGCTGATGAAGTTTCTGATTAAAATGATGTGATATTCAGTCTTAATTGTGGGATGAAAACATTTGTTTATCATGGGAACTTATGAAAGCCCTATTACAGTCGTCTGACAGTTTTTCAGTGTAATGAATAGATGCACAGGAGGACCATCACAGAGAAGTTCATCAATTAAGCATCAGTAGTGATTAGTTAAAACTGTTTTGAATGTTGAATTTCACAGCTTCTGCATCTCGCACGTCTCTGAGGAAAGTAGTAAAAAGCATCGTGAAAATGTATCTGTGGTTTGATTTGTTTTCGGAGTTCAAGGCTCCACTGATGGAAGCAGAACGCTGACTTGTTTAAAGGTTTACTTACAGCTTCTAAAGAGCAGTAGGGCAGGAGCGCCCTGATGGGCGGCAGGTGGCAGTTACACCTTTCAGCCAGTCGGTAGCATAGGTCATAGATAGAAAAACGTGGACAACAATCAGAACAACTGCAAGGACAGCGGTCCTGCAGGGAAGAGACAACATGACAGGTGTGCTTTATTACTTTAGTCTTTATGTAAACACAGACAATCAATCTCAGTAATGAAGCAGGAAAATAAACACTTCCCAGCTGCCTTCCATTCCCAGCATTCACAATCTACATTTTTGTCATGTTAACTGAGTTTACATCTCTCTTCTGCCTCCTTAGTTTGTCACAGACGCAGCATCTCCTCTCAGGAGAACAAAATACTTTCAAATATCCCAAATATCTTCCTCTTCCTCTGATTTTCTTTCCAGTACAACTAATTGTACAGAACAATGAAGGCTTTGATTAAGATTTTTTTTACAAAATTATCTTCAAGCAAGAAAGAGAAAATATTGTAATAAAAAAAATACAGGTTACATTATTATAACTTGTAGATTTTCTACATGCACTTTACATGAATTAATGATTATTTCTATAAATCCATGAAATTTGGACTATCTTCCTGTTTACACAAGTGAAACTAATATATTTAAAGTTCCTGAGAACTGACAAGCAGAGCGCAGTTTGTTTTTCTATATTTTTAAATTTGCGTCAAACGAATTCAGGCACCATCCACCTTGTCACTTCTCTTTACATTCACAATCTGAAGAAACCGTCATGAAACGCAAAGTTGCTGTAAATCCCAGAATTCCTAATTACTTCCTGATCTTTAATAAAACAAAAATAAGTCAAGTTTATTTCTATAGCTCACTTAAAACAACCTCAGTTAACCAGGCGAAATCAAATTAAAATCCCCAAATCAACAATAAATTAAGCAAAAATAGCAAAATAAAAGCCTACTGATGTCTAATAAAGTCATACAAGCAATTCTAAAATTTATTTTAGAGTTTTAGAAAAATAAAATTTGTTGAGCCAATATTTAGCCATAATATGTGATTTCGTATATTAGCGCCATTTTTGAAATAAAAAACTTTGCCCCCTCCATTCGCTTCAGTTTATCATGTACATCCAAACACCTGCACACAAAGTTCAGTAAGGCAAACTCTGAGCTCAGGAACAACAACCGGGTCGACAGCACCAACCTTGAGGCAGTGTCGGATCCACAACCCGATCCCCAGGAGGACCATGTAAAGACTCGCAATGATCAACATCACTGCTGGGAGAGGGATGGCCAGCTCCCAAACAGACAACGCCTGAGAGAAGAGGACCAAAATATGAATCTACATAAAACCAGACGTTCATGTCAAAGATAATATTATAATTTCTTACTTTCATCGTGTAGCTCTGCGGTGAAAACTTTAACTGTCACAAAACTCTCATGGACCACTGACAGGAAAAAAAAGTTAAAACTTTGTTATTAATCTGTTTTTCCTTTTGTTTTCTTTAGTTTTTACTGATAAATATTATGAGTTTATTAGTATTATTAGCTTGTTTTTTTAATTTATTTATTCATCAGTTAATGAAACATCTATACCTATATCTCTATCTGCCACTCCCTTAAATTTAAAAGTATTTTTTAAATTCAGTTTGAGTTATGTCTGTTTATTTTACAATAATAAATGATATCAGTCAAACATTTTCCCTGGTATCTTGCAATAAATATTAGCCTTGATGTCATCTCTATCCTGCTTCGTAATCAATCCTTTCTGGGGGGGTTTGTGCAACTTTAAGCTTGTTTGTACTTCTTTATTTTCAGTGTATAGGCTCTCTCCAAGACCATTTTCTTCGTACTGACTTTGTTACTCCTCTTGGTCAGTCTAAGTCTGAGA
Source organism: Zenarchopterus dispar (assembly GCA_028564865.1). Lineage (NCBI taxonomy): Eukaryota > Metazoa > Chordata > Actinopteri > Beloniformes > Zenarchopteridae > Zenarchopterus > Zenarchopterus dispar. The sequence goes on from JAOWBL010000023.1 coordinate 1,469,891, forward strand.
TTTCACCGCTGAGCGAGTGTTTTGTTTCTTTTTTGGTCAGTTTGTGTGTCTTTGAAGTTCGTCTGTCTCTACACGCTCTCATCACACTTAAAAACTGTGACTTGTGTACTGTCAAAGTAGTACAAGCACACAGCAATATACACCACCTGGATTTAACTAAGAAAAATACCAAAGAGCTTCCTGTGAAGAGTAAAAGATGTTTCAAATTTGTGATTAGATTAGACAAAATGACTAAGATGTTTTTGGACCTCGTCCAAAGTGGTCTAACTGTTTACAAATTAAAAGTTTCACGAATCATGTGTTATACATTATTTACTATTTAAGACATTATTTAAGGCTTGAACAGTCTAAATACTGTGGTTTTTGATCGCCAACTGATTTGTGGAGTTTAACTGTGGAGAAAGAAAGATAAGAAAAGTCATGAAATGTCCTTATTTTGTATTTTCGCAAACTGAATACATTTTTCCAAAAAAAAATCACAAATTGCGTTTGATATATTTTTATATATATAAGAAACACATATTTATTATGTATAAAGGCATATATATATATATATATATATATATATATATCATATATTCTTTTGTTTGTTTTTCATGGCTCGACCTGATTTAAGGTGACGTTTAACAGCTCTCTGGTTTTTCTGTCTCATATTACTGGTCCAAAAACCCAAATAACAACGTATTCATGTTGAGAAATACCTTAAAAATACAATTAAAGTGTTAGGAGCAACACAATGTACACTTACTAAAGTCCCAAAACCCGCTGCTAACAGTAGTTTCTCTAAAACAACTAACATTTTACAACAACTTACCGTTATGTAGGAAAGAGCTCCCGCCCTTTTATCGGCCTGTAAATAATACTTGTGATCTTCAACACATCTTAAGTCAAATAAAGTCATCAAGTTATCATCGTAAAGTAAAGAAGAAAAACCGAGTTTTACTCTTGAGTCGATGGAAACCATTGAGGTTCCTGCTGTGGCGGCGGCAGATGTGTTGTCATGGACACGGACGGATCCCTGGAAGGGACAGAAAGAACTCGAACGCTAAAAATAGCGTTACTGTACTTTTTTAAAATTTTCACAATTACGACGAATAATATTTTTGTAAATAAGGCCAAACTCTCAATATATTTCTAATTTTTAGGTCAGATCAATTTAGAAGTTATTTCCCTTTATATCAGACTTACTATTTTTTTGTATATTAATTTCATACGTATAAGAATGTCCAAAGTCTTTTATGTACAAAATATCTTTCAAAAGCTTAAGGACTCAACAAAAAAGCCAAAACATCTTCAAGAATGAATTTTTAAAAATATACGCCAGCATATTCAATGACTACTTTTTTCACCTTCTTCAGTAACTGTACAATTATCTACATTTTTAATGGCATATTTTAGTTTTACATGTTACTAAATCTTCTTCAGCCCATTTCGTGAAAATTGCACATAATTGCTGTCATCTGCATGCTTTAGAAATAGTTACTAAAATAATTATGCAGCCTCTTCTACTGCGAGGGAAGATTTTTTATTCTGTTTTACAGATTCATGAATGTTGTTAAAATCATGTCGTGTGAGCCAAAGCTGCTTCTGCCAATTCACAAGTAAAACCACCCACACAGGACAGGCTTCAACTGCACAAGTTTTATTGAACCAAATGAGGATTTCTCAAAACAAACCATCACCTCTGTTGCCATTACTCGTATGGTAAACATCACAATAGGTTATTGCATTACAGGACATTTTAGAATTTTGTGTCCTCAACTGTAAGTCTGGTACCAGATTGGTTGTACAACAAACAAGAAAGCTAGTCAAGCACCAAGGTAGACTCTCCTCACTTACAAAAAAGAAAAATCCTAACCAAGATGCTTTCACTTTCCCTCACCCTGGTATTCTCACAGTGAAATTCACCAAGTTTTTACAGGCCACACTTTTGATCAAAGTGGGATTACCACCGAACGCTCAAGTTTAATACTTTGGCATAAAGGAAAAGATACCAAAAACATGGGAGTGAAGATGATCAGTGCTCCAATATCAGATAACCCTGCCCAAATGAGAACTGGCCGTGTATGGGGAACTTTAGTACAAAAATCCAAACAACTCTTGATGGTAAATGTGTGAAACTAACTGCAGCCAATCAAATGTCTCCTTCCAGCAGTCCTGAAGTTATTCACTCATGATATAGGACAAGAAGTGTGACCCTCCTTCACACACACCCCACCCTCACCCCATGACAACACTCCAATACATTATGGAGACTCATTTTATTGAAACACCTTTAAATACAAAACAAAAACATTACATGAAACTGTGCCTCATCGTGGCACAAGACCTAAAAAGAAAAAGGAAATAAAACGCAAGGGACATGGAGGAAATGTGAGTGGGAGGGTCATCACCACTCATCCCTGATGTGTGGAGCTGCAGTGGTGTGTCTTTGTGAGAGTAAGCCTGCCCCCTGGTGTTGTAGGGGAACAGTGGTGTTACAGAGTCCCATGTTATTCAGAGGTAATTCACGTGTTACTTAATAGGAGCTGGGGGGACTGCAGAAGGGGAGAGAAGGGGGAGGAAGAGCAACAGCAGAGCATAGGAAAAGGGGATAGAGGGGTGGGGTTGGGGCACTTATTGGCCTTCCAGGACAGAAGGGGAGAGGGCTGCTGGCAGCTTCTAAAAGCCGTGGACTTTGAGCTGCTCCTCCTTGGCCAGGTCAATCTGCAAACAGAAAAAGGATCATTTTGAATTGTACATCATGTGTGTGTGTGTGGAAAAAGTGAATTAACCTGAACACAGACAATACCAAAATAAATAAATAAAATACCTCAATCAAGAACTGGCAGATATTCTTGCGCTGGTCACCCTGAAGCTGGATCACTTCACCATACTCTGGGTGCTCAATCACTGTCCCATTGCAGGCGAACTTCTGTTGTTACATGAAAGCACAAAGATTAGTGTTGGACAACTTATCCATCTACTGGAGCAGATGTTACTAAGACTGGAGTGCAGTGCAGGGAGTGTTGCTAGTCAACCACTGTGTATTACCTTCTTGAAGGCCTTGACTAGCTTCTTCTTGTCATAGTCGGCCGAGATGCCCTGGACAGTAGTGAGGGTCTTCCTGCCGTTCCGCTGTTGGATTCTTATGTGGATGTAGTCCTCTGTCCCGGCTGGGAGTCGATCATCACCCTTAGTTGCATCAGCAAAGGGGTCTGGGGGAGAATAAAACAAATAAATGGATTTATTCTCCTGCGATCAAGATTTAACTAAAGACCTCATAGATAAGAAAATACGTTGAGTCAGGTGTTAACCTTGATTTTATTTTATAAGGGCAACATATTTGACGAACTGCGCAAACGTCCATGCTAACAGCACCGCTCAACAGCCTGGTCCGGCAACGTTAGCCGCTAAGTAGCACCTTTATTCAGCAAATATGAACACCAGATCAATCACAACACAAGACCGCCATACACAGCGCCTTTATAGGGCAACAGATATAAAAGCTCTATATGATTATAAAGAAAAAAACGTATTTCCTTACCAGAACTTAAAAAAGAAGTCTAAAGAATAAGCTACCGCGTTGATAACTTCGAGTGCATTTGGGCCTAATGGCGGTTGTTTTAACGTTAGCAGAAGCCTCAAACAACTAATCAAGTCGGGCTTAGGACAACTACGAGTTACACTTTTATGTCAACTTTAATCAAATGTGCCGTTGGATGTAATGAAAATAAACCAGTTTCTAAAAAGGATAAACCTCAAAGTAAATCTGAGGCTTAGCATTATTTTAGCCAACTCTCGCCCATCCCCCACCCCGTGTCGCGTTTCGGCTCGATCGAATCGACTTACCAAAGGTTTGGAGGTTCTGAATAGCGGACATACGATAAGATTTGCTTTCCTTTCGGATAGTGACTTGGTTATCGAGCTGTTCGTCGGCTAACTTTGACTTTTTGTTTCTTATTTTCGGTTTGATCTGCTCACAGGACGACGGTCGACTCGAGTGCACCAACTCTCACAAAATGGAGGTTTTCAACTCGCAAGAGCTGGAAAACAAGCCTTTATAGCCCCGCCCATGTACTGTATGGCCCCGCCCCTCCCCTTGCCAGAAATGTACGAACGTGATGACTGACGCCAGGAGCCGCGCCTTACGTTTCTCAACTTCACCGGAAATGTAACGTCATCATGTGAAATCATTCAGTCATCATGCTCGAAGAAAATTACCGAAAATATCTTTAAGGAATGATGTTTTTAAACAATTAAATTCGACAGTTACCTTGGAGATAGTAACTATTTATATTTATGTGATCAGGAATGTATGTTTGGTGTTTTTATAATTAAAACACAAGAATTACACTCTAGAATTACACAAAAATGTAAAACTGTGCGGTCTAGGTATACACTTAAATTACAGTATAAGTGTGGCATAGTGTTATTAGGCTGTTTTAGTTTCTAATTGATAATATTGTGTACTATATGATCTTATTTTTTATCATTACTTATATTTCTCCTGAGCAGTACATGGTGTACTATTGCTTATTACTTTGCAAAAAAATATGATTAAAGACCATTTTTTCCCCACAGTACGTGGATAAGAAGGAATAGAACAGAATTTTATCATCATTGTACTTCTACAACGAAATTTTTGTGCAAACCTTGCAGAGGTAATACAAGGCATAATAGTAAAAAGGAAAAAAAGGAAAAGAACAACATAAAAATGAATAATAGGTAACGATAACACAAATTAAACATATCTTATCTACATTATTTACATTGCTGGCCAGGGTTTATAAATTATTATTCAACTAGTAAACTAAAAATGAAAACTAAAAGTAAAAATTATTGCGCCAGGTTGTATAACATCTAAATGATCATTCAGCATCTTTTTGTGTTAAATATAGTGAAGGCTCTGGATAAAAACTGTTTCAACCTGTTTGTTCTAGATTTTATTGATCTATAGCTTCTGCCTGAAGGCAGAAGTTCAATAAAGTGATGGCCTGTGTGTGATGGGTCCCTGAGAATACTCTGTGCTTTAGTGAAGCACCGTGTTTTAAATTGTAAGGTTCATGCCACTTTATGTGCACCTTTTAGTGAAGGTGAAATATTAATATAGGCATACATTAATAAATATTTACTAATCAGAGCATTTCCAATAAATAGTCCAAATGAGCAGATGGAGGAGCTTCAGAACAGATGCACTGTTTTACATCTGTTAGGTTTTATCCAGTGTCCACTTTACAAAAGATGTTTAAACTGTTGTCATGTAACTCAACAAGGGAGTAAGTGTAAAAGATAGACTGTTTATTACACTTTGATTATTATATTTTGATTATTTCATCCACAAAACAAATGTGTGTGACTAAATAAGCACATTGTTATAATTTTATATCCTCTACAAGTTCACAAATCATCTTTTCAGAAAAGCTCAAGTCCCTTTAAAAGGAAACAAGTGTCTCTGTGTACACAACAACTGAGATCAAAGAATGATCTCTGTTTTAATTTCCTCTTCTCATTTACACAAAGCAGTTATAACAAGAACATGAGCTAAAAAAAAAACAAGTGAAAAAACTGAGCTCAACATAGAAAACTCTTTTTTTCATCTGTTGTTTGTGTCCTCATTCACCACAACAGGTGTGTGTGTGTGTGTGTGTGTGTGTGTGTGTGTGTGTGTGTGTGTGTGTGTGTGTGTGTGTGTATATATATATATA
>JAOWBL010000023.1:1592940-1603403 GCA_028564865.1 Zenarchopterus dispar
ATATCTGCATTTTAATCATTCATTCACTCGTTCAAGAAGCGTCTTTGGTGCTGGAGTGTCTGTGACGTGTACTTCAGTGGAGTAAAACGCTTCACCGTTTCTTCAGGTGTCAGCAAATGTGACGAGATCTTTAACATCAAATTTCAGCATCCTCCCACGCTTTCACGCGCGCGAATACTCCACGCGCCTCGACGCCAGACGTGTTATTTTTAAGCTGCTGTGGACTCAGCCAAACCGTGCTCGTGTTGCGCGTCCGTGCGCTTTCGCTGCTGCTGCTGCTGCTCAGCTGGTCCTCGGGCCTCGCGCCCACGCGCACCTTCACGCAAGCGCGTCATTAAACCGGCCCATTAAAAAGGGATTTGGCTGCCGGTCCCCGCGGGGCCCGCGGTCGGATGAGAGGCAGAGATTTGTTCTGGGCAGACTCGAGCTGGGTGGGTTCTCTGTGTCTGAGTGGGAGGTTTGCCTGCCATGTAAACGCTGTTCCACCCCACTTGTGCTCACTGTGCACGTAGAGGCGATAGTCTGTAAATAGGTCTCCTCGTGGGTGAGTCACCGTGACAGTCTGCCTGCAGATTCTCACCTACCTACAACACGGACTCAGAGAAATCCTAATTAATTCTCTTCTTTTTTTTTCTTTTGTTCCAGGAGATTTTTGAAGAAAGTAAACACAACAGTCAGATTTAACACACCTTCACACGCACAGCCACGCTGCCTTCTCACTGTCAAGGCTTGTGAACTGATCCTAATTAAAACTGAACGTTGCTTTGTTGTTGTTGTTGTTGTTTTTCTTTCAAAATGAAACCTGAGTGGAAGTGTGGACTTGAGAGTCCCTGTGTGCAACAAACGCCTCCGACTTCTCTAACTGTGATCCTGGAGTGTCATTGTTCATGTAACTTGATATGCTGTCGATTCTCCCTAAAATAAAGAAATAAAACTTGTGGGATGTTTTTGATGAAAAGTTTGACTTTTGTCATGTTTATATTCAAAATGAAACAATCAAAAACCTGCAAAAAAAAGAAAAAAAACTGTGAAGGCAAGAAAAAGGTGAATAGAAGGGCTTAAAACGGTCAGAAAAGAGAGAGAAGACAAGAAAAGAGCGAACAAAATAGATAAGTAAATAAAAGCGAGTGAGAGAGACTCACAAAGAAGCCAAGGGGTGAAAAAGAGATCTGAATCTGGATCAGAGGAGAACCCCTGATGTCCTGCAGGGAAGCATCTGAGACCTGGAGGACCAGGGTCCCCCACCCCCGACCTGGACTTTAGTCTCCTTAAACCAACTCATCATTGTTGTGTTAGGTGGAACTAAGTTAGGAGCAGTCAGTGACGTATCAGTGACGGATAAACGACTTCCACCAATCAAAATGGCGCCTCTGGAAGCTCTAGACCTCACAGAAGTCACAGCACCAACATCACCAAGATCTCCACCATCATCTTCATGTTCCCCTTCTGCTGGAGGTTCTGGTTCCTCTCCACCGTCCTCGGTGGCTGCGTCCATGGCCTCCACCTCCTCCGTCACCTCCCAGGTCCTCCTCCTCCCATCACCTCTTCTTCTCCTGGTAAACACCTGCTTTAACTTGATGAGGTCACGCTGATGCTGGAGGACGGCTCGTCTCAGCCTTGACGGGTCCCCCGTCTGTTGGACGGACATCTCACCACAGAATCGTCGTGCTTCATCGTGCTTATGCTAACCTACCCCCAACTCACCTGACGTAGGCTAAATCAGGCAGGTGTGACCTCTAGACACAAACCAGGTCTTCTTGTGTTGAGTGACACATTCTGGGATTTGTTTTGGTTTTGATTACAGTGGTCACGTTATTGTTCTTGGTGTTATTACCCGTCCAGGTGGACCTCCATCCTTCCTGACTCTGGTTCTGGTTCTGGTTCCTGTTAAAGGGTTTTTTTTTCTTCCCACTGTCACCTGGTGCTTTCTCAGGACTGGGGGGTTGGATTAGAGAAAAGTTTTACTTAGACAGTTATTATTGTTGTTATTTTTATTACCTTTGTATTAATTGGACCAATTTCTAAAGAATTGAATTTTATTCTTGAAGTACTTTTAAATGACATTTGTTGTGATTTGTTGCAATAAATAAAATTGAAATTAATTGTTTGAGTGACTTTATAATTTGTTTTTTTTTACTGGTACATTTAAGACTTTTGTTGGTTCATTTTTTTCTTTTTTTAATCTGTCTTATCAAGCTATTTTGCAGTATTTTAAACTGCCTGATTGTTTTGAGTCTTGTTATGGGGATTTTTTCACCTCTTTATTTATTTAGTGTCTTTTATGAGTATTTTCAGTTTCTGTTCAGTTGTTCTGAATCTTTTTACGTCCACTACGGACGTAGGACTTAAGATTTGCTTCAAAATATTGTCACTTGCAGTTTCCCCACTGCGGGACAAATAAAAGTTTTCTTCTTTTTCTATTACACATTTGTTAAAACACTTTTTTAACTACTTGACTTCATTGAGTCTTTATGAAGTTAAAGAACATACATGTTTTACCTTTTTTACAGTTTTTAATGGAACTCAGTGGAACAAACTACCTAACATAACACTTTAACTAAATTTGACATTTTTTAATGATTTTAAAGTGATATTTTTTCCTCTTTGTGGACATTTTGCTTTCATCTGGAGAAGAGCTAAATGAATAAAATCCTGTTTTTTTTTCTTTGCAGTTATTTTCTTTGTAGATTTTCTGTCTCTGTGATTATTTTGTGTCGTCTTCTGCTTGTTTTGTGTTTTAGCGTTTCCTCTCCTGATTATTCCTCATCATTCTGCAGGTCTTTGTGGATCTTTCCTCTCTTCTCACCCTTTCATTAACCCTCGGATGAGAAATGTTGATTGTGCGCCGGCTCCTTGAATCCGAGCCCATCAGACCTGCTCAGTATTCCCTCCATGAAGCTTCCTTCTCTGACCACCGCAACAATATTCTTGATTTGAGTTGCTCTGTGCTTTAGTGGGCCCTGGAGACGTGGATCTACCCCCAAACAGCTGCTTCATAAACAGACGAGACTTCTCTGTTTGGTTTACCCAAAAACTGGTTAGTCGTATTTGTACGTTGTAGATTTGGGAGGACATTTGCAGTTGTGAAAGGACATTTTCGTTCACGTCATCTCACCTGTTCATTACACATTATAAATGCGATTAATTTAAAGGACACTAACAAAATTAAGGATGAGCGATATGAAACGCCCTCCCCGGCCTCTGAGTGGCTCATGAGTCCTCAAGCCTGAACCTAACCAAGGAAGCTAACCAATACCAGCCAGTTAGATGTAGCTGAGTCATGCCCTCAACATCCTACGAAAGAAATGATGCACATCAGAGACGCGTGTCCCCAAAGTGAATAAAAATAAGCCGGTATTCTCTTCAAACCTGCGTAAATCCTGAACTAGACCACCGACGTCGTTCCTGGTTCTCATCACCGGCTTCAGCTCATGTTATTGTTTTTGTGAATGTTTGTGTGATTGCTTTTGCATCTCTTTATGATCTTTAAGTCTGAGTGGGTGATTGACATCCTATCTGTTGTTTTAGATCTGTGGTCATTTTTGCATTTCTAAAGTTGACAGATTCTGTGATCATTTGGAGTCTCTTTGTGATTTTATTCAGTTTCTTTGTGGTAATTTTGCTCTTTTTTCTGGTAATTTTGAGACTTTTTCTGCTGATTTTCACAATCTGGCCCTTTTTTTTTGTCATTTTGATGTTTCTGGCTGTCTCATTATGCATAATTTAGGTTCTGTCATAATTGAGACATTTTATGAATGTTTTGGGTCATTTTGAGTCATTTCTCATGTTTTGCATCTCTCATCCTTTCATCTATGATAATTTTGCATGTCATATTGGTCACTTTGAGGTTTCGTCATTGCTTTTAAATTTTTCAGAACTTCACGGAGCTGATTTTTTTATGATCTTTTCAAGATTCACCAACTGTCATAACCGAGCCTGTTTGTTGCTTGTTTAAAGATTTATGTCACTTTAATGAATACATTTATTGCCATAAATGAGTGCCGTTCATCAAGCAATCAGTTGTGATTACGGTAAATGACGAGAAATAAAACGTGAAAGAAAAAGAACAGGGAGGGAATAAACAGGAGTGAAATGTCTGAGGAGAAACCTCTGATGAGCAGTTTTTTCAACGCTCTCGAATTCATTATCGCAGATTCAAGGATGTCGCTCACGTTTTCACTGTGTTCAAGTGTAAATTAATTTTCTTTGTGGCAGCATTCAGAAACTCCTGCTTGTCTCGTCGGGATAATAAACATGTCAGGGACGAAGAGACTGAAACGCTTGGTGAGAGAAAATGAAGCGTCTCAATCACTGGAAAACTGACACTTCCTGTGGAGGAAAAAAAACTTGATGTTGACAAATATCTGATGACTGTCGACGTCAACTGTCTTATCTTTGAATATAAGAGCTCCTACTTATTCAGACATATTTTCCAGCACAGTTTTTGTTTAGATTAAATCTGGAATAATTAGCTAATAATCTGAACGGAAGACAATTAGTTTTTCTGGACCTTAAACATTAAACAAAATTGTTCAAATGTGTAAAACTTTATTCAGGGTTTAAGATGAATATCTGAACAAAGGATTCCTGGACCATTTCCTACAGCCTCCTTAAGGCAGCCTTATAAGAATCCAGCCTTCGTAGCTCGTTGCTAAGTTCATGGTCGATGGCCGGGTCGATGGCCATGTCCAACATTTTTTACGTAAACCCGCTTCGTTGCTCACCATTCAAATGTCTTAGGAACAACCTAAGAGAACAACGCACGATGTTGGTGGATTATTTAGGGTCAGGAGACCAATCCAGAATCCCTTATTCCTATTGTGGCCTAAAGTATGCCACAAGAACACATTAAGTTGTTCTTGGGAGGGCCTTACAGCGTTCCTATGAACGCCGTATGAACAGAGATTCATACGGCATTCATGCAAATGCTCACCACCGTTTGTAAGGCGAAAGTAAGACAGAAGTACGCCATGTTGTCACCTTCTGACTCGCGGTCCAGCTCATGGACCAGAGCCTGGTACTGGCCGTAGAGGTCCCACCTCTGCATCCATGGCCACACACACCAGCGTCGCCGTCTTTTCTCCAGGTCTCCCACTGCCGAACAAAAGCAGCAGCTACAACCACTAGATCTTCTTCTTCTTCTTCATCCTGCAGCTGCAGATGTAGTCTTCTCAGTATTACTGCCATCTTGAAAATTACAAACTTTTCCACAAATTTTCTATCAGATGTGACGATCAAGACACAGATTTTTGAAGATTTTGGACAGTCACTATTTATATATCCCAATAAAACATGCTGAAAGCTGTAGGATCTTCCTACCAACGACTTAAGCTTGCTGTGAGCCACACATCGGGGTGCCGTATAGCCACCTTGCAACAATTTTTGTAGGATGGTTGTAAGTACACCGTAGGTAGTTTCCAAGGCACCCTTAAGAAGAACATAAGAACTCTACGGCCAGCACGCAGCAGAAAATCACCTCATTTTCTCAAGAATGCCTCAAGTTGTTCTTGCGAATTGAATTACAGCCATACAGAGTTCCTACAAAGGCTGTAGGAAACTACGCCCCCTCCACGAATGTTGACAAACTCCAGATTTAGTAGCAACTGGGCGATTGGTATGAACCCACTGTTTGTAAGGACCTTTGTTACCAAAGCTTGAAGAACTTTCAGTCTCTGAAGGTTAATCAGGAACTACAACAGTTTTTCATTTATTCCTTGTTTTTTCAGTTGTTAAATCCAGTAAATTATGATCATAGACCAAAGTGTTTACGTTCATTGTTGTGCATTAAAATGCTAAAATTTCAGAATGGAAAATATAAAGCATGCTGAACATAAAGATGGCTTCACAAAATAATAAATGTGTACCATATTTTCCAGACTATAAGTCGCTCTGGAGTATAAGTCGCAGGACCAGCCCAACAATGAAAAAAGTGTGACTTATAGTCCGAAAAATATGGTAATTAAAAAAAAAAAAAAAAGAAAAAGAAATGTGTTGCATTTTTTTAAGAAACCAGATTACCAGATCTTTCAAAAGCACAAAGTGTCCACACCAAAGTGGGACTATTAGGTTCTCAGGTCTCAACCTGTAGAGAGCGTTTAATGTCGTCACATCAGGTGGTTTTTCAGTGAACCAAACCGCTGAGACGACAAAATGACATCAAGCTGTGACCAGAGGAGGTACCACAGTTTTATTCCACCAATTTATTGTTCAGATCAGCTTGAGAGCATTAATGAAACGGGTTTAGTGTGCAGACACAATCAGTCCCAGTCATATCTCCATAAAGATCGGTGAACCCACACTGAGCTGACCATCTGCTGCCAACATTGCTCCAGAAATCCCTGAAGGACGACATGTTTGATATGACTCACAGCTACTGCCAGGCGATGCTGCAGCACAAAAAAAAAGAAAAAAAGAAAATGTCATTCTTCACTGTGTTCATGTGTCTTTTTAAGTACCTTTTATATAGTAGCTGTGCTTCATGGTGAGTCGACTTCATGGCATGTAAAACATAACAGATGCAGAAAAGAGCTGACATACGAAGAGATGAGAAGCAGCATCATTCATCACCTGAGTTCTGCCAACAGATTTGAGCATGAGACTGAATTAGTATGCTGCTTTTTCGCTTGCAGACCACTGAATTATTTCATTACAGGACTGGCATTGAATGAAGCTTGACTGAATCTCTGTGGGAGAAACTGAGTGGGAGACTCTAAAGGGAGATGATACAAACTTTTATAATATACTGATAAAGCTTTTCATGCATTTTGCATATAATATTATGTATGTTATAGGCTGTACTTTATCAAGCACCTAGGCTTTTATATAAGATGAATAAACTGTCAGTGAATATCATTAGAACAGGATGAAAATATGAAATTGCAAGCAAATTATTTAAAAAGATTCACCATTTAAAGAGATTTTTAATCTACTTCAGGAGCACACCCAAAGGTCATGAACACAAAAAGGTTGGAAAGATTGATTGAATCTTAGGAAAGAATGTGTTTTACAAATGCATTATATGAGTCTCTAAATAACTGCAATTTTAATGTAACTGCAGAACAAAAGTTCATGATCTCACTTTGAAATAACAAGAGCATAAATGTTAACAAAAGGAACTAACGATTAAAGATAAGTATTACTCCACTGACTGTACATTGCCTTTATTTAATGTTTTTGCAGAAAAAATAAAAATGTTGAATTAGTATTTGTTAATTTCAGTGAGAAACTAACATTTAATGGTTGTGATTTATTTATTTATTTATTCCCTTTAATCGTATTTAAAATACAAATTCTCGTGAATCTATTATTTGTGTATTTATTCTTGCTATTCTTACAGTTTAAAACAACTAAGCCAAAAAAGTTGACTTTTATTTTGAAAAATAACCGAGAGCGTATTTACAGCATAACTGAGGCGCAGTTACGTTTTTCTTATACGTCTATTTAATTCTTCTCTGTGTTTGCTGCCCTCCAGTGATCACATTTATAAACTGCAATAGTATATTCAAACAGAGAGTGATGAATGGTTTTGAAGTTACAAAGATAACTGACTCAAAATGTACAGCTCATGGTCGCTGTTATCATAAAAATAACCGTTTACCAAAATGCAACACTTACAAAATTAGGCGTTACTTATCAGCAATAATACGTATTACTGCTCCCTCGTGATCATATTTCTAAACTGCAAGAAAGTTTACATCTCTCAAGTTAGATGGGTTAGAATAAAAAGCTTCCGCTTATACCTTTCAAAATAAAATATAGGTTCGTATTTTAGTGTTTTGTTTTTGTTTGTTTGTTATTTTCGGGGGAGGATGGCTGACTAAGCATTTAAGTGGCATTAGCACATATTACACATATTTACATGTATCTGTAGCAATTTTTATAGCAAGTATTTTACAACAGGAAGGGCTTTCCGCTTGGTGACGTGTCGTCACTTCCTCTCACGCCGGCGCTCTGTCGGGGTTTCACATCATCGTGGGTTTGCTAAAATTTTAAGACTCGACAGAGAAACATCTTACACGGTAAACCTTTAGTTAAACATGTACAGTTTGTGTAAAAGTGGTCGATTCGTTTGGTGTAAACATTAGAACTCTTAAAGTAGCGCGTGCACGTAGCCCGGTGCGTTTAGCTGAGCGCGTCCACCTGGAAGGATGACGGGCGTTAGCATTAGCCACCGTTAGCTTTGAGTTAAAGCTTCAGAGTCTTTCATAAACCGGCCGGAGAGACAACAACTGTCACTTTAACTGTCTGTGTTGTAACAACACCGCAGGCAGATTCAAGCCGTTTCCGCATTTTGTCCAAATTCGGATTTTTCTTTCATTTGTGACGTTAAGTAGCTTAAAGAAGCTAACGATGCTAACATGATTCATCCTATATTTTTAATAAAATAAAAAATAAATAATTGTTAATCCACAAACGCGAACGTGTCATTACAGCTCATTTTAAGATGGAAGGAAAATAAAAATGTCAGAATAAAAAATTAAGAGGAAATATTTGTAAGATAACTTATTTTGAGCATATTGAAAGTTCATTTAAATGGGATTTTTCTGTAAACGACATCAACATGAAGCTGTATGTCATAAATCCTGCATTTTGAGTGATTTCCAGCTGAATCAGTTTTGATGACTAGTTGATGGTTGAATCTGTGACGTGAGAAGTATGACCAGTATTTTATTGAGGGGTCAGTGATGATTAGCCCACTGCGCAATCTGATCAATACCCGTCTGTGTGGGTTCATTGCTGGAGAGATCAGTGCTGCTTATCGCCTGAGACCCCCGTACAGATGTTGGACACATCTGCATCTAAAAACTATGACGTTTATCTTGGATGTCGTTACAGCAGCTCTTTAACGTTCAGTATTTTTTTCAGGTGATGGCGAAGTTTCACGCCCCTGTGATCCAGGACAACCCGTCTGGATGGGGTCCATGTGCGGTCCCAGAGAAGTTTAAAGACATGCCGTACCAGCCTTTCAGCAAAGGAGACCGCCTGGGAAAGGTTTGTCCTCTGTGGTATGTTCTGCTTTAAAAGCAGCGAGTCGTGTTGAAACGTCTTTACGGCGTGTGTTTGCTTTGACAGGTTGCTGACTGGACTGGAGCAACTTACCAAGACAAGAGATACACAAGTGAGTGAGACAGCTGTCTGCAATGAGCTTTAATTTGGTTGGGACTCAATTAAGAAGTCATTTTTACTTAAAATACTTATATCTCAAATAAAAGGTCATTTGATTTCTTAGTTGATTTGCCTTTTGTCTAATAATTGATAATTATTGCTGTAAAAAAAAAACCAATACTGGTTCTTCTGCAACATTTCTCTTATTTTGTCTTCAGATAAGTATTCCTCCCAGTTTGGAGGCGGTAGTCAGTATGCCTACTTCCACGAGGAGGACGAGACGAGCTTCCAGCTGGTGGACACTGCCAAGACCCAGAAGACGGCCTACCAGAGGAACCGCATGAGGTTTGCTCAGGTACAGAAGGTCGTCACAGAACTCCGGGACGTCTCGGTCTGAACGGGAGCGCCGGCGGCTCAGTAACAGGGCGGGCTTTGTTTCCACAGAGGAACCTACGCAGGGACAAGGACCGGAGGAACCTGACTCAGTTCAACATGCAGACGCTTCCGAAGAGCGCCAAGCAAAAGGAGAGGTGAGATAACGGCTCCGGGTTGGAGCTGAAGCACCCCGGCGGGACGGTCTTCCTGTCGGTGTTCAGACTGTGGAAATCTTCATTTCAGCCCAGATTTGTCTCTTTAGAGATCGTATGCGTCTCCAGAAGAAGTTCCAGAAGCAGTTTGGTGTCCGTCAGAAGTGGGATCAAAAATCTCAGGTATTTAACCCGATTTTTATTACAAGAGTTGAGCTTCAGTGATCAGTAATTCAGTTCAGAAGGAAAAGAAACGAATCATTCATAAATCAAATGTAAACGCTTGTATTTAGACAAAGAGCTGATTGTAGCTGTGAAGGTTGTAGCAAACTGACATCTCCTCCTGATCTGTGCTCCTCAAGGCCCAGCTAAAGCCCAGAGACTCCTCTGTGGAGGTGAGGAGCGACTGGGAGGTGAAGGAGGAGATGGACTTCCCCAGACTGATGAAGATGAGATACATGGAGGTGTCGGACCCCGTGGACATGTGGGTGGAGCTGAGCTGCAGTTCCTCAGCGAGGAACGTGGACCACGTCTCACCGTTCTTCTGTTTCCCACAGCGAGTGCTGCGGTGCTTTGGAGTACTACGACAAGGCTTTTGACCGGATCACCACCCGCAACGAAAAGCCTCTGAAGAGCATCAAGAGGATCTTCCACACCGTTACCACCACGGATGATCCCGTCATCCGCAAGGTAGGAACATCTCCCCCGAACAAGCTCCTCCAGTCTCCTCCCATCACGGCTCTGGACTTTTCTTTGATTGAATTCTTTTCTTTGTCCAGCTGGCGAAGACTCAGGGTAACGTGTTCGCCACTGACGCCATCCTGGCCACCC